>LR990231.1:45000-649051 GCA_905147385.1 Limenitis camilla
TGGTAATTTGACAACATATCTTCCACATTCATCTCGCTTCTGTGTCTTAGTGTATATATCTTCACATAACTGTTCCCTTTGTGTTAGTTTTCTTTTCGTATCTTCATCAACTTCCCATATTGTTTTCATGACCATTAAGGATTGCTCATGCTTCCTGACCTTGATGTCAATTCCACCCATAAGGATCCATCCCAGGTATGTATCTTGTGCGCATGGTGTACCTGGTGGACTTTTGATCAATCTCTTCTTCATAATGTTTACATACTCATTGACACCCAGCAGATCGATGTTACAGGAGGCGGAAAATGTTTCGTCTGCCAGTTGAATGCCAGGAAGGGCAAAGGCAAGCGGCCAATCTCTTCTTATTATTGTGCCTGAATGTATGTTAGAGGTCAAGGGCTTCGTCATCACGTAGGCTTTAATAGGTAAAATGAAATTGTTCCATCGTGATAATACATTTACATTTACTTCATGCCTGACTCTAACCTTCGTGGACTCAAGTCCAGACAAGATAAGATCTACTGCTGTCTTGTGTAGCTTCAGGATCTGAGTTGCCTTCTCACTTATAAAACATGCTTGAGATCCTGAGTCTATTAGCGCCTTCAATGCAGTAGTGTGTCCACGTTCATTCTTTAAAATTACTATTGCAGTGGCTAATAGTGAAATTGTCTGTTTCCGCCCTGCGTGATCGTGTGACTCGAGTTGGCTAGCATCATATCGAACTCCCGCTTCGCTGCTAACAACTTGTCCGGTGCTAGCCGCCTTGGATTGCATGAGACTGGAGGACCTGGTGTAGTGCGAACCAAATGTCGGGCTCATCAGGCCAAAATGGCGGGACGCGTACTCCAACCTTACATATGTCTGCATTCGTGGCGTTTTCTACACTCGTCTGCTCCTTGTTTTCATTGTTTAAAGCCATCTTCTTTACGTGTCTTCTTAGGGTCACCAGTTTAGGGAAGTGAAGTTGATATGATGATTGCGTAATTATGTGGTCGATGCAATGAAAGAAACGAATGATCGAGACAATAAAAACAGTTTATTAACACTGATGACAAGGACAATATAATACGCAAAATATGAAATTATACTAACAATGAGAAGGTGAATGATGGCGTTAATTTTTACTAAATACTTATACTAAATGAACAATGCATATGAAAGGAGTGAACGATATTATAGGCCGCAACACTACTAACGTACGGGTGACAATGGCGTGAGCGTTTTACAGGCGTCGAGCAAATAGAATTACAGAAGCGAATGCGGTGATAGCTAGGTGCCGACTGGCGTTGCGAGTGAGCGGTGCAATAGACATCGTATGATCGTGACGTCAGGTTTGAACAATAGGCTCGACAACAGGCACGGCGCGTGAGTTAGACTGCGAGTATATATATAAAATTATGTTAGATGTATGTTTGTGTGTTTTGTATTTATTTTTTGTATGAAAGTGTGAATGTTAAAATGTATGAATGTAGTTGTGCTTGTTGTGTTATAAATGTATAAATATGTGGGAGAATCCCCATAGTTCAATTGTTTCTATAATTTCATTACAAATTATCTTAAGTTTGTATGATTCACAATGAAAATATAGATGTGTAGCTGGGTCCTCCAACTCATACCAGTAGTCCTTATAGATGTTAATTTGAATTTTGCAATGCTCTTGATCCTGCATTTCACAAAATTTTTCCTCTTCGCTCAGGTGTTTAATGGGTCTATGTAATTTACATAGGAAAAGTTTCTCAAAATGAATGCAGTTTTTTGTCTCAAGTGGTTCTGTTTCTATGTATATATCTTTTTGTAAATTGATAGCCACATCGTTTGCTCGAAGTATTACTGTTACCATCTGATGGTTATACTGCTGAGGAATAGGCACTAATTTATAAAGCTTAAAACTATCTCTACTTATTAATGGAAATTTTATTTCAAAAATAAAATATTCATTTGTAATTCTCGATTTCACACTCAGCAACTTGTAAATATCTTGATAATTTGTTTCGATATTATTAAAAGGTAGGGTTAAGTCTTTCGAGAGCTGGCTGGATATTAAATGTAGTTCTGATTTAAATTGTTCGGGTGTCATAAGGTGCAAGTTAAATCTTCCGTGATATATATCGGTAAAAGTATTTAATAAATTATCTTGAATTCTTCTTAGGTTACTTATCATTAGGATAGCTGAAATAGTTGTCTTAGTAAAATCTTCAAAGGTCATAATTTTTGTAAGTTCTTGGTTCATAAAATTTGCTGAGTTGTCAAGGCTATTTAAATGTTTATTAATAATTTTATGTTCTTTATTTATAAGGTTTTCGGTTCGTTGTTAAAGATTATATTGTGCTTCAATAATAGAGGTTTGATTTTTCCATAACGCTTGTGTATGTCGGTTATTTGACTTCAGAAACTCGATATCCCTGTTATATTGTTCCGCGAATCGTTCGTCTAATACACCGAACAGACTGTTTGCAATATAACCCACGCCATTGATAAGACCACGACGCTGTCTGGTGTGCCCGCCTCGCGCTTGATTCAGCAAAATGTCATTGTAATATAATATTTTTCTTGTACTTTTTTTTAAATTATTTTTTGACTTTTGACTTTGTTTTGGTTCTTTCTCTTCGTTTTGCTGTTGTTCAGGTGATACGGGTAAAAGTGATATTTTAGTGATAGGTCTCTTTATATATCCATTTTTTGTTTTTAAGCTAAGTACTCTCACAAGTCCATCCCCACCCGGATACAACTCGACAACTCTTCCCAAAGCCCATTTTCCTGCTGGTAAATTGTGATCATGAATTACCACTATATCATCAATTTTGACATTTTCCTGCTGATTATGCCACTTTGCCCTTGCTGATAGCTGAGTGAGATATTCCGCCTTACATTGTTTCCAGATGTCGTTGGAAAGCTTAATTAAGAGATGCCACCTCGTCCTAGCATCTTCTGAGTTTCAATAACTGTAGTACCCCTTGGAGAAACGGAGCTGGAGTAAGGCAATCTAAGTCGTCTATGTTTTCTGTTAGGGCACAAAGGGGACGGGAATTGAGGCAACCTTCGATTTGTGCTAATAAAGTGACGTACTTCTCGAAGGTCAGCTTTTGGTTGCCGATAACTCTTTTGAAATGATGTTTGAGGCTTCGGACAGCTCTTTCCCATATACCACCTGCAGTAGGCCACGCTGGCGCGTTAAAATGCCAGTATCTTCATTTCAGTTATCTCATGAAAAAAGTTATCATTAAATATTTTTTGTAGTTGTTCATATTCCTCATTTAAAATTCTATTAGCTTAAAATTGGTGCCACTGTCACTGTAAATATGTCTAGGTGTTCCTCTTCGCGCTGACATGCGACATAGGGCTGCTAAAAATACTGAACTGCTAAGATCTGATACTATTTCTAAATGTATAGCTTTTGTTACCATACAAACAAAAATTGTTGAGATAATATATTCTATATATCTATGGTATCCTATATTTGAATTTTGTATTAGGAAATTGGAATTGTATTATGTCAAGATGAAAAAATAAAGATGGTGAATATATAAAATTGTGTTATAATTATTATAAAGATATTTATGGTAGCAATATGGAGCGTGGGGCATAATTGCAATAATTTTAACATCTACGGACCTCTGAAAGGAAGAAAAATATTGAAATAAATGAAAATGGGAGAAGTACATTACCCACAATTGAATAATCAAAGTAACTACCAAAATTGGAAATTTCGAGTGAAATTATTGTTGGAAGAAAAAGGCGTAGAGTATGTATTGAATGAGAATAAAGATGAAGGTAAGAAAAATAATTTCGAAAAAGATAATTCTAAGGCCGAAATTATAATAGTAAATTACTTAAATGATAAATATTTAGAAGTTGTTAAAAAAGCAAAGATGGCGAGTGAAATGTTTCCTCTATTAGACAAAATTTTCGAAAGACGTAGCGTATTTAATAAATTACATTTAAAAAGAAAATTACTGAGCCTAAAGTGCAATATTAATGAAAGCTTACAAGAATATTTCTTTAAATTCGAAACAATAATTAATGAATTAGAATCAATTGGTACTTCTATTGATGAATCGGACAAAGTGTGCCATTTATTATTGAATATGCCTACAGAATATGAAAATGTTATTACGGCACTTGAAACTATGGATAAAGAGGTAGACATGGAATTTGTTAAAGCAAAGTTATTAGATGCAGAAATGAAAATTATAGAAAATAATATAACACCTAATACAAGTGAAAGTAGTTTTATATCATGTTATAATTGTGGAAAAAGGGGGTATAGATCTTTTGAATGTAGAAACAAAACACTATCAAGAAGTAGAAGACCATTTAGAGGCAAATATTTTAGAGGTTCCACGAGAGGGGGAAAAATTAATTATAGACAAAATAAGAGACAAGAAGCATATGAAATAAATGATAGCTATGAATCAACAAGAAATATTAAATTCAGAAATACAAGTAAATAAAATAAGTTTTATAATAGATTCAGGAGCAACACATAATTTTATTGAAGAAAAATATGAAAAATACATGAAAGAAATAACTATATTACCAGAAGAAGTTAAAATAAATATAGCGAACGGTGAAACATTATTAGCAAAAAAGAAAGGAATATTAGAAGTATGTTACAGGAATAGAACCGCGTCAATTGAAGGATTGATTGTTCCTAAAATAACACACAATTTGTTATCTGTCAATCGTTTAATGAATTTGGGTATGAAAGTAATATTTAATAATGGAAGAGTAAAAATTTTTTCAAGAAAAGGTAATATATATTATGGAGAAAGAAGCGGAAAATTATACAACATAAAATTTGATATTGCGCAACAAGAACATTGTTATTTTATAGATGATTTATGGCACAAAAGATTATGCCATATCAATAGGAAAAGCATGGCTTTGTTAAATTTGCCTGTTAGTAATAAAAAATGTGACATATGTATGAAAAATAACTCTACAAGGCTTCCATTTTATAGAGTGGAAAAAACTCAATCTTGGAAAATTGGTGACTTGGTTCACTCTGACATTTCAGGTCCTACAAGGGTACCAACAAAAGAAGGCGAAAGGTATTTTCAGACAATAATTGATGACTATTCTCATTTCACACATACATATTTATTAAAACATAAGTCAGAAGCTTCTTCTAATTTAATTGAATATATAAATTTACTAGAAAATGAAAAAGATGTACAAGTAAAAAGAATAAGGTGCGATAATATAGGAGAATACTCATCTAATGAATTTAAAAGGTATTGTTCTAATAAGGGTATAATAATACAGTATACATTACCATATAGCCCACAAATGAATGGCAAAGCTGAGAGGATGAACAGAACTATTTACGACAAAGCAAGAACAATAATGAATGAATCTAACTTACCTAGATATTTATGGGGACATGCTGTTTTGACAGCCACTTACTTAACAAATAGAACACCTTCAGCAGCAATAAATTATAGAGTACCTGCTCACATTTTTGGGAAAGATGCGAATTTAGACAACATTAAAATATTTGGATGTAAAGCATGGGCTGTAATATTACCTAGAAAAGACAAGTTTGATAATAGAGCACTACCAGGAAGAATGGTTGGATATGCACGTACTGGTTTCAAAATATGGATTCCAGAGACTGACGAAATAATTGTATCAAGAGACGTAAGATTCGATGAAGATAATATAAGGTATGAAGAAGATAAAAAATATGAAGACCAAATTAATAAAAATATAGTTAAGAGAAATGTGGAATTTTTAGTTAAAAATAATAATAGAAAAAGTGATGAAGAAAACGTTAGAGAAAAAGTAAAAGAACAAGAACAGAAAAGTGGTGACCAAATAGAAGTAGAAAATGAAGAAGAAACATATGATGACGCAAATGATATAAATGAAAGGGAAATAACTACAACTCGAAGAGGAAGGCACATACATATGCCTGGATATCTACAAGAATATTATAATTATGAAGCATATTGTTTTGTAAGTAATGAACCTACAACTTATACAGAAGCTATACAAGACAAAGAGTGGCAAGAAGCTATCGAAAATGAATTAAATTCTCACGATAAAATGAACACTTGGACAGAAGTTGATCCGCCTAAAAACATTAATTTGATAGATGCTAAATGGATTTTTAGAACCAAAGAAAATGGAATGAAAAAGGCGAGATTAGTGGCTAGAGGATTCATGCAAAAACCGGATGGAACTGAAAATTATACACCAGCACGAACACATTTTTAGGCATTGAAATAAAGAGAGAGAAAAATAAAATGAAACTGACTCAGACAAGATATACAGAAAAGTTATTAGATAGATTTGGAATGTCGGATTAAAACACCAATGACAAAAGGAATAGTACCAGATGGAGAAATAATAAACAATCTACCATATAGACAAATCATTGGAGGAATAATGTACTTAGCATTTACAACAAGACCTGATCTAACATATGCAGTTTCATTTTTAAGCCAATATTTAGACAAACCAACAAAATGTTTATGGACACAAGCCAAAACAATTTTAAGATATTTAAATGGTACAAAAACACATGGCTTAACTTATTATAAATATGAGGGGCAAGATAAATTAGAAACATATTCAGATGCAGATTGGGCTGGAGATCAATTAGACAGGAAGAGTGTTAGTGGATCAATAACATTGTACAACAACAAAATTATAAGCTGGTTCTCCAGAAAACAGCATTGCGTATCACTATCCACAACTGAAGCGGAGTATGTTGCAGCAGTAATGAGTGCATGTGAATTATTAAATTTAAAAGGACTGTAAATGGACATTAACAATGTGAGTGATAAGTGTAGTAGTAATTTAAATAATGTTTTGTATATGGACAACATTGGAGCAATTAGTTTGACTAAGTCTTATGAAAATAGCAAGAGGGCCAAGCATATTGACATAAAATTACATTTTATTAGAGATGTTGTTAGCAAGGGAGAAATAAATATTAAATATGTAGACACTAAAAATAATTTAGCTGATATATTGACTAAAAATTTATCCAGTGAAAACTTTGCTAACATCATACATTTATTAAACATAAAATAATAATATTGATTAATGTAACAATTTTTCATAAAATTTAAATAATTAAATTATATTCAAATTGAGGGAGAATGTTGAGATAATATATTCTATATATCTATGGTATCCTATATTTGAATTTTGTATTAGGAAATTGGAATTGTATTATGTCAAGATGAAAAAATAAAGATGGTGAATATATAAAATTGTGTTATAATTATTATAAAGATATTTATGGTAGCAATATGGAGCGTGGTGTGATGGTACGGCTATGTGATCGTCTATTTAATTATGCATTATAGTAAACGAGTATTTTAGAGAAATCTCCCGTCTTTCATCCCTTTTGAGAAACACTGCAGTTAGAGCACATCTGTCTAAACAATGACTATTGTTGATTTTAGAGTTAACTGTGTAGCGAATACATTTCACTGGACAGACAATGAGCCATTGAAGCAATCATTCTACCTGCTTATCCGAAGCCCGACCTTTCGTGCTTTATTACGGTTGTTTGTACAATAAGTTTAAATCTGTACTCACAATATTATCAAAGTTAAATTAAGATGGGTGATCATACTAGAATGATTAAATGAATGGTGACATGTATGGGCAAATTGGCTCCATCATTAACCGACCGATATCACTCTGACACGGGGAAGCCCTACGCCAGTGTCTGGCCCTGTTTTCAGGTTATTGGGGGACAGCATGACCTCCTTTTGCTACGAAGCATTTACAATTCCTCTAGTCCGAAGACGAGTACTTTATTATTTTGGGCTTTAAGCCCCCCCCTGAACCATGGTTTTATATATATTTATATGTCACCTGTAAGACATGGCGTGTATTGGGTGTCCAGTTATCGCCGCCGGAATGCTGTCGAGTCATGTATTGTATATTTACTAATTTTATTTAAATTTAAATGGAATTAGTTCGTCTCACTGTCTCATACGCTGCAATGTTTCCCAAGCTTGCCTTAGCACATAGTGATATTACCTACCTTGCTCAAAATACCTACTCAGGACTCCTCACAGCTTTTCTCCCCTTCAGCAAACTCCTTCAATATCAGTGATTCAACTAAACTGAATAACACTAGCTATAGTCTAGTGTTATTTGCACTCTCATTTCTAGTATCATTTTATGCACCTCAAATTAAGATAAATAGTTAACGGAATGATAATTAATAATAAATCTATTTAACTGTAATTATGATTAAAGTCTCTTATGTCTGAATCTAGTTCGGAAGGAACTCTACTCTACTTTGGTGCTAGCTTGGCTATTGTCTCTTAGTTAAGTTTAGACCTATCGATCCAGGTTAAGTTCATAGCAAATTATCAATTTAATATCCAATCATGAGTTTAGAGATCGTGATTGATCTTATATGAGGGGGAATTCAGTATTGAAGATTTGGTCTAATTGGTTATACTAATAATCTTAATGCCAAAACTCGGGGCTAAACTACATTTATGTACATTAATGCTGAATCTAGGGAAAATGTTCAATATCAAATACCCTAAGATATGCCTAATTTTAATTGGGATAAAAGTAAAAGAAGCATTAGTTTAAAATAAATTTATTAACTGATTTAAAAAAAGAAGAAACTGTTTTATTATTTAGATCTTGATAAACGCGGTTAACGCTAATCAGAGACCGAGCATTCCATTCCTAAACTAGCCATAGTAATCAGGGGAAAATGGTACACTCAAACGAAAAACCCCTCTGGCATTATTGTATATTTACACACATGCACACAGGAAATACAATTTTAATCTTAATTATCATATAATTTCAGTCTATATATATTTACACTAAGTTTTTCTACATGAATCACTAAATAAGGATAAGAGACACACACAACTTCTTATACAATTTAAGGCATAAATATACTGCTAGTCACAATAGGCTCACGATCTTTTTTTAATTTTATTACTTCTCATTCCTCGCTCTCCCAACTCAATGTTAGCACGGTAAACGTTTCGTGTATAAATCTGTGTACATTACCCAGTCAGGAATCACGCCAAACTCGTACCACTCCTAATTTAATCTATCGTTAAATTATTTATTTACATTATTACTTTCAATTATTTACTTTAGTACTCTCAATTACAAAATATTACAATTAACAATCGACACGGAACCCGGGAATTCATAAGATGCGACTTGTCACCGTGGACGCTGGACGAAGACTTCCCGTAGTTACTCCTTGTCCCGCTCCTCTCGTAATTTGTGCACACTCCCCCTATTTCTCTCTAGCCACACCCTGTAACAGAAAAGGCGGCGCACGAGTAAATCTGTATTTAGCTCATTGGTTAAGATCGGGTCATTTTTTCATGTTTCCCCGACCTCGCCTCCAACTTCTTGGTTTAGACGTCGTTATTGTTGCAAAAAATTATGAATTGTTTCAAAATTCCAATCCCGTAACATCTGTAAACAATTTAGTTACTCTAACTCTGAGAAAAGATTGCACAAAGCAATTAACGTCACACATACTTTGTCTAAAATAGCCATACTCCTATTTGTTTCAAATAAACTTTAATTTTAATGATACTTTCTTTAGCGTCAATAGGTCTCAAGTAGTTTTTTCATTGAATTTGTATATTGTTAGTTCTGTTATTTTTTTGTTTTACCCTTAAAATATTTGTATAAGATCCTACAATCTGTCATCCTTTATTTCGATTTATTGCGAGCAATTGTTCATACACTGGCCAGTTTCTCACGCATTGAAATAATAAAATAAAATAGATGTTAACCATCTCAGTGGGGCATAATTGCAATAATTTTAACAAAAATTACTATGTAACCCTTCGTGGTCCTTATTGATCTTCCTTGACTACATTTCATATCCACAAATCCAGTATAATCCACACCCGTATGGAAGAATGGAGGGGCGAGGTTACAGCGTGACTCTGGTAAATCTCCCATTAAGTAGTGTTTTAATTGTGGACTCATCTTACGACATGTAACACACTGCCTTATTTGTTTTTTAGTAGCGTTGACTCCACCTAAGACCCAGTATTTACTTCTTAGTGTCCTTAGGTCCTCCATGGAATGTGAGCTGGTGAGCTTCGTCAATTAATAAATAGGTTAAGCGATGATTGTGAGGGATCACTATTGGGTGTTTAGTTTGGTAGGGCAAGCTGGTATTTCTCAACCTTCCACCGACACGTAAAATTTGATCTTTGTCCAAAAAGGGGTGTAAGCTTAATAAATTACTTATTGAATTTTAATTCTTATTTTTCTGTAGATTATTTATATCATCCAAAAATTCATCGTGTTGAACATGTCGTATTATTTTTAATTTTGCAAAGTTGTACTCTTGCAAAGTAATATACGTAAATGTAGGCCGATGTTTATATTTAGGTGTCAATGCTCTCTGTATCCATGCTAAAATTCTTATTGTTTTAGAAATGGAACTATATTTTTGTAATAAATTGTCAATTATGCTGTCTTGTTTCGCAATAACTGTGGCTGTTATATGTTTTTTAATTTCGCAATTTGTTTCGTACCTAATAGACTTATTTTCTATATTTAATGTTTGTGAAAGCCATAATGGACCTCTCCACCATAAAAGTATGATCATTTAATTGTGAAAATGTTTGACCTCTACTTGCAGCATCAGCTGGATTTTCAGTACTTTTCACGTAATTCCAGCAGTCAGGCGACATGACTTCTTTAATTTTCTTGACACGATTTGCTACAAAAATACTCCAACGAGATACATCTCCTTTTAGCCATCCTAAGACGACCATCGAGTCACACCATCCATATATTTGGCGATGGGGTAAAAAGAATTCAGTTTGAAAATTTGTACTTGATAATTTCATATGCTGTAATTTTTGATATTCATGAATAAAATCTTTGTATTTTTCTGCTAATTGTGGTTGTTTTACAATTTTTTTCTCTAAATTCCTATACTGTGCAATTGCTAGTTCTTTTGACGATCCCAATTTTTGTTCAAATTGTTCTATAAACGGGATTCGTACTTCATATCTTCCGCAAGTCAACTTTTTCGTGGTTTTGTTAAAATAATCAATGCATTGCTGGTCTTCTGTCGTATATTCCGCTGACTCACTGATTTCTTCCATTACCCAAAATTTCTGAATGTTATCTATATTTTTTAAAATGATGTTACATTAAAATGTTTGTGTATATCCACATAATAACCATCCTAATTCGGTTTGTTGAGCGAGAGGTTGCTTGTTATTCTCTCCTCGGATAATTCCTTCTAAAATAATTAATGTATAGATATCAGCACCTAATAATAAGTCTACTGGTCTGCTGATGTTAAAATCTGGGTCTGCTAAATTAATGTTATTCATATGTTGCCATGTTGTTTTTTCGAATGTTGTTGTGGGTAGATTCTTAATTAAATTGTTCATTATGTATTTTTATTTTTTTTATTTATTTCAAATCAAGATACAGTTTAGTCTTATTACTAGATTACAGTAATTTTATCAATTAAAAAAAGAAAGAATATATGTTTATCTAAATTACAACACTTATTAATGAAAAGATAAGTTATAACAATAATAATCAGTTATAAAGTAAGTGGAATAAAAATATAACAATACAAAATAAATCGAATGATGTAGGTAGATTTGTTTTGTTATTAACTAAGCAACTCAAGTTCGATTCACAACTACCTCCCGTACTAGTGTAACTGTGTTACGGCAAGATAGTCATTGCTCGTACGCGACGCGCCTGTCACTTGTTATAGTATAACGAAAAAGATCAGAAGCTGTTATAATGTAACACAATTTATGAAATTATACATTTATAAATATTTTTATAATACGAACATATATGAGTTATAAGTAATTATATATTATATGCTTCAATGTTAAATGTAAAAATGTTATATATCGACGCGCAGTTTATATGTATTTTTCTTTTACAATTGGTTTCTTGTTTTCCTACTCCGAATATAGTACCGTAACATTGCTCTCTTTTCAGTCCTAATTGCTGTGCCCCGTTTTCTGTTATAATTGAAATTTGTGACCCCTGATCAATAGCTCGCATTGTTTTATAAGAACCATCGTTAGCCCTTACTTTTATCATTGCAGTTGATAATAATATTTCTGACGGATTGCTCTGAGATACATGTGACATGCTGGCTCCATTTTGATAATCATTATATTTTTTATTATCAGACGGTCTTGTTTTATGCTCTGAGGTTGTTGCCCTTTGTTTAATTGCATCATGGACGACCGTGTTATGATTTTCAGCACATACGCGGCATCGGCGAATTGATGAGCAGGCATTTCCATTATGTGAAAATAAACAATTTAAAAACAAGGTTTTTGAGTAAGAGAGTCCTGTTTTCGTCTTGACTGCTCTGACATCGTAAATTTACCTTCTAAATAATCAAAAAAGTCTTGTAAAATTGGTAGTTCTCTTAGCTGTTTTAATGACTCAATATAATCAGCATGAGTTTCGCTATCTAATTTTTGAGATAATATATGGACAATTTTTGGATCCCAGGTGCTTATAACGACTCCAAGGTTATTAATAGTGCCCACACGTTGCGTGGCAGGTTGGGGTCGACGATCTGTACTAGATTGCTGTATGGCTGGACCTCGACCGCAGGGCTCCCGCCGGTTTTGGAGTTCGGACAGGTACTCTTTCAGCCAGCGCGCCCAAAATAGGTCGGCTAACCTCTGGGTGGCGCGCCAGGTAGCCCTGCGTTCGTCGAATGTGCCTGGTTGTGGCACTCGCCCTGGACCGCCAATTAGGAAGTGATTAGGCGTCAGGTCCTCTGGGTCTTCTGCGTTCACGAAGATATGTGTGAGAGGTCTGCTGTTGACTGTGTATTCTACTTCGGCCAGAAGTGTAGCTAGGACCTCTTCCGTCGGGTATCTCTCGTGTAGTGTCGCTGTTAGTGCAGTTTTCACGGAGCGCACCATCCTCTCCCAGGCTCCGCCCATGAAAGGTGCTCCCGGCGGTATGTATCGCCACGAGATCGTCTTCTTTGCTGCTTGGTCTGCAGTGGCTTCTTCGATGGCGCGGCGTAGTTCCTTGTCAGCTGCCTTCAGGTTGGTCCCATTGTCAGACCAGATTTCTGTCGGACACCCCCTCCGCGAGGTCATGCGCCTCAGGCACATCACTGCAGAGTCAGCGGTCAGTGATCCAGCGATTTCCAGATGAATGGCTCGCGTAGTGAGACACGTGAAAACGGCTACGTATCTCTTTTGTCTTGTGCGGCCAACGGTCACTGTTAAGGGCCCAAAGTAGTCGACTCCCGTGTAAGTGAAGGGTCGACAGTGGTGGGCGAGACGACATGCAGGCAGGTTACCGGTTCTAGGGTGCGGTGGCGTCTGGGTCTTCATGCGGCAGAAAAAACATCTTCGTATTATCATCCTTGATACTGGACGTAACCGTAGAACCCAGTGCTGTTGTCTGCACTCGTTCACAGTTGCCGCGACGCCGGCGTGATGTAGCTGTTTATGTACGGTGTTTATCCATAACTTCACTGTTTGATGATCACCGTCTAATATCATAGGGCTTTTGAAATCTTCTCTTATTCCCTTTGCTTTTTCGATGCGACTTCTGAGCCTTAGCACATTATTAATGAATACGACGCTCAGCAGACGCAGACGGCTCTCTTTGTTAAAGGCCTTGCCAGTTTTCAAAGCTTCTATTTCCTCCGTAAAGGAATCTTCTTGTGACGAACGCATCAGCAGCTCTTCTGCTCTTCTAAGTTGTTCCGCCGATACTGGGAGAAACTTTTGACTGGGTGTAGTTTTAGTTACTGTCTGGCCTTGTTTAACTGTTTTCTTCTTGGTTTTTCTCCAGTCCGGGTCAGCTTCTATGTTCGATTTAGTTCTTCTGTAATTGACACTTTCCTTAGAGGTTCTAATTAGCTCTATAAACTGTAGAACTCTGGCTGTAGTGTAACGAAGTCGATCCCAATTTGAGAAGCGAGATATTTCTGGTAGTGCTTCTGCAAGTTTCTGTATACTTCTATTTGTAATGTGATAGATCTTTTCCTCGCCGGAAGGTTCCTCTTTGTTGTTGATGGTGACTTCGGTAGGCCATTGTTCTTCCGCTTCGTAGAGAAAGTCGGGACCTTTGTACCATCGATGGTCTCTATTAAATGTGGTTGGGACGTCCCTCGTAGCGTCGTCCGCAACGTTCAGTTTGGTCGGTACCCAACACCATTCATTCACTGTAGTTGATTCCTCTATAGCGGCCAGTCGATGCGCCGCGTAGGGTTTGTATGAACGTGGACCATTTCGAATCCATGTTAGCACCGTCTTGCTGTCTGTCCAGAATATCTTGCGATCTGGTTTCCTTTCATGTTCTTTTATGACTGTATCAGCTAGCCTGGCGCCCATGACCGCTGCTTGAAGCTCCAATCTCGGGATGGATGTGAGTTTCAACGGGGCCACTTTCGCTTTGGATACGATGAGCGAAAGGCCAACTTCAAAATCTGGCGATACCGTTCTCCAGTAGAGGACTGCCGAATATGCAGATTCACTCGCGTCGGTAAATATGTGTAGCTGCAGAGACGTAGCGTCACTGTAGTGTAGGTACTGTCGTGGGATCGCCACGTTGGTCAGGCTCTTGAGGTGGTCCATCCAGTCTTCCCACTGAGTGGCCAGGTCTTCATCGATCTTGTCATCCCACGATGAACCTCTTCGCCAAACTTCCTGCAGAATCTGTTTCGCTCTTATGGTGACCGGTGAGGCGAAACCGAGCGGATCAAACAGCGACATCACTATTCGGAGTGCTTCTTTCTTTGTAGGCGTCTTCATGATACTATGCGTCCCAGATCGAGATTGAAGGTGAGCTCATCCGTGTGTATCTTCCTTACAACACCTAAAACTCGTTCCGTCTTTTCTTCACATTTGTAAAGCTCCTGGTTTTCTTTCTGTTTCTGTGTTTGCACCCAGGGCTTCTAGTAGGCAAGGCGCGTTTGACTTCCATTGTTTCAATTCAAAGCGTGCCTTTGAGTGCACTTCTCGTACGCTCTTTGTTATGCGTATTGCTTCTTCTAAGCTCCTAAAACTATCCAGGTAATCGCCAACGTAGTGCTTTTCTATGATGGCCGCTGCAGCTTCGGGGTGAGTATCTTCATGTTGCTTTGCGTTTAAGTTCTTGATGTAAATTGCTGTTGATGGTGAACTTGAAGCGCCGAAGATTAGTGACGTCATTCTATATTCCTCGGGTAGTTGGTCGTCACGTCGATCCCCACGCCACAGATAGCGGAGTGCATCCCTGTCTTCAGCTCGAAGCTTGATTTGCATAAACATCTCTTTTATGTCCGCCGTGACTGCGATAGTGTGTTGCCGGAATCGCATTACGACGCCAGGCAGAGGACTGGAGGAGGTCGGGACCTTTGAGCAACATGTCATTGAGAGCTACTCCTCTTGTCTTCGCTGCGGCGTCGTGCACCACTCTCAGTTTGTCGGGCTTCGTCGGGTTTACCACCGCAAAGTGTGGTAAATACAAGGTTTTGCTGCAGTCTTAGTTTTCGGAGCAAGTTCAGCGTATCCTTTTGAGATAAGGGCTTCCATCTGTTCGGTGTATTTCAGCTTCAACTTAGGGTCTCTGTCTATTTTCTTTTCCACGTTGACGAGCCGTTTCAACGAGTTACTATAATTGTCGGGGAAAGTGACGTCTTCTTGACGCCACAGGAGGCTGGTTTAGAATCTTCCTTCTTCTGTTTTCATTGTTGTTTGTTCTAAGATTCGTAGTGCTCGTTGTTCTGGGTCAGTTTTCGGTTTCTTGGGCTGTATACAGAGTGCGTCTATTTCGAAATATTGTTTCATGAGGCCTTCTAAAGTGTCTTCTGTTTCTGATATGTGAGACACGAAGTCGATGCTACGTCCGTTGGCGCGAGTGTAACTGCCATGTAGCACCCATCCTAGCGGTGTGAGGTATTCGCGGATGTCTTTTAGGTGCTTGCATTTATCCACCACTTCTTGTTAAACCTGTTGTGATGACACGTGCACGTTCGTGTTCGTTGAAACCTCTTAGCTTGATATTTACTCTTCTAGAGGCTGATTCTGCTGTCTTCATATCGTTGTTGGTTTCAATTCTCAGTGGATCGATGGGTCCTGTTGCTCCGACGTGCTTGGCTATGCTGTCGTCGATCAGTGTTACTGTTGACCCATCCATTAGTGCGAAGGTGCTCACAGATCCTTTGGGGCCTTCGACTTGAACTGGAATTATCTTCAGATACGACTGTTTCTTCTGTATGGTCTTTCGGCGCCTTCCTTGTCTTCTTGTTGTAGTGCAGCAGCTTGTGGTGAAAGTTTTTACAGTTGTCGACACCGCATACTCTGCCACTGCATTTATGTGTTTTGTTTCTGTATCGAAGACATCGAAAGCATAGGCGTTTGGCCTTCGCTGTGTCCCATATTCCATCTGAGTCCAACTTTTTGAATTCTGTAGGTCGCATTCTGTAGGATTGTGTCCATCTTCACTGCATACGGGACACCTGTTGGTGTACGTCTTCTCTGTGACGTTGTGCACCTTCTGAAGCCTCTTCTGTTGCGTGGCTGGTGCGTGTGGCGTTACCTGTTCAGGTAACGCGTACGGTCCACATAGCTCTGCTTCTCTCTTGAGGAACCTTTCCATTTTTAGTAAATCTGGATCTTCCTTTTGCTGTGTTGTCATGAAGTCGAAGTATCTGTACCGAAGAGTAGGCGGGAGCTTGTCCAGAACGGTCTTCGTAACTTCAGGATTGTACATGTAGTTCATGCAGTTCAAGGTCTTCAGTGTTGCTACTACGTTGGTAACCTTCGTTGAGAAAAAGCAGATATCACGCGGCGAGTCAGTTAGTCGTGGCAGGCTTCGGAGTTTTTCCATTTCCATGATGGCGATCGATTCTGGTCTCCCAAACCTTGACTTGAATTTCTGTAGGGTGCGTGCTGGTGATGAGAAGTCCGTCTACTGCTTCCTTTGCTATTCCTTTTAGATTTCTTCTCAGACGATTCACATTTTCAACCGCAGTGAACGTGCTTTCTGTTTCATAATATGCAGTGCGGAAAGGTAGCAACTCTTGGTGTGACCCACTGAAGATCGGTAACTCGATGAACTTGGGGCGCTGAGCTGCTTTGACGGCGAGTGTAATAGCTTCTGCTAGCTTCGTTATGCTGTTCTGTTCTCTCGCCGGTGACTGCAGTTGAGGATTCTGGTGCTATTCTGTATTCTTCTGTTGTCTCGTGCTGGTGACACCTACTTCTTCTGTTCGGTAGTGCGGTGCGCTGGCGTTCGCCAACACGGGACGTGGAGGTAGTTTCTTCAACCAATTATCTACTCGTTCATTCATTTCTGATTTAGGGTGGATGGAGACTTCGTCATCTTATAACTCTTCATCTGAATCTTCTGTTTCTAGAAGGTCTTCCTTTGCTTTTGCTATCTTGTTCATCTTTGATTTGCTGTAATTCGATCCCCCTCCCCCTCTCCCACTCTTGGGTACAGGGGGTACTTCTGGCGGCTTGATGTTCTTGGTCTTCGCCGTCGAAGCTCCAGTTTTTTTGCTGTGTTCCCGGCTGGGTAGCACCCTCTTTGCGTCAGAGGGCCCTTTCTGTTGCGCTTCGGCTGGCAGCGCCGATACTTCGGCAGGCAGCGTCGATGCGGCGGAGCATGTGCCCAAATGTGTGACGACCGACGATCTTGATCTCGAAGTGGACGGCACGGCGGATGGCACGGCGGATGGCACGGCGGATGGCACGTCGGACGACGTAGATGGCGGACGGCGCATTGAACGGAGCAGACATCGCGGAGGAACTCGTTTGGCCCGTGGTAGTCTGCGTCGTTGTGTCTGTTGTGACAGTTCCCTTGCTAGACTCCGTGACAACAGTACTTTTGGACTGTTCTGAAGAGGTCTTCTTACGTTCTTGACGAGTCACTGGCATTCTTGATACGAAGAGTCTCTTCTGGAGATCCGGCTCGAAGGACCATTCAATGTACCGGTTGGCACATTGGAACTGTTGCTGGGATTGCCAGAAGGACAGGCAGGGATTTCTTGCCAGTGATCGAAAAGAAAGTACTGTTCTTCCAAGTTGACTTTTTCTTTATTTTCCTTTAGGTACTGCTACCGCTGGTGTACTGAACTGAACTGTGTCCCATACAATTTCTGTCTGATATTTATATTAAAATGTTAACAAAAATGTAGCTTTTTTAATTGGTTACAAAGCATTGACCAATCAAAATTGACTAATTTTATCCAATAGAAGCTAATGGTTTAGGTTAGAGCAGCACCGTTTTTTTCTGTCTCGCTCACACTTGTTGCGAAACAAAACGAGGTCTTTATGGCTCGGAGCAATACCGTGACGAGAGCCGTTTAACTGAGGCCTACGTTCGGGGCAATACCGTAGCGAGAGCCGCGTTGCGGCCATGTTCTTGTTTATTTATTTTATATCTGTGATCTATTATTTTCCTATATACAAATTTAAAATTACTTATAATTAACGTACAAAACTTTTAAATTCTATAAAACTTATACTATTCATACGGATGATTAAAATACTATTCTATTCTATTTCTAATTCTAAATATTATTGTATTCATCATGCACATTCCGCATATTACATTTCTTCCATAAAAACCTTGTCCTGACAATAACAAACGCAACAAAAAAGAATTAGCGAAATCGGTCCACTCGTTCACGCGTGATGCCGTCACCAAGGGATATAGAGAGTCATTTTAATATACATGTATAGTGTTCATTAATAAAGAAAGAGAAGTGAGTGGTAGTAGCCTAACATTATGACGGCTTGACTAGAATATCCTCCTGGGTGTTACTTTACTTTAGACTCAGAGCTTCAGCGTTACTCCTAGAATACTCGCGATTGATTATTCTGATTATTCTGTCGTGATGGCGTATTTATTTTGAAATCCCCATTTCCTTGGTTTGTGTTTATCAGTTGGCAAACATTCAAGTAACAGGATGCTACCCATATCAGTCGTACCAACATCAAGATCAAGAAACAGGATGCTACTCATATCAATCGTACCAACGTCAAGATCAAGAAACAGGATGCTGCTCAAATTATAATTGTTGCCAACATCATAATTAACAATAGATATAGATATAAGTTTAAGTAGAACAATATGTTTAGTAAGACTATAACAGCAGTTATCCTTCGATTATAATCTAAAGTGACACATCATTTACGCAAATAGAAATAGACCCCATATAAGTAGTCTTTTAGACGCCTCCTTTAAAAAACTAATTTTCATTAAGATAGGTTTCTAGCTATGCTTCCCCTTACAGCTATTACTCCTTTAGGTATAAACGTACCTGGTACAATCGTATAAGTCATAAAATTGAAATACATACGCGTTTAAACCCAACTAAAACGAAATATTGACGGTCAGTAATTTCGCAACTTACCTACTTATTCTCACTCTGCAAAATTCCTCCTTCAACGCTTAATAAAAAACTGTCCTCCCTGCCTTACACTTATCGTCAGATCATACCACCTCCAGAAAGTGGGGGTACAATCAGCTGAGGCCTTTAGTGCATTTACGAAAAAATATAAAATGAGTATTCGATAATCAAGATAGTAATTAAATTATTCTAATTATATTTAATACTAGCTGTGCCCGCAACTCCGTCTGCGTCTTACTTATCGCGGCAATATATCTCTACGTATATTATCTATCTATCATCACATGATCTGGTATATTGAAGTAATCAAACACAAAGCGTGAACCCTCGGAACCCATCGGCAGGTCGATGTTATCAGTAGCCAATTATTTGCTAAATATTCACATACATCAGTAATTTTAACAATAAACATAATCTTAATTACTAAATTAATCATTCCTATATGAAACTTATCACACAACTTACATCTAATTTCGTTACAGATTATTCTAAAGCTTACCGGTATACAATATTAGTAGTAGAACTGTCAGATATAAAGAGATTGTGAGGGTTGCCCACGGGATAGAGCGGGATAGAGCTAAATCAAGTTACATTGACGTGCGAGGAACAGTTAGCACTCAGGTCTACTCCTGCAACGCGCAGACCTGCTCCCTGTGCCTCGTTGATGATTATATCAAAAATATAAACTAACAAATAAAAACGAAGAGTGATCCGGTGACATAGTGTGCCGGAAGTGGGGGGTGCGATCCGTCTCGCTCCGCCTTGGAAGAGATGTTATAGAAAAATAATAATCAGTTTAATTCCATAATAACTATTAATACAAAATTAAAAAACCTAACTGAAATAGTTATTCATCCGTTTAAGATTTTTAACACGAAATGTATGCTGTACCTAAGTGGCTGAGGACTGAGGAGTTGGATATAGCGCAGACTACTCAATGTTGACATGTCTTGGAGTTACCATCGAAGAAAATATACTTATAAATCTCAACACGAAATATATACTGTAAATGGCTGAGGAATTGGTATAGATACAGACTACTTAATGTTGCAACATCATCAATGTTTCAAGGTCATAGAGACACTTTACAATAAATTTTAAACCAAACTGACTCATGTTGGAAATGAGTTAGAGAAGTATTCAAACGGCTGATCAGATCTTCACACATTTTAGCTCAGAACTATCTACATTAAATTGGCTTTCATACAAAAAAGTCGCATGTAATATGATCTTTCTCTTTCTTGTCACAGACAGACATACGGATATTCACGTTTAACGTATAATACCCCGTTGTTGTAGCGTCGGGGGTCAAAAAGTATATCTCATTATGGTGTGATCTGCACATCAGGTATAAAGGCTGAGAGCCTCAACTGTACCGCTATTAGGATGTCTCTCAGTACAAATTTTGGATTTTATTTAGAAACGCAAATAAATGTTACAAAATTTTCCATAATAGAGTTTTCGACCGCATCTGCAGCAATGGCGTTGTGGTCGCGTCAGTCTGGTTGTTTTATTTGTGCAATATTACTAAATATTACTGTAAAAACCGATAACTATAAAATAATACATAATAACTTCGCTTTACACCGACAACGCCATCTATGTGACAGAAGAAAAAGAAAATTAATAAAATAAACAACATGTAGCAAAACTTCAAAATATCTTATTTAAAAATTAAAAAAACATTTTATATTATTGTAAAATATTATAAAATACTATTGTAAAATCCAAATATATATTAGTGATTATATTATGAGTCAATTACCACACACGTGGCGCCATCTACAGGACGTGTGACAGGCTCAACTACATAAATAAAATTTATAAATGAATATATCTTTTGATTGAGTAAACCGATTGGGATGAAACAAAGACTAAATGTTACTCCGAAGTTAGCGCTACAATTGTATATAAACGTCAATCGAGTGGAGTCAGTAGTTTCTGCGTGTATCGCGCACAAACAAACGACAAACAGACAATTTTTTTTAAAACTTTTGAAATAGTATCTATAGGTTATTCTAATACCCCTCTGCTATAATTTTTTAAATATATTTGCAATGTACAGACACGGCAAGTCTACAGATTTATTATATGTATAGATCGATATTTTACACTATATAAAACCCAACATTTGAAAGTGAAACTGACTGACAAACACGCGAGGTACCTAATGTAAAGAAAACGATAAATTATCTTTTTGTATTTATTCAATATTTATCATTTTCCTTCAGACTGGGATCCAAAGGAAGTATATAATATATATTATAACAGGAATAAGTTTTTAGAATAATTTGTCCGTAAGTTTCAATTGATATGAAGCACGCCCACTTAGGTACTTAAGTGGTGCTATAGATGAAATTATGGTGTCTACCAGACCCAAGACTAAGTACAATTTTAAATAATTTAATAATAGTAATAAACTTCAATTTTTTTAACAGTGCCATCTATACTTTGCGTAACGAACTATTACCATTACTTGGTGAACCATTGTGTGTAGCTTGTGTGTCGCTGTGTCCATTAATTTCTATTACACATTACACAGGAAAACATGCTTACTGTTTCTCATTTTCAACATTTGCAAAACAAAGTGGTCAAAATGTATAGATTTAAAGTTGTAATCAGAAATTAAATATAAATCGTTATAATCGCACATACGATATAAATCGTTTAGAATTACTTAGTCGATAACCTCTTAAATTCTTACATTTGTGATCGACAAGTAAAACACAATAACTGTTCGTACAATATATTTTCTTTCATTAAATATTAAACTAATACTGGGACATAAGGAATATCTACGATAATTAATAGCGTAAGAACCGAAGATTTGATTAAATAAATGAATCATAACTCGAAAACTATGAAAAAAATCAGCACAGCGAATTTGTGTAATTTTTTTTTAATGGCTAACATCATAACATGTGATCAAGGAATATATAACATAATGCTCACTTAGAATAATATTGTATATTGAAATATGCACCGTGAAATAACCAAAATAAGGTTGACATTTGTTTCCAACACGTAAATAGCACCAACCGTTCCGAGCAGGACCGGACTAAAGGGGATTTTGTCTTTTTCTTACGCTGTTTTTCTTAGGGTGTTTGTGACAATGCGCCATACAAATAATTTTAAGCATTTAAATAGACAGAAGTTGATGTTATTAGTAACACAATATTTAATTTTTCTCTATTCCTTGAAGCATGGTCATACTAGTAGAAAGAGATGCTGATGATGAAGAGTACAGTGTATGCTTCGGAACGTTTTTTGAGTGCACATGCACTCAAAAAACGTTCCGAATTCCAGTTTGTAAGTAAA
This sequence comes from Limenitis camilla, assembly GCA_905147385.1. Classification (NCBI taxonomy): domain Eukaryota; kingdom Metazoa; phylum Arthropoda; class Insecta; order Lepidoptera; family Nymphalidae; genus Limenitis; species Limenitis camilla. The sequence goes on from LR990231.1 coordinate 67,670, forward strand.
TTGCTTGTATGTGATGTACGAAGCGGGTAAACTAAATTTCCGTGAATGGTAATACTGGTTACCGCACTGTACGAGGGGGCAACGAGGATGTCAAAAGTGCCAAAAAGTATAAGACATAATATCGATATTATTTGCAAATATCGATATTAACACTTATTAAAACATATTGATTTATCACGGAATCGTTTTAAGTGCAGAATTGGTTGGTTTATGTTTTATTTTTAAGAATTATTGTACTGTTTGTTTCCTTAATAAAATATAACAAATATGTATTATATTATTGAGCAGACACGCGAATTACACTAAAAAAGATCTGAAGCGTCAGTAGCTCAGTGGTTCGAGCGTTGGATTCACGACCAACAAGTCTTGGGTTCAAATCCCGGACATTGGACTACTGGCGTGGCCCACTCCTGACACAAGCTATTTATTAGCTTACTAGGAGGGGTAAAGGGAATACTAGTAGTATGTGATCCATACTGCTAGTAATCTTTAAAAAAAAAAAAAAAAAAGATTCATTAATAATCTATGTCCTATAGTAAATATATAGCAGTTATTTGAATTAAACCGTCATGTGTTATTGAATAAATATTTCGCAGGAATAAAGTAACATTTAAGAGCGATAGAGCACATAATATATTATACACTTTCGTTAATTGGTTTAAAAAGTAAAATCGATTTTGATACTTGAAAATTAAATCGATACACCGAAAGGTCGGTTAAAAATATCGATATACAGAGGTAAACAACGTTGATGTTTCGAACTTTCAATAATTTTGCGACAAGCTTAACTGATAGCAGACATTAGACAGCAGACAGCGGCTGAGCAGTCAGCAGCGAGCAGACATTAAATCAAAAGTCAAAACACGTTTGTGTGTACAAGCAGCGGAGTGCGGACACCAGGCAGTCTGGCACGTGTCTCTGTTGTGTCGCACTCCATGTGACCGCAGCTGCACTGCCGCCGTGCCGCGTGCCCCAGTGCATCAGCATCAGCTAGCAGTGATCACCACTGACCACGCTGCTCGCTCGCCAGTCGCCATGAAGCCGCAGGACGACTACACGTACAGAAACGGAGACGGTATGTCTATGTGTAACAGCGACGTAATGGCGAATCCAATGAGACGTAGTTTTGTTAGCTTACATGATAATAAGTAAATATTCTATTCTATTGATTACTATTCATAGAAATAAAATTTACCTCTATATATTATTGTATTGGTTAAACTTGTTAAATATGGGTTTGTGTCATTTAAATATTTGATAACAAAAATTTTAAGTAACTATTGAAACCTATGCCCGGTGTCAGCAAAAGTAAACATAGCTATAACATTGATTGCTTACATTGACATTGATAAATGTAATACAGTATTTAAATATGCTGGACATTTTATAACAATCTTTTTATTAAATTAGTAATAATTTCTCATGTCATTAAAACGAAGCAAAACCAGGAGGGGTTTCACTTAGTTTTAACCTTGACTAAAATGTAAAAAGTAGTAGAAAATTATATAATATGATTGCTTTATAGTTTCCAATTAAATGTCATAAAGACAAATTGTCTTGAATATATATTACAAACTTTAATCAACAAGAGTATCACAATAAGTACAAATGATAACAGTTGCGCCTGATTGCATTTGCAAGTCTGAATTTTAATCTTATAAATATGTCATGGTTTAATGTATCCCTTCGTATTGTTCTCCATGGTATGGTATACTTCTAAGTGTATACCATACCATGGTAAATATTACAGGTTCGCGCGACCACATACTTAAGATAATGTTTCTCAAACATTATTTTAATGATATTTTTAAACAGTAGTGTCAATTTGGCCCTTTTTATTTATATAAATTTAATGAACAATATATAAACGAAAGGTGTGCTTCAATACAAAAAAGCCTGCGACCTCCTGAGGTTATCGTTAACTAAGCCAAGGTTATTGAAGGCACATAATGTAACAAGGTCTAGTGATGGATGCTTAATATATATATATATATATATATATGAAATTAAAATTTGTTTTACTATTACACGGATGATGAAAAGTTCATTACATTCTCAAAATAAGTTTCAAAGATTGAATATTCGGGTGTGTAATGATTCTCAGATCAGTGAAGAATTATTATTATTATTGTGCTTCTTCCAATCACATTTGGAAGGTGTGTGTGGAGCCATACCCAATGTGAAGAGGGCCTTAAGACAAACTAATTTAAAATGTGATGTGATACAAACTGGTGAATAAACCCACAGAAAATTATTGCTACTATTATTATAATAATTGGTGCAAAGATTCTGAGCATCTCTTTTTGCATTGAGCAAATTTTTCTGAAGGGTACAGATAAAGTATCATCAGACTTTTAAGATCATAAAACTATTGTTTGCATCATGTATAATTTACAGTTTTTCCTTTCATGTCATGAAGGAAAAACATCATATTTTATACATGGCATGATTTCCTATTATGTGCTATACTATTATCAAATGATTACAGAAGTGTCCGTTATGATATTGAAAAAATTGATAAATATGATTGTATTTGTACTTATTGTTGCACATAACTCACTTAATTGAACAATTCTTAATATTATATTTATAAATGTGTTCATGATTTATTCATCACTATTCTCATTACAATTGTATGATGAATGTGGTTTTTTTAAATGAAGATCAAGTTTTATAGACAACTATCAAACAAATAGAAATCCAGGATAACAATATATATATCATGCGATGTTGATGAACCTAATAATTTTTTAAATATGTGTTTTCTTCAAAACTCATTTTTAACAATGACATTGTTTACTGGGTGCCAGTAAAATTGAAAGATAATAAGCAATTATATCAATAATTTTAGTGATTATTTTTTGTATACAATTTTTATTGTCGAGCGTGGCTGCGAATAATTCAAGGAAATCCAATAGAATGAAATCCGCGAACTGGAAATCGATGTTACCGCATAAACAACTTCCAAGGTTTTTTACAAAGTCAATTACAAACAGACTGCGTTAAAGTGTGCGGGATGGCGGTCGATCGAACTGGTCCACACCGACGCTCATTTAGCCAATTGAACACCACTTACTCGAATAATCCACACACAGACACAATGTTGCTCCAGTCACTGACAATCTTTACGAGTATGACTCATCAATGGTTGGTATCTCAATGGTTTTAGATTATTTATTAATTACCTTTTGTACAGTTTGATAGGCAAACAAGTGCTACTTATGAATACAAAACAATCGCGATATAAGATACATAGCGACGCCTCTCATACAAGCAGTTATCATTATTCATTACCCTTTATCTTATTTACATTAATAAAAGAGAACATATTTGAATGAAAGGCAAATGGAGAACAGTTCGGTTACGTAGCTATATCGGTCGTATCTACTGATAAAGATAATCGGCTTTTTTATCAACTGAACCAAAAAAGATTTATTGTTATTATTTAATTAAAATTTTCATTTTGCGACGTAGATGCATGAATCAAATCAAAACTAAACGTATACCTATGGTTTGAAATTACTTTACAAAACGGTTTTTATCGCGTTTACGTTCCTGCATTTGATTTCCTTTAGGTTTCAAATTCTTTGCAGTGTTCATGTTCTCAGGACAGACTTTAATATACGAGCTCCGAAAGGACGAGAATGCATAAAGTGTTTGTGTGCGTAGGCGGAGCGACATCGGCGGCGTCGCGCTCCGAAGACAGCGACAGCGAGGGTGAGGAGACGACCGCTCTCGAGCAGGAGCTGTCGTTGGAGGACCATACGGCGCCGGCACGAGCGCTCGCCGCACTCAACGCTCTGCGCAAATCGCGCCAGCACTACGACGTTCTACTGGCGGCTGCGGGCGAGGAGGTAGCCGCGCACCGCGCCGTACTGGCTGCCGTCTCGCCCCGCCTGCTCGCCGCACTGCCACCCACCGCTGCGCCCGCCGCGCCGCCTGCGCTGCGGCTGCCCGGACTCGATGCGGACGCGTTGCGGGATCTGGTCGAATACGCGTACACAGGGTGCTTGCGAGTACGTGATACTGCCGCTGCACGCCGCCTCTACCGCGCCGCAGCCGCGCTGCGCGTGGAGCCTGCGCGTGCGCATCTCGCCGAGCGGCTGCTGCGCCGCATCACCCCTGCCGAATGCCTCGCACTACGCGCTCTGCCCGACCTCGCACCTCATCACAGAGCGCAGCTCGACACTTACATCGCGCAGAATGTAAGCAAATTATGACCCTATGAAACGATCTTAATAATTACACTAATGCGAATGTAAATTAACTTGCTAGTTTCTATTTAGTTCGACGAGATATGCGCTAGTGGTGCTCTGACGGCGTTGCCATTGATTCGCATCGAATTGCTGCGGGAGACGAGTGCAGAGGGCGGCGAGGAGGCGCCGGCGGCAGTGGCTGATGCTGCACTCTCGTGGCTAAGAGATCATCACTCGGCCGACGTAGACGTGAGTGTTTAAATGTTCCACGGATCGCAATCATGTTTGCACTGGTATGAGAGCGGTATGTGTCGGTTTCAGCTGGAGGAGTTGTGCTCGCGGACGCACCTTCTGTTCGTGGACGCGCGGGGCTCACTGCGGGACTGCGGGGAGCTGCCGGCGGCGCGCGGGGATGCGCCGGAGTTGCAGGAGTACCGGCGCGAGGCACGCGAGCGGGAGCGGGGTCAGCGTCGCCGCGAGAAGCCGTCGGAACGCTCCGCCACAGACGAAGAGGTTATATAACCATTCATTAATATCATACTAGTAATTGTAAATTTAATGGTATGTTCAAAAAATAAGTTGTAAGGAATTTTGATCAACAATGATACTGACATTATCCTCATCACAACCCATTAATGCCCCACTGAGCCGGGTTTCGGAGGGTAAACCATAGTACACTGGCCAAGTGCGGGTTGGCAGACTTCACACACCTTTGAGAATATGGAGAACTCTCTGGAGTGTAGGTTTACAATATTGTCTTTCATTGTTAAAGTTAAAGGAAGTAATATTTAATTTCTTAAAACATATATAACTTAGAAAAGTCGTTAGTGTGTGCACAGGATCCAACCTCCTGAGTAAAACACAAATGTCTGAACCACTAGTCTATCATCTGCTTCAATATTACTGTGGTCTGTGACATATTTTTTAGATTAACAAAATATTTGCCTGCCAATGCTGTGAGATTGGTAATTGCTTTTAAATCCTTATTTTGAAAATTAATAACATATTTAAAAAAACCAATAATAAATATTTCCCCAAAATACACTTGTCTTATCTTTTATGAAAAATTATGTATTTTCGTAGGGTTCGCAAACTCCAGGCGAGAGTGCAGTTATAGCGGCCCGTGCCGGAGTGGGGTCAGGTGGGGGCGCAGGCGCTGGGGTGACGCGCGCGGTGGTCTCGTTACGCGGTAAGCTGGCGGCGGCGCGCGTGGCGTGGCGGGCCGGCAACGCGGAGGGGCCCCGCGGCGGGCGGCTGGGAGGGGCACCGGGAGGCGAAGCAGGCGCGTGCGCGGGTGGAGAGGAGCGCGCTCACATGTCGGTGGGGCGGTGCGCTGTGGGTGCGGGAGCGCTGGGCGCGCGGCTCGTGGTGTGCGGGGGCTACGACCGCGCACGCGTGCTGAACGCGGCGGAGGCGTATGACCCGCGCACCAACACGTGGTCGGCGCTGCCGGATATGAAGCGCGCCCGTGCTCGCTTCCCTGCGGCGCGGCTCGGTAATGCGCTATACGTATTTGGAGGATCTGATGGGCAGACAGAGCTGGATTCCGTTGATGTATATGAAGAGGTATTACGCATTTTGATTTTATTTTAAACATAATAATTAAGATACCGTTGTTAAATCGAAATGGACCTTCCTCTGTATTTTCAATATCAGCATTAAATGACCTGAGATTATAACAGGAGGAGGACAAAACCGGTGGAGGCGCGTGGCGAGCTCGTGCGCGCATGCCACTGGCACGGTCGCACGCCGCCGCTGCCGCAGACCCTGAACGCGGTGCGTTGTGGGTGGTGGGGGGATGGACTGGGGGGCGTAGCCTGCGCGCGGTGCACCGGTATGAGGCGGCAGAGGACCGGTGGACGGAGGCGCCGCCGCTGGGGGCAGGCAGGTCGCAATGTGCCGCGCTCGTGTGGGAGGATGCACTGTGGGTGTTCGGGGGCTGTGACGAGTGGAAATGTTTGGCTTCGACAGAAATGCTGCCGTTGAGTGGTGAACCCACCGGATGGGTTGAAGGTATATTTATATATGTTTATTCCTAGAGAAATAGTATTCCACAACTTGAAAGTAGGTGTGGGAATAATAATAATCATTATTTGTTAAAATTTTTTGTTTTGCCTTTGTCTAAAAATATTTGAAACCTCATTATCAGATGGCACTAAAAAGAGACAACCTTTCAAGAGTTATCAAGACTTTGTTATTAGGGGATAAGTGTGTTTGTGGCTATATAGAGAACACAAAATAGGTTTGGTGAGAGATGTTAGTTACATTGGTTGACGGTACCATAGGAAGGCAGAAGGCTAAGTGCTAACTGCTAGTGGGTACTCCCAGGGCCGCCGCTGGCGACTGCGCGGCGGTCGGTGGGCGCGGCGGTGTGGCGCGGGCTGGCGGTGGCGGCGGGCGGCTCTGCGGGCGCGGCGTCGCTGCGGGACACGCAGCTGATGAGCGCGGCGGGCGGGTGGCGCGCGGGGCCGGCGTTGAGGCGCGCGCGGGCGGCGCCGGCGTTGGCGGCGCTGGAGGACGTGCTGTACGCTGCCGGAGGGTTCTCGGGCAAGGAATTCCTCGCGTGCGTCGAGTGCCTCTACGAACCCGACGGCGAGTGGACGACTTTGTGCTCGCCCCAAGGACCGGCGCCTCCGCTTCACCAACATATACAATCGCAGGAACCTAATCAGGTGCGTATCGAACTCTAAGTAGTTTATTTAAATTTGACTGCCAAAGTACTCGTGGCACGTCCAAGTAAGTCAGTTTGTTTGTCTGAAGCTACTACTAGCACGTAAAGTAATTATCCGTTGAGAAGATCCCGCAAGAATTTCAACGGTTAACTTTCAAAATGCCATTGTTAACAACAATCTGATTTACATATATAATATTCAGCAGAGCCAACGTCATTTATATTCAAGCTTTGTTATTGTTCAAGTAATCCTGTACAGAGTAGTAAACTTTTCATTAAACACTTTTTACGAATTTCATGATTATTTACTTTGTGGAGACGAGACTATGGCGTTACAAGTTACACAATGGCTTGAACTGCTCTTTTTTGAGAAACGAAAATGAATTCAAGTTACCCCACCGTAATAAGTAATGAGATTTGACATAACACTGAAAAATAAACAATGAAAATTTAGTTTTATCGATATCAGTTGGTTGTTTTACTTTCCTCTCTGCACAAGCTGTTGAACCAAGTCTTCTCGCCAGAGAAGATTAATGGGAGTTCCACTGCAGTTTCGAATCTATGGTTATCCCTAAATAGATTGTTCAATCAACTACATTTAATATTTCACTATTTTTTATTTATAGATTAAAACAAATTCAAGACATTAGGTATTTCTTGCGTTTAGTACTAAACTATTAATTGTAAACCATTGAAGACCCGGAGACAATGTCGAACTGTGTTGGTTTCTCTCAACTTTAATTCATTCATATTGAATTTTATATATGACCTTGAATATTATATAATCATCTCTCAATCAATCTGTAATGGATGCAATGCTAAAATTTATGTATTGTATAATTTATATCCTTTATTTTCAGGAGGAAATAAAGCCTCAAGAAAACGGCATAGTGTCTCCGTCACCGTCGCCGCAGTAACCCCCCGCTCCCTCCAAATTTTCTCGTTAATGCATTCCAATCCTTCGGGAGAAATGATTAGAATATTAACACCAATTTTGTAACGCTTTTTTCTGTTCGTCGGTGTGTCAAAATGAGATCCACAAACGTTTGTAAGACGAATTCAATAACGTTGTAACAGGATAAATTCATGAGTATACTTCAAGGTAGTCGTCATCAAATGTTACCCTTTGCGAGATTTTTATTTTCATTCCTACTAATATAATTTAAAATATTTATGCGCGCGCTGCCATGCAGACGAGATTACTTTGAAGTAAACATGATGTCGTCATTAAACGTTTTCGTATTGTGGATCTCGCGCCGACGGGTCTAGATAACTTTTTAGACTTTACTTGTACTGGTATAGATTATAGGGTAAAGGGAGAAAAGAGATGTGTCTACCTCAAAATTATTTGCAATGCATTTTACAAAGTGGCGGTCGGGTGCCGTGTGCTGGGCCCGGGATCACCTGTCCTGTAGCTCATACACTCCACAGGGTCTACGTTGCCTACGTACAATATTTCAAACGGACGATGAGCGGGACGTTAGGAAATTATACCTATTGTTTTCTTCTTGTAATTTTGTCATATCACAAATCAAATAGTGAAAAGTATCTCTAAAATATGTATTGAAGGTATAGTCCTGGGTTCAGCACAAGGCCGCGCTATACTCCTATACACGGTCTGTTGTATACTTTGGTAACAAGATATAGAACAGTTTGTATTGACTGATGTCTGATCTGCATTTGTATTGTGATCGAGATCGCTCGGTGGCGCAGACCCTACACTCGCCATTTTGATGCGAAAGCGGATTTTACATATTTTGCACCAACAAATTACTAAATATATACTGTATATTACTGTGGGTTTAATTAATTAATTATAGTTAATGTTAGAATATATAAATCGAGCAATCGAAATCCATTTATATTAAGTATTATAATTAGTTGTATAAATTCTATATTGATGAAATTTAAGCATGTTGTTATATGTTATATAATATTGGCGTCGGCAAGTATCGTAACAGGATTGCTATGTGCACACATATTGGATTACAACCGAGGCGCGGCTCGCTCTGACACGATCAGCAGAAGGCTCGCGGGGCGCAGGTGTTGCTTTCTTTACTTTTACTCATTCAATAAATTTGTTTTATTTGATTCTTTGACTTTTCTCTTCGAAAATCCGGTCCCATCACAAGGGTTGTCAGGCTTAGCAAATATTTACGAGAGTATTACGAATTCTATTGCTATAAGCAGTGGAGGGGGACCCTAAATGTAAGAGACTGCTCATGCTTTTTACTCCTATTAGTTACACACATTGTAGGCAAAAATAAACAAAAAACGGTTAAGTGTGAATGGAACTCGCGCACTGAGAATTTACCAACGGCAAACAAATTTGCCACTTAAATTATACGTTTATAAATTTAATGTATTTGCGATCAAATCGCCTTCATTTTGATATTTCTCGTGGTTAGCTGTTAGCAGATGCGGCACGGCAGCCGGCCAGTAGGGAAGGGAGTTCGCTTAGTTCATTTGTTAGAGCGTCAGTGATTTTTGAAAAACAAATATTTTTTATAATTTTAATAAATTACACCCTTGACTATATTTTGATGGCAACCCTATTGGATTGGATGTTCAGAAATAAATTTTATTAAATTGACAACTGATCGGTTAAAATCTGGGTTACTTGGGGTCTTAGATCATAATATATATGATATGATATATTATTTAACTTGTATGTTAAGTTTATTGTCATGCAAGTTGTCTATTAAAAGAACCTTTTCAACAACTACTTACTGTCAGACTACTTAAATGTAAAATAACTATGTAAACAACACAACAATGCAATGTCATGAACCCTCATGGCCTGACGACGGAGCTGGAAACTAGGGGTCGATCTCCGAATTTCTTTTTCGAATACATAAAGCTCTTATTTTATTTTCTGAATTATAATATTACGACTATTTCACGCCCCAAGGGTTCTTGGTAACGGATACGAGTGGGAAAATAATAAAATACAATGTATACAAATATATAAATGCGTATTGTATAATGATTGGCAAGATAAGGCGAAACCTAAGCGATATCAGCTTGCGTCTCCAGTAGCAGCTTGGCGAGCGCGTGCCGCGCCCCCAGCTGCAGCTGCGAGAAGCCGCGCTCCCGCTCGCGGCGCAGGCAGCTCCAGTGCGCGTTGGTGTCGCCGAGCTCCGCGCGGCAGGGCTGGGGGCGCGGCGGCAGCAGCAGCGAGGGCTCGGGCGCGCGCACGGCCCGCAGCGGCGCCGCGGCCAGCACCTCCGCCGCGTCCGCCTCGCCGTTGCCGCTCTCGCGCCATCTCTCCAGCGCTAAACAACACGCATTGTTTAATATAGAAATAGTATTATTTTCGATACAAAGTTAGTATTTACTTAAAAAGTATTATTAAGATTATGTTGAGTTTTTTTCGTTTACCAGTATTCCTGACAATTGGGACTTAAAAAATAACAAGATCCTCGTTGGCTCCTCCAAAGGTGATGCTGTGTGTGTGTGGTGGGATTGGAAGGGCATTATTTATTATTAGCTGTTACCATCAGGCAAGACCATCGATTCTGAACTCTACTGCGAACAACTGATGAGATTAAAGCAAGAAGTTGAGAGAAAGCGGCCGGAATTAATCAACAGAAGGGATGTGGTTTTTCATCATAATAACGCTAGACCTCGCACATCTTTAGCCACTCAGCAAAAATTAAGAGAGTTTGGCTGGGAGGTGTTAATGCAGCCGCCGTATAGTCCTGACCTGACCTTCAGATTTACACCTGTTTCGATCTCTTCAGAATTCTTTAGGCAGTGTCAGGTTAACATCACGAGACTGCCAAAACTACTTGTCGCGGTTTTTTGATCAGAAGTCCCAACATTTCTATAGCAATGGGATTATGTCCCTACCTACAAATAAAAAGTTATCTAACAAAATGCTACCTACATACTTAAAAAATGTTTTGAATTTTCTTAAAAAATGCGAAGAAACTTTTTCCCCAACCTATTATATTAAAAAACAAAGCCGCACGCCGCGTGTGTTTGTCTGTTCGAAATAAACTCAAAAACTATTGAGCAGATTTTTATACAGTTTTTACCTACAGACAGACTGATTCATAAGAAAGGTTTCTCTGTAAACTTTGTTAAGGTTTTGTGTAAATTGGTTGAGATGTGACGATAATTGATGAAAGAGGATTGACCACATTGTTGTGCATTTTGGCCCTGAGCGTGCAAGCAGTAAGGATAAAATAAATATGTAAAATTGTTAGGGTTACTTAGTAGGTATTAGAAAAATAATATACTTTAGTACCCAGCAGTTTCAAATATATATATAGAATAAAAAATTCTATATATATATATATTTTGAAACTGCAGAACCTTACTTTGAACGATAAAAAACTAAGTAATTAATTATTTTATTTATTAATCTATTAGATAATGTAATATTAGTTAGGAATAAGGTAGTAGCATAAATGAATTAAACCAGCTCAGAAACTAGATACCAATGACAAAATAGAATAAACTATTCACTGCCTGTCAACTCAGTCCGTCCCATACATCCTCTATTTTGATTATTTAATTAAAATAAAATACACACAATACATGTTTAAACATAAAAAAATAAATAGATAATTCTTTTTAAAATAAATAGTTGGTTGATTTACAAATGTATGCGAAATGCGATTTGGACAATTGAAAAAACAAATAGCCATAGATTAAATAAGTTAATGTATCGACTTTAGAATTGACTCGAAATAAATCGATTGCTTTTTATTAATATTGAACTTCATGCAATTATTATAGTTGTTAATATTCCTTGTTTATTAATATTATATTTACTTAATGTTTATTATTAGCATATATTTTTTTCCATTTATTAAATAATTATTTATTTATTTACGAATGTTTTTATAAAAACCAATTAAGAATATACGAAATCGATTTTAGGATGATCGAATAGTATTATACTTTTTTCTTTTTAACCTAATGTTGGTAAGAAATCATTCTCAAAATGTCAATTACAAGCCTAAAAATTAATTAACATACACATTAATTAAATATTTTATTTCTGTAACTTGATAGACGAAAAATCTAATTTTAGGTATAATTGTTTTTAGCTGGGCGTTCTGCACAATAAGAGCCAGAAATGGGTATACCCCTTCGGAAAAAAGAAATATGTAAGCATAATTAATATGTTGTCGCTAGTCGAGTGTAATTAAATTTGAAAATGACTCACCAGCGACATAGTCGCGCTTATAGAAGGAGGCCACCAGCGGGAAGGCGCGTGGGGCGAAGCCGCCGGTGTTCTGCTGCGGCTTATTGCCGTCGGCGTCGACGAAGCGCGGGTGCGCGTACTGCGCGTGTCTGGTGAACGGCAGCGGACTGAACCACTGCTCCCCGGAGATCGTGTTCATGCGCACCTGTACACAGTTACAATGCTTGCTTTCACTTTCATTTATTATACTAGCCTGGCTTACATGCGGTGCGCATCGAAATGCGTTAAATATACATGCTGTTGGTCACAGGAAAGTTGAGCAAAACTCAAGCAAATTATATTCTAAGTATGTGAATGTAAAGTATGTGAAGTGAGGGCGTGTAGAGTTAGAAGTTTAGTTTTATATGAGATCTGATCTCTTGTTGACGGTGTGGTTTTACATAAAAATGTTTTTAGTTGGATTATATTGATTACATTCATGAGAGATAAATATTAATATAATTGTTCTGTACCCTATTGAGAAAATCTTCAGTGAACTCCATGTGCGGTAGCGAGAGCAATATGAGCGAGTCGCTGGAGAACTTGTGCAGCGCCTCCGTGAGCGCAGTGTGCGCCGCCTCGCGCTGCACCTCGGCCTCACTGCGCACGCCCCGGTAGCTCACCTCCCTGCCCACCTCCACCACCTCTATCTGCGTGTTCTTGCGCTTGCTGGCCAGGGAGCGCGCCGCCTCGCGGAGTGAGCTCAGTGTTGAGTTCTCGAATGATGATAACTTTTCTTTTGATATGAGCACCTATAGAAAATTATGATATTTAATTTGCTTTTCTTGGATTCCTAAATATGGGAAATATAATTCTCAGTTGCTGAAAAATTCCTTAGTAAATATTGCCAGTTTCGTATTACCATAACTAGCGCAGTGTTGGCATCCTTCTGCAGACACACGCTGTCGTATCTCTGCAAGAAGTGTGCGGCGGTGGCGGCGTGCTCCGCGGGCACGGGCAGCAGCACGGACACGCGCGCGCTCTCCGTGACGTAGCGCGCCGGCGCCAGGCGTGCGGCGCCCAGGGGCCGCGCCACCTCCACCTGCACCAGCTTACCGCGTCTGTGTCCCGCTCCCTCCTTCTGCAAAAAATTCTTAATGAATATCGAAATTTACAATAAATTGTAAATAGTGACTTTATTAAAGGAAATTAATAAACAATAGACCACGCATCAGCAAATCGTGCCGATGTACTTAAAATATATCTAGCTCTAAAAAAAACTAAGAAGTCGGTCTACGTATTCAGCATATCATTGATCGTACCTGTCGCACCGGCAACCTGAGCAGTAACCTGTAGCGCAGTGCACGGGGAGGCTCCCAACACCAGGCCCCCTCCTCTAGCATCACCTCCCCTCCATTTAATTCTTCCTCCGTGTCACTCCACCGCTGCGCCGTCCACGCGCGAGCTTCTTCCACTATCAACTGGAATTTCATTAGATCATTGTCAAACCACTCATAACAACTACACATCCTGGACTTGGTGACATACAACTTTGTCATGGAATATAGATAAATAATAATAGTGTGAGCGCTCACCGCGACTGCTTCTCTGTAGGCGGCGGGCAGCTCGGCCAGCATGCGGTGGTCGTCCAGCATGAACGCGTGAGTCCCGTTGAAGCGCGTCCAACGCAAGTGGTCGAACCTAAAAAACAAATACTATACAGTACTTTAACCTCTAACACTATATAAATTCATTTTAACCTCTAACATTTCGACGCGCAACACACTTTGACAGAAACTTTACTATAAATGCTCTCAATTTAAGATTTTATTATTAGAGATAATTTCAAGTACATTCGTGACATCCGCGTCGGAATCATATCATCAAATATTAGCATAAGAATATAATATCATTAATAAATCATTTCATTTTAACTGTGTGAATGAACCGGTCCTAACTGTTGTTTTGCAAATATACATATATTTTTTACATTATTTGATCAATCTAAAACAACACTGATATTAGACTTTTTTGTCAAGGTTCTCTAAAACAACCTTGTGGGCGGCAGCGGCGGGCTAAGCCCCGCGTCGTCGCGCAGCGCGGGCGGCCAGGACGCGTTGCGGTAGCCGCGCGGGTGGTGTCGCGCGCTCACCGTCGCCAGCACTTCGCTTCGGGATATCTCTGCTTGCGCTCGTTCTAGGTACACCTACGCACATTTATAAAAATAATATCAGCCTAATATAACACAAACTGTTTTATTGCATAAACCTAGATATATTATTTTATAAATGTCGAGAGTACCCTCGACACGAAGGCGTGCAGCTGGTAGAAGTGCTGAGCGTCGGTGGCGGGGAAGGCGACCACGGCGTCGGCCAGCGCCTCCACCAGCGCCGCCGACACGCCCGCCTCCTCTGCGCCGCTCTCTATCTGCATCGACGTGTAGTTCTCTCCCTGCAAAACAAACCAAACATTCACATTGTGTTTCTCAGCACGTTTCCCCTCTTATGTTTTTTATATAATAACTGGAATTCTTTAATGTAGTTATTCATATGATTTATTGTGCCTCTAAGAACTTTCCCCAACCCTTTGTGTACAACAATTTTAAACTTGTTCAGTATTTAAGTATCTATTATTAACTATTGGACTCACCCACTTTCATTTAGTACCTGTGATAGTCTAGGCATGGCCTAAATTTAACTTAAGGAGCTTCAAATATGCCTAGGTAAGAAGACTTTTCTTAAATAGTTGGAATTGTTTATTTATTTCTTTAATTACCTAGCATAAGCTCAATAAATATTTACATTTTATATATTATATCAGAATTCATAATTTGGACATGGTTAGTATTGAATAAGTGTGCATTTTTCAGTGTTCACCTGAGCTGAAGAGATACAAGACAAGTGTGCAGCATGCAACACACATCGGCCGAGGTTCTCATGGTGATGGGGAGAATAGGAGTTGCGCACGCACCAGTCCAGCTCACCATGTATCGCACGCAACACAGAGTTGGACAGCAGGATGCCATTCTCTATTATACCAAATAATTCATTACTTTTCAGATGCCTAACAACTTTGTGCTTTAACAATAATGTAAAAACTTATGTTTATCATTAACCAAAATTACAGAGTTAAAAATGTGTTATGTAGGGTACATTTGTATGAGACTACATTTACTCTTTTGTTAAGTAATAAGATAGATTGATGTAGGTAATAAAATAATAATGTAACATTGCACTAATATGGAAGCTACATATTAAATACAGTAAAAGCTTCTTATTCGCGGTTTCATTATTCGGGATTGAAAAAATGCGACCCAATTTCTATATTCAGGAGTCTAGATTTCTTTATTCGTGTATCTTATCGGTACATCGTACATTATATATAAATAAAAAGCATTCGGTATCCTTTGACACCGCGTCGTCATATGGAAAAATAAAAAAAATAAAATAGACCTTATTACAGCTACACCTAAAATATGTTATTAAATGCTATCGCTGTTGTTGGATTGGGTGTCAGCGGTTAAGTAAATATTTAAGTAAAGCAAACTTATTACTTAATAAATAAAATATATTATTAAATTCTGCCACATATCAGACATTCCGTCCTTTGGTTTTGTGTTTTATTGTTTCACCTTTCTATTCATTACAAAAAATGTAATCTATTAAAAAAACTTTAGTAAAGGTTTAAAATAGCAAATGAGGTTTGTGATTTCTTAATGATTAATCTAAAATTGATGCATCTATGGAACGAAGTCTTATTTTTAAGAGGAAAATTGCTAATGGTGCTGCTGAATATCAGTCTGAATTGAAATCAGTCAAAATTATTTAAGATTATTAAACCATTGCCTAAACCTGAAGATAATATGTAATTACATAATCAATATGGCCAAAAACTTCAATTAAAGTGTTTTTTTTTTGTATATTTGTCTTTTATTTTGTCACCTAGGAACGTATCCCATATAATAATAATAATAAGCCTTTATTCAGACGTTTCCTATTACAAGTTAAACTACAAGATTGTAGTACTTAATTCTAACCTAACTTATTTCTAACACTTAATAATATAATTGTACTACTTATTTATTTAGTCTTGTACTGCCTCGATAGCTATAATTCGTCTGTTTGCCACTTTTTGACAAAGGCCTCCTCCAATTGCCTCCATAAATTTCTGTCGCCAGCAGTTCTGGACCATGTGACGCCTGCTATTTCACGGATATCATCAACCCATCTTTGTACTGGTCTACCCCTTTTTCTTTTTAAATGTCCTGTGTACCAATGCATTACTGTTTTGCTCCATTTTTCTTGTCCTCTAATTGTGTGCCCAGCCCACTTCCATTTAAGATTCTTTATTGTGATTGATGCATCCTTAGTTTTTGTATATTTCTTTATTGTTTTTGTTCTTATTCCGTCTGACAATTTTTTCCCCATCATGCTTCTGTTCATGGCGTTCTGACATGATTCAAGTTTTTTCTTTTGGGCTTTAGTCAGGGACCACGTTTGACATCCATATGTAAGTACTGGTAGGATACAGGTATTGAAGAGTTTTCTTTTAATAGCCATCTTCACTTCCTTATTTTTTAATATTTCTTTGAAACTCCAGAATCGCTTCCATGCGTTTCCTATACGTCTTTCTATTTCTTTTGTTGCTAAGTCTGTTGTTGATATAATTTGGCCTAGATATATGTATTCTTCAACGTATTCTATTGTGTTGTTCTTTATCGTTATAGGCACTTTCGTCCCATTTGTCATAGCCTTGGTTTTTTGTGTATTCATAATTAATCCTACTTTCCGACTCTCTACATCCAGTTCATTTAGCATCCTCTCGAGATTATCTTTTGTTGGAGAGAAGATTACGATGTCATCTGCGAATCTCAGATGTGACAGTATTTCGCCATTTATTGTTATCCCGCTTTGTTCCCAGTCCAATTGGCGGAAAATCTCTTCTAAAACCGCAGTGAATAGTTTAGGTGACACTGGATCTCCCTGGCGGACACCTCTTCCTAACTTTATTTCTTTTCCCTCTTTCTCTAGTTTTATCTTTGCTTTACTGTTTTTATAGATGTTTTTCAGTAATCTGATGTACTTGTTTTCAATCCCTTGGTTCTGAAGTGCTCGCCAGATCGCTTCATGTTCTAGTGAGTCAAATGCCTTGCTGTAGTCAACAAAGCAGCAGTAGAAGGTAGTGTTGTACTCTTTACTCTTTTCAAAAATTTGTTTTACTACATGAATATGATCTAAAGTTGAGTAACCACTTCTGAACCCGGCCTGCTCTCTCGGTTGATTCTCATCCAGTACCTTCGTTATACGGCTGAGAATGACTTTAGCGAAGACTTTGTAGATATTGGACATTAGACTGATAGGTCTATAGTTGTTTATGTCATCTTTGCTTCCCTTCTTATGCAATAGAGCTATTGTAGATGTTGTCCACTGTTCTGGGATTGATTCACTTTTTATGACGTCATTGAATATATATTTAAGGATGGGTGCTAAAATATTTTTGTTTTTTATAAGAAACTCGTTAGTGATGCAGTCTGAACCAGGAGCTGTGTCCTTTTTTTGTGATGCTATAGCCTTTTCTACTTCGTTGAGCATTATTTCTGGTATTATGTCCTCTCCTGTTAGATCAATTGAGGGTAAGGTGCATTGGCTCGAGTACAAGTTTTGGAAGAAATTTGTGGCTAATGCATTTATATCTGGACGTCGTGTTAAATTTTTGCCGCATGCTGCTTTCATTTTAGGTATCCAATCTTGTTTTTCAATCAATTGTTTGACTGCTTTCTTGGCACCTCCCGTTTTCTGTATACATTCCTCTAGCTTTTCTAATCTATATTCTTCTCAGTCTCTTCGTATGCTTATATTGATTTGTTTGCTAGTCTCAGTTAAGAGCCTTCTGATTTGCTTAGTCTTGTTTGGTGTGTTTATTAGTTTGGATCTGTCTTCTAAAAGATTCCTTGTTTTGTCTGATATCCATGGTAGGCTCTTTTCTCCATCCACATATGTTTTTTTCTTTGTTTTTGTATTCAAAAGTTCTAGCAATTTATTATATTTCTCCTGCGTGCTGATTTCTTTGGTGCTTTCAATAAAGTTTTCAGCTTTATCCTTTAATTCTTTTGTGTCTAAGAATATGTATTCATTTTTCGCCTTAAATTTGAACGGTCTGTCATGTTTGTATGTATCCAGTACGAGCTTGGCTCTAAGTGCTCTGTGGTTGCTGTTGAAATTTAGATTGTTTATTACTCTGCAATCCTTGAAAGCTGTACTTCTGTTGGAAAGAACATAATCAATCTCGTTCTTGTAGCTTCCATCCGGAGATACCCATGTCCATCGGTTTCCGGAGCGATTTTTGTACTGGCTATTTAGTATTCGAAGATTATGTTCATATGCCAGCAGAATCAGTTTTTCACCGTTCCTAGTCCTCTTTCCTGAGCTGTAAGGGCCTATCACTTTGTCTTCTCCATTTCTTCTACTACCAATTTGAGCATTAAAATCTCCCATAACTATCAAGTTTTTATGTGTGTGGTTTTTAATGGCTTCCGTGAGAGTGGAGTAGAAGAAGTCGATTTCTGTGTTAGTAGATTGCTCAGTTGGAGAGTAAATTTGGACGATAGACCACATTTTTTCTGAAGGCGGCAAATTTATGTTTAGTATCGCAATGCGTTCTGATACACCTATGAATTCGTTTATGTTATCTTTTAGATCTTTCCGTATTAAAAAGCCTATCCCATATTTGCCTGGTGTATCTCCTTTGTAATATAGGATAAAGTCTCTGTGATCTTCTATACTTTCTCCTAGGCGTCTTACTTCGCTTAATCCTATGATGGACCAATTTATATTTTATCCCATATAACCCCATATAAATTACCATTCCATATTCACGGTTTCTGTATTCGCTGCATATTTACGGCACCAATGTCCAGTGAATAGAGAGCTTTTACTGTATTTATAACATATTTAAATGCAATCAAAAATAATGATTATATTAAAATTAAAAATGTGTCAAAACTAATACATAAAAACTACATTAGATTTTATAGCGATAATCTTATCCGATAAGTATCAGTTGTGTTTTACATATTGCTATTTAACATGGTTTTAAAATGATAATATTAATTACCTAAAGTGCAATAATGTGTATCATCATCAGCCACAACACCCATATAGATATCTTGACTCACACTGAGTTTAGAGACGAGCTCCGTCAGACGGCGTGCATTCACAAATGAAGTATCCGACACAAGAAAGAAGAAGTCATATTCTTCTAAATAGTTATCAGCCAAGTATTTCAATGCATGGAATGGTTTGAGCATCTCTCTTGTATCTGTGAATCCTACAACATTAGCCCGACCAGGTGCTGCTTGCAGAGCACTGGCAGTTATAAAGAATCTAAGTGCAGGCTGCAATCGGGCTGCAGTTCGGTTTAGAGCAGCAGCTCGTGTTTCTAACACTTCTTCTGAGCTAAGGACACCTGAAAAAAATCTGCCCTTAGTGGAATTAAACAGAAGCTTTCTTATTACAATGATACAAAGCAGTAGCCAGCTGTATTGCAACTTTATTTTACACATTCAATAAGGGCATTTTGTGTTTAGTAGTGTAATATAATCTGCATCATAACTAGCTAACAAGACTCATTCATTCTTGCCAAACTGTTGTTTCTGTATACTGTTCTCTCACATTTAACAAGTTGTTATTGAATTAATATAAAGATGTCAATTTTTAAATTGTCATATTGTTTACTATTTGATAATTAGCTGTAGCTCAGGAAACACCAATACAAATAAAGAGTATTAAATTAAGTGATAAATAAGTACCTGCTAGCAACCCGCCGCGCATGCCGAGCTCAGTACTGTAGTACCTAGGGCGCTGCACGCTGCGGCCCGCCTGCCCCGCCGGGCCCATCACTCGCTCCTCGCGGTGCGGCTCGTAGTCGTCGGGGGCAGGCATGGTGGCGGCCGCGTCGCACGCCGCCGCCTCCTCGTCAAGCGGCACCGCCGCCAGCGCTAGCCAGAGCCCTAGCGCGAGACCCACCAGGAAGTAGGAATTGTGCTTCACTTGCGACACCACGTAGCGCGATAACATTTTGTTTTATCACATGAACATTCCGTCCTACTCTTTATATAAAGTGACAGCGGCCGACTGTTGCAATTCAATGTTATCACGCAACTGTAAAACTGATCATTATACTTCTTTTAATCTCAGATTTGATTCGAAGAAATCACGGAAGTAAGCAACTAACAAGTGATAAACCAAGTGATGAATGAACTGCCACTTGTCAAGTGTCAACTGTCATTGTCTGCCGTCAATGTCATTTTTCTTTTATTAGGTACCTATCTTGTTTAACGGCTCTGGATTCTAGCTCTTTTGAGCCTCGTCTATGTCATCTCAAAAGTAGTGTTGCTAATATTTGAAAAAGGAAGATAGTAAACATGTTTGCCGTTTTTTTAGAGTTTCTGTTTTTGTGTATCTGTATCTGTTCTTTAATCCGAATTTCCGAAATTTTTAAGAACAGGTTTCTTAAGATAAAGTTATGTAAAATGAAGTGTAATTTAATATTTTTATTATAATATATGTAATTAAACAATACGTATTATACGTAATAACGTATATTATAAAAACATTAAATTACGTATAACATTTCTTAAATTAAGTACGTATAATATACGAAAAAAATCATTTTTAGTTCAACGACATTAAACTTTCAACGTTTGTTTCAATTACGATGGTTGTAAATCGAAATGAAAATTTAGTGAAGTTAGAATACGCAAGTTTAATATTTTTATAAGCATCTAGATGATTTCAGATTAGTATAACAAATATGAATAACTCATTTAAAATAGTTAATTATTCCAAAGTGCTATAGCCTGTACAGTAAACGACTTTGTGAACATTTTGGAGTTATGAACTCGCGTTTGTTTGGCTTCGCGTTGGCCGTAACTTAGTAGCTGAACCCCGCTCAAGCTTATTAAGTTAATCCTTAGTCAGATTAATAAAACTTGCAATCGCTGAATCGATAATAAATAAAAGGAGGGAATTTGCTAGCATAGTTTTGGTAGTCATTGGTAAAAGATTTTAAAAGAAAAAAAAAATGCTAAAGATTATTTGCTAATTTCTTTTATTTGCTCCGACCATGACAGTGTTTGATCCAGTTGTATACCAGCCAGTTGTATAACGGTGGGGCAGTAAGGCATATTGACGCCGTTGTAATTGACGAGTGGGAGGATCGCACAATCAACCTTTGAGTTTAGGCTTTTACTACCAATAATATTCAAGTCTCAAGTTTTGAATGGTGATAAATTTGAACATCATCTGCATACATTATGGTAGAGAAAAAAAATTACTTTTTTTTTCATTATTTAAGAGTGATTGAATTGATGAAAATAGAAAAGAGCTAGTGAGACAACACGCCATCTTGAGGTACCGGACGTCACACCTTGATGAGAATGTCTCATTAATCTGTACGAGCTGGTGGCGTCCCTTGAACTCACCTAAATCATAATAAAATTGTAAAACAAATTAATTAATCAATGGCGTTTTGAGCTAAGAGTTTCTTGCCAGTTCTGCTCATCAGGAAACTCCTTTCCGAACTGGTGGTAGCTTCAGACAAATTGACTGACTGAATAGTTTGACATGTCAAAAGTAATTTGAAAGTCTAATTGAATTAAACTATCTTGAGTTTGAGTTCGACTCTTTCACTGAGGGATATAAGTTAAGAGAACACAACAAGCTCAACAAAATATCATGATGATCGCAATGCGCGATGCGTCGCTAAAGTCCAAAGTTTGAGCTGTTTGTTGTCCATAGGCCAACGAATGTCGCTTGTGACTGTCGTCAGTGCAGTGACCGTACTATGACAACACCTAAAGCTTGATTGAAAAGGATCGAATAAAAAATGATTGACAAGCGAAAAATAAAATTGCTGAAATACTAAATTTCTAGGAGTTTTGACAGGAAAGAGAGAATTGAAGTGGACCTATAATTGGAAGTAGGATTACCCTTTTTAGGAAGAGGAGTAATGTGAGCGTACTTGGAGATAGAAAAGTTACACGCAAATAAACTCGTAAAATAATCATTTTGTATTTTATAGCGTAATGAATAATATTATGATGTTGTATAATATTATGTAGACAATAATTTATAAATTATGTATATTACAATCTTTTAATAGACGGAAAACGATCAAATAGATCGTCTGCAACAATTTTGCATAGCTACAGCTTGGTAGGTATTGTATTATGTAGGAAGAAATAATATTAAATTATAACTTTTAATGATGCAACATTGTATTGAAATCGTAACATTTTATTGGGAAACTATTCCAATTAAACAGGAAACCAGTTAAATATTTTACCTTTACTACCGTTTGCCTGTCATTCTAAAGATACAAAAAGTTACATTCAATTCTGCTTCAGTGACTTCTAAAGTGTGCTAACTGTATTTAAGGGTTGTTACGAACTGCTTTAGAGTTTTATTTAAATATTTTGTGTTTGACTTTTAAGTTATTACAATAAATATTTAAATAATCATCGCCGAGTAGTGAGGCAGTAACTTCCTCATCTAGGGAAATGCCAACAAGGAAAAGAATTACGCATAACACGATCCGATCGTGTCGGTTGATTTATTAGATACATGTACGCGTACGACGTGCCTATTATTGTTATAACATATGTGCATTGTACTTGTCCCATGAGTGGTACCTCAGCGAAGGGAAGACTGACCAGGTTGTCGGGTGCTATAGATGAATATAGTAAACAAAATATATACAGTATACACAGTTGCATTGTTTATCTCAAGTATAACTATAATATAATTTCCGTCGTATTGTCTTAAATTAATATTTTTTTTAATTTACAATTTTCATTTTTTAGGGTTCCGTACCTTAACTCCTACAGGATTACTTCGTTGTCAGATGGAAAGATTTTATAAGTTGCTGATTATCTCTGAAAGTACTAAGCCGATTTTAATAATTTTTTCGCCACCAGAAAACTATACTATGACATAGTGACATAGTTTATGTAGTGTTGTCATAAATATTAAAGTGCAGTGATGAGGATATTAAAGTCCAGAGAATCCCACTATTGATACGATTTTGAAAATTCTATCACTGATAAGAAGCTCCACTATTCCTGACTGACATGTTTGTCTTTCTCTAAATTATCTCTTTCCTTTTCTCTTTTCTTGTTCTCTTTTTCTGTCTTGAATTCTTCCTCGTAATACCTCTTGTTCGTGTTTATCTTTTCTCTCTCTCAATTTTTAGCTCTCATTAGTTTTCTTTTAATTTTATCTTTTCTATCTATATTTTTCTCTTTCCGAAGCGCAGCGAGGGCAGGGAGCTGAGAGGCATACATCCCTCATAGGTTAGATATGGGCCTCGTCTGAAATTTGTTACCAAGACATTAAAGGATAAGTAAATAAATAATTGTTCCAAGAAAACATTAGTATTTTGCAATTTATGATGTTTTGATTTAAAACTGCGCAACTCCAAACCTTCCTCATGAATCATTGTGTATTGTTTAAAACCTGCTCAGTAGTTTTTGAGTTTATCGCGAACAGATAGACAGATTGACAGTAGCGACGTGGGATTGTTTTATAATAATATTTAGCGATAAAACCTTAGAAATACCCGCGACATATATTATACGTCTTAGTATTCTACTCGCGCACCAGCAACGCGCTCAGCACGTGGCCAGTGCGCGGTGACGCACCACCACCACCTGGGTCGCAAGCCCTAGGCACTGCTGCTGCTGCTGTGTCGTGAAGCTACCGCGTAGCTTATGCTATATGGAAAGTTATTAACTTACCTCTATTTTAGTGTGACCGTTTGGTGTTGCCATAAATAGGTGTATAGTTAATTTAAGGTTAGATTTTGCTTATAAGTGTGTGTATTAATAACTAGCGGCCCATCCCGGCTTCGCACGGGTGGAATATTTAGTTTAAAACATTTTGGCTCTCCCGCATGTCGGTGCCCCTCTACCTCGGCGTTACTCGCTACCACTCGCTGCACTTCGAGTATCACCGACATAGAACTACACTGGCACTGGCCCGTCGCGTCGCGTCGGCGTGTATTTTTTGTTTATATTGATATTTTTAATTTCGTAATATCTTTTGAATGGAAGGTCCGATTTTAATAATTCAAAAAGTAATTTACAGGTATTGAAACAGTCTTGAATATGAAATAATTTATTAGGATAAGGATTAATACAAAGGTATGAAAAACATGGTCTGATTTTGATAGGCATTTTTATCAACTTTTAAAATATAAAAAAGTAGTTATAGTGACGTAACTATAATAGTTGGACATATGGTCTCGCGGAGTTTTTTGTAGATATTGATACGTTCTATAATATTCTAGAACATTTTTTTGTTCTATCATCAATACTTTTCGCAGCGCATGCGATGAAAGATATTTTATGGCTATTTTTTTTGCACCTTGGGTTGGTTTTAATGAGATTTTATGGGGATCTCTAATTTTTTCTTGTAATAAATATAGCCTATGTTACTCAGGGATAATGTAGCTTTCTAATGGTGAAAGAATTTTTGAAATCGGTCCAGTAGTTTTTATGTTTATTCGTTACATACAAAAATACAAATCTTACTTCTTTATAATATTAGTATAGATATAGATTTCAGTATAAAAAGGATCATAAAGTTATTTATGTTACAGCCAATGTGATTAATTTACTATTGTTTATAATGGCTAGCTATTAATCCCATTGGCTGTTTGTCTCTGACTCAAATAGCAGAATAACTATTAAACACATTGGAAAATTGACGAAAAATAAAAATAAAAGAAAATACATATCTCATACAAAATGTTGATGGGTTTCGTAACTGTCAAACATTTAATGCTCATCCCGTCGATACGGTAAACTCTCTCCTCAAATTAAAGAACGTATTTAATTAAAGGTTTCGAATCGGCGAGATCTATCCACAATATTCGGAAAATGGCGTATTTTAGATTTTTAAAATGTAGAATAATGTGAGTAATGAAGGATTGGTTGTCAACCGTACATGAACGGTCGTCGGAATCTATAACACGACATTCATGACTGTTAGTTAGGGGGTACTAAGGACTAAGGAGCCGGCTCAACTAGTAGCTATAATAAAACGAACAAAGATTTTCTGGATTGTCATTATTTCTATTGTCATAATTATCTAAATTTAATTAATCTACCCGTATATACTCTAATATATCGGTATATATATAATAATGATAAGAATGAAGGAAATGAGGAGAATATTAGAAAACACTAACAGGAGTTATTACAGGACGTTATAACAGGATATTGAATGGACTATTGGGTAAACGCAACGTAGATACTTCTACTGAACCGATAAATAATCAAATATGGTCTCTAACAATTACGAGAGAAACCTAAGCAGTGCATTGGTCTTGTGACCAAGGTGTAGGCTTAAAGACGAAAACGATGTGACCACTACCCTACTCCAACGCCATAGATATCGATGACGATTCGATTGTTCAATAATCCTTTATTATTCTCCGACTTATACTACTAGAGTGGTGATGGCCCAGTGGTTGAGACTTCAAGTCTTACTCGGGAGGTCCGAGGTTCGATCCCCCCCACAGGCACACACTTCTGACTCTGAGTTATGTGTGTTTTAAGCAATTAAATATCACTCGCTTTAACGGTGAAGGGAAACATCGTGAGGAAACCTGCACTCCTGAGAGTTCCCAAAAAGTTCTCAAAGATGTGTGAAGTCTGCCAACCCGCACAGGGCCAGCGTGGTGGACTATGGCATAACCCGGCTCAGCAGTGGGCCATTGAAAGGTCGTGATGATATAGTACTTCATGTAAGGTGGAAACATTTGTATGTTTATGTTTCTTTGATGCGAGTACTCTCAAAAACGATCGAACTGATTTTAATAATTCTTTCACCGCTAAAAAGATACATCTCCTCCGGATAACATAATAATAACTAGGTATGTGTTGCCATAAATATTAAAAAAAAACATGACTGACAATATAATTATATACTACTAATAGATACATAATCATCTAAAATTCCGTATAACGGTCAGACACACATTACATTGTATTTTGCTAATTTATATGAAACATTATTACCTTTAACGCTTACAATTAATTATAGCTTTATATATTGTGTTTGTAATTTAATTCAACTTATTATTTTTTATTAAAAATATAAATACATTTAATATTTCTTTAAATATTTAATAAAAAAATAAAAATAAATATTAAACATATAATTTTGTACTTGACTTGAAATTTAACATTAACTAATTAACATACCTCCTGAGTTTTACTTATAATTAAAACAATAATATAGATCCTTGTTGTAAATGAATATTGTTATTATTATTCTTTATATTATTATTCTTTCGTCATTCGAAATCATAAGAAAACATAGGTACTAATACTAAACCTCATGAAACTATACGAAACCACAAATATACATAAACATACAAAGAATAAGAGAATTTTTCAAAAGAGCGGTATCTACTAACGATACGTTCCCAGTACAGTGGAATATGCGCCATTGCGAGCGAGGGTGCTCCAGCACGACACCACGACACCATCACACCACGACACCATGACAAGCAGGCGTCATGGACATAACACGCTACGCACGCTAACGGCATGGTTGGTGATATACTCGTAGGTGGAGCGACAACATCTCGGAGTGAGCTGAGATGAGATGCCTCCGACTGCGTTTGTGAACACTGTCGACTAACATTAGTCAAAATTAAACATTCAAATTAAAATCTTGTTTCTATCTTTAGTTATTCAATGAATTTAATAAAGATGGCAGATATTGATGCAGTCGGGTTTTTTTATTAAATATTTTTTATTTCCAACTTTTTAGTTTTCAAGTATATTTTACATATTGTTGCTAAATAAAAAGTTGTATGTGTTAATTCAGATTATAAACTATCTGTATACCAAATTTCAGCCAAATCCGTCAAGCCGTTTTACCGTGAAGAAATAACAAACTGAAGATGAAGTGTGACGTAATTTATTAGCATTTCCTATTCCAAAGTCCTATAAAACATAGGTATATTAGTTATATACATATATATATATATCCGTAATCAGCGTTTAAAATCCTTTATTTTGATACCGCACTCGATGTATTTTGAAAACATTAATTTTTTTAGATTACTTTTTGCTGCCAAAAATCCTTAACATTCTTTTTTTTTTATTTAGATGTCACTCTCACGACTAAGACGAATCTATTGACACCACTCACTTAAAAATACGACAAGCCGTTTAGGCTCTAGGGCGTGCCAAAGAAATATACATACATACATACACTCGTGCTCACACACACATAGCTCGTGTATGTTATGATAATTACACTTATTTCTAATCGTGGAGTCAGTTTGTTTAGTGGAAAAGTACATAAAGCGTAGATTATGTTTATTTCCAAGTAACTAATTGTTGGGTTAGACGTTAATTTTTTGCGCTGTCACGTTTTGCGGTTATCGATATTTGGTACAAACATGTTAGACAGCCGTCTGCAGCGCATATCATTATATCTACCTACCCTACCTACCCTACCTACCCTACCTCCTACCTATCTCCTTCACTACATGCTCAAACACACTAGAACACTGTGGTCACGTAATCTTCATCTACACTATTATATAAACAGGAAACAATTGATTGTTTGTATGTTTGTTTGTTGAAACAGGACGGAACGGAGTCGAAAACTGCTGAACCGAATTTGAAAATTCTTTCACCGATAGAAAGCTACATCCTTTCCGGGTAACGTAGGCTATGTGGTGTTGCCATAAATATTATAAATAAAAAGATATGGCCATTTAAGTGCCATAACCTGGTCGTCGTACAACAGATGATAAAACTTGTCGAGTGTGAATTTGGTCTGTTTATTCATATTTAAAGTGACCCCCCTTATTCCACTGAATACCAATTCACTTTTCTCAAGTATCACAACAACTACATCTTACAACTATATCTCTCTAGTCTCTACTACTCCTTATACTATTTTTAAGAGAGTTTAAATGTCTTTCTCACTCCTCGTAGACAGAGCGTTCGGCATATGATAGTGGTTTCTGTATGTATACGTGTAACTTGGTGACAACATATAACTTAGGGCACGGCACACAGCCTGCACTCGTACGATATTAGTGATTACAGAGCATTGCCCTGTTAAATATTTAAATAATTTAACATGTACACTTTCACTTGGATATTGTATCAAATAAAAAATAATTTCATTTTGAATTTTAACAAATTAAAATTGTGATGTGTTTTAGTTTGGACAAGAAGAAGACAAACCTGTGAGCTGTTCTGTTGATTGGCTTGATGATTCGAGCCAAGGTGTGGAAAGGGTTTTGTTTCTTTATAACTTTATATGATTATTTGTCAATGTTAATGACCGAAGGTTTAAGTTATGACATCTTGTGTAAAAAGCTCAAGGTTTTTAATTCGGGGTGAACTGCTAATTGCTAGCGAAATGAACTTTCCACGTCGGCGTCGGCGTCGGCGACGGCGGTCGCTACTGCTCGTGCTCACACTTATTGTTTCGTAATCTCGTTACTAGTTATCCTCCACAATTCCTAAATGAAATATAAAATATTCCAAATACAGTAACGGTTTATTAACGTAATGAATATAAGTAAACCGGTCAGTTTATTTCGTTCGTTTGTTTACAGTCTAGTGTACAGTCAGCGAATGAACATAACAATAAGTACATAAAACTTATTGCTCAAATTATTTTTTTTAATGTTGTTAGACAATCAGGTTAGATACTTAGTTTTATCAAAAATATTCGGAGCGAGTCGATGGTTGAGGATAAACTAAATGTTCATAACGTAAAGTACAATAAGCTAGTTATATATTTTAAGGTATTGTTTACCTCAAGAAGGGTCGCGTGCGGAATGTCAATGTGGCGTGTGCCCTGCTCGTACTCGTATATAGAGCGATCTCGCGCAGCGCCGGTCACTCCTCCGCAGCCTCCGCCGCCGGCTGGCCGCTGCTCCATACACTACTTATTGTTACGATCGTGTGCTCTAGTGTTACGATTTCATACGTTTGTCAGTTTTCTGTTTATTTTTTTTTTCGGAAAGAAGGCATGACAGTGAAGAGGGAGAGGGCTCTGCTGGCGGGAGCGAGGGCCGCTCTCATCCAGTTGCTCATAGTGATTTTAAGTAAGTTGAACAAAATAAATGTTAATCGTATTAATTCGTTTCTGAAGTTTATTCCATTCGCTAATACCATACCGGGAATCTATGTAATGGTAAATATTATATCAATCGAAAGGTACTGTACCATAAACAGTACAAGCATGCCATGTACCTGTTTATTGTTTGTTGATATGCCGACATCAGATTGTTACACACGTGACACTAACCGCAGTCCACAACTAATTTATTTGTTATTTAAAATTAAATAGACGTTAAGAGTAAAATATACAATAGTGGAACTCAACACTGATAGTTAAATCAAGATTTTTTATAATATCATGTTTATGGGAAATACACAGCGGACAAAAAATAGTAGAGATAAAGAAACATTCACGCTGCGTTGTGACTGAGCAACACAATTATACTACGAGTACACTAGCTACCTGCCCCGGCGTCGCACGGGTAGCTGAGCATGTTATGCCAGTATGTATCCCACAATGCATTGATCTGTTATATAATAACAGATACACACTTCGGTGTCCCCTCTTCCTTCCTCTCCCTTGCTGCGTTGCCCGCCGCATTGCTTAGGGCCACACCAGTGCGGCGATATTTTCTATTAGTATTTTGTTTAGATTTACAGTTTTAATTAATATCTTTCAAATGAAATGTCCGATTTAAATAATTCAAAAAGTAATATACAGTTATTGAAACATTCTTGAATATGAAATAACTTATTTGTATGTATGTATAACACAGAATGGTATGGCTGGCGTCGACTCAGAACATAAAAAATACTCAATTGATAACCTAGTTTTTTTAGATATTTTGAAGTCAGTTGATAAAAATAGTTATAGTGACATCCCACCACATTTTATGTAAAATGTAGCCAAGACCAGATCTCACAAAGAGCCAAGCCAAGCTTGTAACTCTACACCCCCTCCCTACCTATCTCTACTAGCTCTACACCTTAGTTGGCTTTTATTATTGTAGCTCGTACACTATAGTAACAAATATAATGTTAATGTGAATGATAATTTTTGATCGATGATCACTTTGAGGACAAAGAAATCACTAAATCAGTTCTTAAAATCACTGAAGTTTACATATATATTTTATGTATTTATAACTTTATTGCACCACACAAAAAGAAACTTAATATATTAAATATATTTAACATTTAAGAATTAATTGTGAAAAACAACGAGCGGTATTATGGGTAATTAGCCATTTCTTCCAGACAACTCTCGTTTGAAAGGAAAAAAATGAAGATAAAATTGAAGAAGGTGTTGTATATATAATATACTAATCACTAATAATAATAACCGACATCCGAATACATAAACATCATACATATATATGATAACGACTTCTTAGGTTTTCACGATTGTGAAACGTAAGGAAATCAAATGAAAGAACATAAACACGATAATAACCGTTTTATAAAATATTCTCAAATGTATACAGATAATTTAATATACAATCTTTATTACAATAAATATTTTAAGAAAATAAAATAATTTAATAAATAGATATTATTTCATGTTAAATAATTAATAATATTGTATTAGTTATCAAGATAGTAATCTTTTTTGGTTTTGATCCCCTCTCCTCTATTAAGAGAAAAAATAAGAATACGACGACCCCCTCCCCCCCTGTTTAATATTTATTACGTAAGAATCCAAAGATAAAAAATGAATGTTGCCCGCGGTTTTTCAAAGTATAATTTTAACTTTGAGCATTTTTGTAATCTTACGTAAGACTCGAGACTCCCTCCCACCCCAAGGGGGTAGTAGGGGGGTAAGAAAAAATAAGACATAGTCCCCCCCCCCCCTAAATAGTCTTACGTAGTCAATGAATGGCCACTCACGGCCTGAACAGTAAAAAAAATTTCTTAAAATTTAGTTGAGAAGGCGTTGTTCTTAAACCAGCGGAATTTTCAAAAAAAATAAAATTTTTCCTCAAGTATGGGGGTGCATTTGGGCTAAACAAAACAAATGGTCATTGGTCATATTTGCGTATGCAGAATATGAACTGAATGGTAAGATTTTGAAGACGCTCAAGCTCATTCAATTGGGCCTCAGTTAAATTACAATCATACAAATAAAAACTGATCTCTATCATCAATCCATGGCAACGACATAATAAAAAAAATAAAATAAAAATATTTATATATCATTATAAAATTTATAAATTTAATTTAATAACTATTAAAAAAGACTACTAATTGATTAAAAAGAAAACATTGACTATTCCGCATATTTGTACTTTAGTATTCATGAAAACCTAATCCCTACAGAATATATATGGCAATTAATACACACCACACGAGGATTATTTAGAAATAACAAATAATGAAAATATACAAACTAATGAAAACAATGGAATTTTGACAATTTTGGAAAAACATGAGCAATATTATTTAATTAATAGTATAATCTAAAACTAAACGTATATTGAACGCAGTTATAAAGTTTTGTCAGTTTAGACCTAGGGGTCACATGAATTTTGTTAGTTGTAAGTGCGACCCACTCTCGAAAAGATGAAAACCACTGCTTCACACAGACGCGTAATATTATTACACATCGATAAGGCACAATTGTTTATGTTCTCTGCAATATTTAAATACATTATATTGCAATAAATGTATTATAGTTATGTATTATATAATGTTATAAGTACCGTATATTACTGATTATAGTAAAACCGTTGTACCTTGTGTTCTCCGCAACAGTTATAAGTTATTCATGTAACACTAAAAGGAATTATTGGTATTTCCAAATAAAGACAATTTTGTAATATTCATCTTCTGAGTCGTGATAGACTCACTCAGCGTGTAACTAGAGTTAAAAGGAAGTACATAGGTGTAGGTGAGTCATTTTAAATGGGTCGCTCTGTTATAACGACGAACATACTAATTTATTCCCTTTAACATAATCTTAACATAATTTTTGTTTAATAGTATTAAACAAAGTCACTTCCTGTCTGTCTGTCTGTCCCTATGTATGCTCAGATCTTTAAAGCTTCGCAACGGATTTTGATGCGGTTTTTTAATAGATAGAGCGATTCAAGAGATATAATACATTCATATTAGGGTCGCTAGTAATATTATAAACACGAAAGTAACTTTGTCAGTGACGCTTCCACGCTTAAATGAATGAATCGATTTTATTGAAATTTAGTAGAAAAAGAAGTGTATACAGATTTTTGTCTATGTGTTTTGTGTGTCTTGTCCTCAGCAGTTGTATAAACAACCAATAATAATTATAATATTATGATAACAATATGTTTGCTTAACAATAAGTATTTAGAGTTTTATATTTATTTAAAACATAACCTCCGCCAAGGTTGTGCGCGTGCGCGTGCGCAGTGTCACAATATTTGGAATACATCGGAGTTCGGCGCAGAGGCAAGTGTTGTAATTCGGATGTGAACTGCAAACACGAGTCTAAACTATACACAGTACGAGTGTACACAGACACACTCACTCTATGTATATGAGATCAATATGAATAAATCACACTTGAACTCGAACCGTCTCTACGTTTACACACGACTACGACTCGCGCTATACGCTTTTGTCGTATTTTTTGTGAGTTTTCAAACTAATTATCTATAAATAATTAAAAGAAAGTTTAGGAAAAGCAACCACGCCGTTGATAACTTTATATTCGGGGGTAGAATTTTTTATTTTATTCCAAACCTGTATAAACCTCTCTGAGCAAAGTGGCCATCGCCTTGAAGCGACTCTACATCTTTAGTTGAATTAAAATTGACAGCAAATGTATCCTACGCCTCATGATTGACACATCAATTTTTTAGAAAAAATGTACCAACCTCAGCGTAGGTATATCTGAAATCCGTATTTTCAATAATTTCATAGTTTTAAAAAAATCCTCAGAAAATATTAAATTTAGTATGGACTTCCTTGGGCCTTCTAACCTTGAATGCGTACAAGTCACTACTAATAATTAGGGTCTTTTCAGGGGAGAATGCGGAGCAAGCGATTTGAAATTTTTCATATTGTCTAGTATTCTACTAATCAAGCCCTTTCATTTGATAGCCATATTGAGTGAGGTGTGAAAATGCCTTCTTGCCATCTTGGACAGATTTTCATCAAACATAGCTAAGACCTCTCCCGGCTAATTCATTTTTCAGCAAAATTAAAATCGGTTCATCCGTCCGTTTCAGCATACTCTAAGATTTCAATATTTTGCCTTTTACTATTTTTAATTGTGTTTTTCTAAAACTTTACACTTGTGGTGATGTCATGATGATGTGAAGTGACGTCACACTACATAACACCTACAGCATTGCATTTAAATGCTTTGATTTTTCTGCAAATCTGGCACATTTTTTTAAATAGAAAAAAATGTTAAAAAAAAATATTTGATCTTTAGCTCTGTATTAAAATTTAAATAGCCCTCTACTCAAAATATCATAAAATCCGGAATAGAAGCTAAGGTCGTACGATTTTTTCAGAAGATATAAACGATGACAAATCTCTCGAGTTAGGAATGAGCTGATAGTCTTCAAACGGCATATTAGTTCTTTTGAAATAAGTTTGATTTAGTCTATGACTTTCGTAAACAAATACCAATTCCTGTCACTGTCAGTCGTTATCCTTACCAACTGTCAAAAAAGTCATTTGTATGAAAATAATTATTTGTCCTTTTTGTTTTCTTTAATTGAGCAATTCTACATTTACGTCAATCCCATTCATTTTTAATTTTCATTTTAAATTTTATATTTTGCTCAGAATACTGATTGAAGGAATCAGAATCAGAATCGATAAACAAAAATTAACAGCAAAAGTAGAATTGCTTATTTTTTTTACTCCTGTGAGTACATAAATGCAATTCTAGAGTTCTAAGAGTATAATACATGAATAGGTATTTAAGATCTACAGAACAAGTATCTAGAACTCTCGACTCCACGAATATATCTGAATACGTTAATAATAAAATTCGCGGCAATTACTGAGTATCGACACGGACAAATTGCTGTACATATTACAAAATAAATGTAACAATAGCATTACATAAGACACACTAATATTAATAAGTTGTTTGGCTTTGCTCCTCTTAACGTGGATACCTGAACTATTCTTTGTAGATTACATTACATAGCTGTAAAGCTGTGACTAATTAACTAACAATTGTTCAGAATTTTCCATTTTAACTATAATATTATGATTAACATAGGCGATGTAAGTTGGGGTACCAACATTATACATCATGAGCGTGAAATTATGTTTTGATAATAATAATAATTTGAAGTAAAAACATGTCCTTTTTTAACATATGGGTAAATTCACTTGCTTTTTCTTACTGACTTGACTGAATATTCTATTGACTATACATGTAGATTACTAACAGTTTAATGTATTCATAGTCATAACCAATCCTAGTGGACACATAATGCAGTTGAAGCCACAAACGCATTGACATACACAAAACATAACAGTAGCACTGTTTAAGTGTACTCGTACGTCAGGGAACCCTAGCGGTGGCGCAGCACACTGCACACTGCACACTGCACACTGCACACTGCACACTGCACACCTGACTACCCAACTCATGTTACACGTCCCGGAATTCGTTGGCTCCGCGCGAATGAATCGCCTCACCGATCAGTCTCTGCCCCCAACTTGCGCAGAACTCACTCCTCTAGTTTTAAAATTGTGTACCGGATTTTCTTCCCCTCCTGACGACGCCATCCCATCAAAAATATAAAATAAAATCTATAGGTGTTGTTAAAACAACCTAAATATATTTTAGTACACATAGGGACAATACACAATACGAGAAGTTTATTAAAGGTTCAAAATAAAAGATTTGTTAAATATTTATATTTTTCTATCCATATACTATAAATTCTAAATTCCGTAAACGTGACGTGGTAGAAATTATATGAATACCGTTTTTTACTACTTTTGGAATACTAACAATTTTTTAATTCGTAGATCTTATTGTGTTTAACAGTGATAATCCATTTTTCTAAATTTTGTATTGTAAGATATACAAATCTTGCCTCGGAAACGGCTTGACCGATTTTTATGACATTTTTTGTGTATATTTGGTAGATCTGATAAGATCAAGGTCGTCGTAAGCTATTTTTTTATACTACTACTCTCTCGGTGATAAGGGAGGCAAAAGAAATAATTTTACTAGAAAATAAAACTTCTCCTTCTTATTCACTCATCCTGCTCATTCACTTTCTATAGCGGCAAAACACGTGAAAAACAAATGATGTGTCGGTGCCACCAGGAAACATCTGTTCTGTTATAAAAGGTACTGATTTTTCCATAGTCAACGTACCAACGGTGTCGTTTGGGTTGGCGCTCGGCTGGGTGTCGCTGGCGAGCGGGGAGGCGGGTGCGGGAGGGGAGGAGGCGGGGCGCGGCGCGGTGGTCGCCGCCGTCACCACGTTCACGGCGTCGCTGGTAGGGGTCCCGCTCAGCGCTCGAGCGCTGCTCGCCGGCAGGAAAGTGGCGCTCATCAGCACCTCCGCATGCTTCGTGGTCGGTACGACAAACTTTTTATATTTTATTATTTGAAACTCTCAGAAGCTGAAGAAATACCTGCTAGTTACTTTTGCAATTAGAAGTGTAAATCGTTTCAAAATGTAATGTGAGGTGTTGTTATGCATTGGATTATTATTGAGTTCCTTTCAGATATGTTGGTCATTGAAGTTGGCGAGTCCCTGGGGCGGCAGTTGGTGCATCATAGTGGCTCGCATAGCGGCAGGTCTGGGTGGCGCTGCGGCCTGGGCGCTCTCACCTCTGCTAGCAAGAGAGGTTTTATATTATCAAAATAATATTGTCTGTCAGGGTCATACTTAAGGATCAATTGAATTATGAATTAAAATGAATATCAAAGTGAAGTATATTAACGAAGAGTACCTAATGAAATGTTTCCAGATGTGCAGTGAGCGCTACCGCGGCGCCGCTGTGTCCGCGCTGGCGGTGGCGCACAACTTCGGTCTGCTGCTTATGTACGTTGCTGCAGATGTCGCACTGTCGCACAGGTAGGTCGTATATTAAACTTATGAGTCTCCCAAAATATATTTTGTTACATACTACAGAAAGTGAGCGTGAGTGTTGATTTCGCAGAACAGTACTGTGGTTGTGTTTTGGGCTGGCAGTGGCGCACTGCGTAGTGTTCGCTTTTGTCCCCGAATCCCCTTCTTTCCTCGCTGCTAATGGAAAATCTAAGGTAATCAAAATATTGTTTTTCTTTTTCTATGTGTACATTTATATCCATAATATTTTCAATCAATCAATAATATTTTAAAAAAAATGTAGGAAGCTCGTGCTTCTCTTGCGTGGTTCCGCGGTCGCTCTCAACAAGACCCTGCACTGGAGGCTGAACTTGCAGCACTTCCACCTCCAGAGGACGACCAATCATCATGGAGTCTTGCCAAAGAAATGTGTAGGTTTCACAACTTTAACCCATTGAACGAAACAAGCATCCTTCTGAAAGAAAAAGTGAGAAAGTTTGTTATTCAATAATACAAAAACGCCCAGGCCAGAGATACTTTATAAACTGGATTTAATATATAGGTTACTTTCTATCTTGGAAAATTCACAGTTCCTGCGGAATGACAATAATGGTATATTCGAACCGCATACAAAAAATATGTTCCCTTACCATTCCTTTGTAAAGTAAAGTACTCATCATAATTTTTATTATGGTAGATAAAGCGCAAACGAGCAGACGGTTCACCTGGTGGTAGGTAGCCACCGTCCCCATGGACATCAGCAATAAAAGATAGTGTCTCTTATTTTTTTGCCACCTCGAAGATAGATTAAGGATGGGGAATGAAGGAAAGAAAGCTACGGTTTACGGTTGGGTTCTCACTCAGTGTCCATTGAAACCGCAGCATTAAAGGGAGTGGGAGTGGTGTAGTCTGGAACCAAAATCATGATTTAATAAATGTAACAACAATAATTTTAGTTTGTTGTACATTTCCAGTGAGTGACCCTCAGAGACGAAGAGCCTTCGTGATCGGAGCCGTGGCCGTGATCGGGCAGGAGGCGTGCGGCGTGCTCGCCATCCTGCAGTACGCCGAGCGCGTCTTCGTGCTGGCGAGAGATGGCGCCGACTCAGAGGCTATATATACAGATAATGTACATGCTCCACTCATGATCCTATAAAAAATATAAATAAATACTATATCTATTCAACTATAACTATATCGGAAAGTTTTCTGCACTAAGCAACACTACTTGTATCTTTTATCTCTTTTGGTAGAAAACTATTTTATAATTAATACTTATATCGAGTGAATACCTTCCAGCAAGAAAAAAACACGACAATTTTAGCGGAGATGATGGGTAGTGTCTCATACGACTCCGTGAAAACTGCGGAGCTGGTGACTCCTGCACGGCACGCGGTGCTGCTCGGAGCGGTGCAGTTGGTGATGTCGATGTTGTCCTTATATCTGGTTGAACAAGTTGGCCGAAGAGTAAGAAACATGTACTTATAGGTATTTGCTCATATGTAACACGTGTTTAATGTATCATTAAACTCCATACTCTCTCCACAGCCGCTGATAGTGTGGTGCGCGACCGTGACCGGCGCGGCGCTGGCGGTGGCGGCGTGGCTGGTTCACAACACCACCGGCGCCGCGGTCGCCATCGCTGTGGCCATCGCCGCAGACTCGGCTGGCCTCCAACCCGCGCCCTACGCCCTGCTGGCTGATATGTTCCATTACCAGGTTACATATGATTTAATGTCTCTAATGTTCTCTAAAAGTGTAAAATGCTCTCAATAACCTAATAATAAAATAAAAACATCCAAATTATAATTTTTTAATTAAGTATTACTTGGTATGGAACGAGTAAATTTAGAGTATATAAATGACACAAGTAATATAATCTGTATAAATGTCTTCCAGTACCGCAGCTGCGCGCTCATGCTGGTGACCGCCGGCGCGTGCGCAGGGAACGCCATCGAGGTGGCGCTGTTCCCGGCTGCCGTGGCGGCGGGGGGGTTGCGCGCCGCGCTGGCGCTGGGTGCCTGTCTAACATTGGCTTACGCGATCTTCGCGTTTACAGTTGTACCTGAAACCAGGGGGAAAACCCCTGAACAGATATACGACACCATATGCCCCATACTGGTAAGATGTTTTATAACTTGCTAAATCTTATCTGTTTACTATGGTTTCCTGAAATATGGCTATATTTAATATAATGTATAGTTTTAGTAAACAGTTTGTTCATTGAATCATGAATTATTATTCACAACCGCTATGCACCAGATTTCAAACCGATTTTGTTCTTTTGAAATTCCAATGCACATAGGATAGAATTTAATGTGATATTTGTATTAATATTAAATAATATTTATGTTAAGTATGTATCATAAAAATATAGTGTATACCATGTGTTCCAGGAGGGAGTGAGTGGGGAGTGTGAGCGCGGTGTTAGTGATACAGTGATATCGGATTGTGGGACTAATAGTGAGAGTAAGAAGCGAG
Organism: Limenitis camilla; assembly: GCA_905147385.1. Taxonomy (NCBI): domain Eukaryota; kingdom Metazoa; phylum Arthropoda; class Insecta; order Lepidoptera; family Nymphalidae; genus Limenitis; species Limenitis camilla. The sequence continues at coordinate 106,278 of LR990231.1, forward strand.
TGTTTACTATTCTGTGATACTATTTACTTTTAAGCTTATTATTACTAATGTTTAAAAAATTAAAATACATTTTTTACCTATATGTTTGTTTTATTGTTCCCTTAGAATCGATATTCGAATGGCAATGTATAAACTCCAGCACACATGTGGCACGTGTGATGTGTGTATATTCAAATTAGTGTTAAATGTACCAAAAAAATCATTTAAATTTATAATTATGTAAATGGTATGATAAAACACATCAATAATCATAATTTTAAGATATATTTAACTTTAATTAAATAATATAATTATAACAATTTATACATACATGAAATGTATTATATGAAAAATTTATGTTTTTAGTAACAAATTATACACCCAACTAACACGTGTTGCTATCATAAAACATAAAGGTAGAGAGAGAGAGAGAGAGAGAGAGAGTTAGTACGGTGTGTCGTTCTACGTTGGTAACCGAAGTGTCGATATTTTTGTTTGTATGTTAGGTTATAATTTTTAACGCAATGAAGTACCTGTACTAGAGAGTTTGTGCTACGTCACCATGGCAACGGCACCGCGAAGTCGATACTGAGTAGTTCGTGATTAAGAACGGATTTGACTTTATGACCATAACCAGATACGCGTCACTTGTACGAGTAATGTACAGTGTAGTGCGATAAAAGTAAATTGTTAATTTTTATTTATTGCCTATAAGTGAAACAGAGTATAACTGAAAGAATAAAGGTAAATATAATCTTATATTATTGTGGATGTTTATATACAAAAGTAAATCACAAGAGCAGCAAAATAAACTTATTGATGTTCCTTCTATTGAAGATAATATATTTTTAATGGTAAAGTCCACAAGTAGAACAAAAGCTTTCAGAAAATAATTGTTTATAAAATCATTTTAGTGAGTATTAGCTGAATGGGTTTACTCGACAAGCTGTCCGCCTGGATGAGCGGCGGCGGGAGTCAGGTGACGGTGCTGGTGTTGGGGCTCGACAGCAGCGGCAAGAGCTCGCTGTTGAACGCGCTCCGTCCTCTCGAGCAGCGCGTCCCACTCACCGTCCCGACTGTTGGGCATCACCAGGATCACTTTCAAAGTACCTACTTTTATATGGTTTATGTAAAATATCTCTCCGTGTTGCTGTTGATGTGAGTCGCCTCTCGCTCAGGTGGAGGAGTGTCGTTCAGCGCGTGGGACGTGTCGGGAGCAGCTCGCATGCGGGCGCTGTGGGAGCGGCACTATCGCCACGCACACGCGGTCATCTTCGTCGTCGATTCCGCAGATCATCTACGATTAGGTGTGTCTACTGTCTATTGTCTAGGTCATCTTACAGACAATTGTTTTGCATACTTACTTATGGAACTATATTCTGATTTCCAGTGGTGGCCCGCGAGGAGCTGGAGCTGATGCTGGCTCACCCGGACATGTTCGGGAGGCGCGTGCCGCTGCTGGTGCTGGCCAACAAGAGCGATGCTCCCCACGCTTTGTCCGCTACTCATGTCGCTGCAGGTTTATTATCTCTATTATTCCTAGGGGACATAAAGCATAAAATCAATAAATTCCATTAAGAAGCGTATTATTTTAGACAGTAAAAGCTTTTCGATTTAAACTCTGTTCTTTGAATCTTTTAGTGTTATATAAAACGTAACGCAAACAATTAAACAGCACTTAGCAGCTGTAGCTGTTAGCTGTTAGTGGTTAGCAGTATTCATCCCGGGAGCTTTTCACTTATCAGTTGAGATGAAATACTATCAATATTGTATTAAATGATATAATGTCGGTAAAAGTCTGTTGTGTACGTCACATACGAGTTACTTGAAAAGTTTCATTTTTAGGGTTCCGTACTTTAAAAAGAAAAAAGGAACCCTTATAGGATCACTTCGTTGTCCGTCTGTCTGTCCGTCTGTTATGAGCCTTTTTCTCAGGATCGCGTGGAGGTATCAAGTTGAAATTAATATCAAATACTCGCGCCCGCGGTCCCTTGCAACTGCAAACAATCAAACTTCTAAGTCCACGCATTGAAAAGATATGACCGTTAATGTGGTCACTCATATAATTATAAGGTACTTCCCAATGACCTAGCGTCGTGAAATTTACCATGAAGTAAGGTCTCATAGCACAAATAAATTATAAATTTAAAAAACAGCAGCCTTAACTACAAAATATTCATATAAATTTATTTAAGAAAAATTATCACAACATCGTTAAATTAAAACAACGTATAATATTAAGTTTTATTGATTAAGTTTAAGTAAAGGCGGATGCGGACCCTTCACACGTTTCTTGTGCAGTTATCCTTGTACTGTATAGCTCTTACTCTAATAATACATCCTTCACACAAATCTTATGTGAAGGATGGAACTAAATAATAAATGCTCAACGAATTCAATAAATATAATGTAGAAAAAGAGAGAGGGAGCCACAGTGCTTACGTAAACATCGTCTCAGTAACAAAATTGTATTTAAAAATTGAAAAGTTGTGAATCTGCAAAGTTTTTAGTGCTAAGACAAAGAATACATCTGAATTCGTGCGGATAAGTGTTTGCAAGCAATATAATACCGGAAATAAATAGAAACAGCAAGATATATTATATAACGGACTTTTCAGAACACGATCAAAAACAATAATAATCAACAGACATTTATTCGTGTAAAGTGCAATTCTGTGTATCAATAACGTTGATGACTGTAAGTAAGATGCTGAAAGTGCAAAATGTGTTATAATGTAATTTTAAACACATTATTTAATTGATATTCAAACTCAACATCATACTACCTACGCCATCTATCCATCCGTCGCTACATTACTTCAATACATATTGATTCTTTAGAACAGTTAGAAACTACTTAACACTAGAGGGTGCTAAATATGAACATATAAGTTTCACTAAATTGTGCCAGTTCTAACTAATGTAATGAAATTGCCGGAGAGTAAATAAATAAATATATATCACAAAAATAAAAAAAATAAATATATTATAAAAATAAAATATATATATTTGTCATACGAAAGAAACTGTAAAACAGCGCCATCTATCAGAAAAGACGCATACTACGTTCAACTTACAATATAAGGAGCGGATCAATACTAAGGCTAGTAACGAAATAATACTATCCAGTTATACTAGAGGGCGCATCGAGTACAAAAACAAAGCAGGCACTATGGAAGAAATTATGAAAGCCTTACAAAATATTCAAAAAGAACTGAACGAACAAAAAATAGAAATTCAGAAAAGTGGCGAAAAGGTAACGGAACAAGTAACACTTAACATAACTAACAAATTAGAAGAGAAATTTACCATATTAGAAGAAAAACATCAAACCCTGAAAGAAAAAGTTTAACAACAAGAAAAAAGAATCCAATTTATGGAAAAACAAGCAAGACAAAGAAATATAATTTTCTTCGGTATTGAAGAGGGCGAGACATCCTACAATAACTCGGAGAACAATATACTGCAATTCATAAGTGAAAAACTGTCCTTAAAGTTGGATTATAGAGATATCCAGGAAATAAAGAGAGTGGGGAAAGAAGGAGAAAAGCCGCGACCAATAATTGTAACTTTTTCTACACTAGGAGTAAAGATCAGCATTCTCAAACAAAAAAGATTATTGAATGACACCCAATATTATATAAACGAAGATTACCCTAAATATATATTAGAAAAAAGGAGAGAACTACAAGAAGAAGCGAATAAAGAGCGCGAGAAAGGAAATAAAGTCACATTAAAATACGATAAACTTATTATATTAAAATCAAATAACAAAAGAACACTACCGACTTCACCAGAATCAGATCTCAACCCTCAAGCAATAGGTGGTAATAGTACAACAAGAGCCATCAAGAAAAATAAAATAAAACATACAAACCCATCTATATCCAGATCAAACAATCCCTCAGAAGGAGTTCTAAAACCAAGCATTCTAAGTTACCTAGTAAACAATAAAAAAGTCAACACACCGCACAATCAAACTAAGGACAATACAAACAATAACATACATACATAGCAACCAACGCTTCCCCCCCTCAGCGATACAACATTCAATCAATTTCAACTAAGCAACCAAAATCATCTTCCAATCCGGCTGGTCACCGTGGAAGATCAAGACCAAAACCCTCTAAAGAAGTTATCTCAAACATCTTCAATAATACAAAAAGAAACACAAACCCAAGAAACAATTAACTCAACGAAAAAGAAGAAAGATCAACTCTACATAGTAACTTACAACGTCAGAACTTTATCTACCTACGAACGCCTAATCGAACTTAGCGAAGCACTCAAAGGAGTCAAATACAACATAATTGGATTGTGTGAAATAAGGCGGACGGGCACCCGAATACAAGAATATAATAATTTCATACTATGTTACACAGGACACACACCTGGTAAATATGGAGTCGGTTTCATAATAAATAAAACTCGCAGTAATTGGATTGAAAGTTTCGTGGACATTAATGAAAGAGTAGCATTATTGAATTTAAACATACAAGGACTGTACATGTCAATTATACAAATATACGCACCGACTGAAACAGCGAGTGAAGAGGAGATTAACATCTTCTACTCAAACGTCAATAAAGCTCTGGACCAAGCTTACAAGAACTATATAATAATGGGTGATTTTAACGCGAAAATAGGACAACCAAGAAAAGATGAACATCTAATAATGAAACCAAACGGTTATGGTGAAAGAAACCAGAGAGGTCAGAGGGTAATTGATTTCGCCCTCGAACACAAACTTGCCATCCTAAATACTTTCTTCCATAAAAAACCCAACCAAAAATGGACCTGGCGATCACCGAATGGTAAATACAAAAATTAAATAGATTACGTACTGTCAAATCAACCAAACATCTTCCAAAATATAGAAGTTTTAGATCTGAACTACCCGTCGGACCACAGAGCAATCAGAGCAACACTGTCCATCACAAAGCAAAAGAAAAAACGCACAGCGTACAAAAGCAATCGATATTCATCACTGAGAACTGAACAAGAAATAATATGTTATAAACAAAACATCTCATCTCACTTACAGGATATAAATAAATGCCAAGGAAATACCTCACTACAGGCTTATTACAACCTATTAACCAAGGCTATAACCCAGAGCTTACAAGACGCGCGAACACCTAATGAAATATCAAAAGGTAGCCATAAAGTTCTAAAAGAGCGCACACTGGCACTTATCAAGAGAAGACAACAGTTACAGCATGCCAAGACCAAAACTCGAGCCACAAGAAATGAACTATCAGCTCTATACAAACTAATAAGTAAATATATTAAACGTGATTATAAAAGCTATAGATCGAAGACTATTGAAAAACATTTGGAAAAAGCAGGAAGCTCAAAAAAAGCCCTTAAAGAACTAAGAACAAATAAAAATTGGATAGATAGTTTAAACTTTAAAGACAGAACCGTAAATAATCGCAAAGAAATCATAGATGTAGCAACGCATTTCTATAAAAACCTATATAAAGCCCAGGGAAGTGAGGGTTATATCCATAGTAATGCTATTAACTCTATAAATAAGAGCGGAAACATAACACCAATAACTGAAAATGAAATCACACAAGAAATAAAAAGGTTGAAGTTAGATAAAAGCCCAGGACCAGACGGCATTACAAATGAAGCTATAAAGGCTGCCGGACCACAACTGACTTCACCCTTAACATACTTATATTAGAAACCGCTGAAATTCCCTCGCAGTGGGTAGAGTCGGAAATAATTTTAATTTTCAAAAAAGGTGACTCAAAAGACATTACAAACTATAGGCCTATAAGCTTACTCTCATGTATCTACAAACTGTTTTCCTCCTTAATTAACAAAAGAATAAGTGTCAAAATAGAAGCAAACCAACCAATAGAACAGGTAGGCTTTCGTAAGCGCTTTTCAACAATCGATCATATACATACTCTAGAACAAATAATGGAAAAATACCAAGAGAAGCAAAGATCACTCTACATCGCATTTATCGATTATAAAAAAGCCTTCGATACCGTGTCACATTCAAGTATATGGACCGCCCTGCAAGCTCAAGAAGTTGAAGAAGAGTATATAGACATAATAAGGAACATTTACAAAGGTAGTACAGCAAAAATAAAACTAGAATCCACTGGTCCTACGTTCTCCATCGGAAGAGGAGTGAAACAAGGGGACCTGCTGTCTCCAAAATTATTTATATCTATTCTAGAGTCAGTAATAAAAAGATTAAACTGGGAAAAAACAGGAATTAACATCAATAACAAATATTTATCCCACCTACGTTTCGCAGACGACTTAGTGTTGTTGTCAGAATCTAGCAATCAACTACAGACCATGATTGATTCACTAAACACAGCCAGCAAACAGGTAGGACTAGAAATGAATCTTTCAAAAACAATGGTCACGACAAATAGTATACACAGAAGAATATCAGTAGACAATGAAACGCTGAAATATACAGAAAAATACATCTACCTTGGAAAACAAATTGGCTTCAATAGGAAACAAGATGAACTGGAAGTAGAACGAAGAGTACAAAATACTTGGAACAAGTACTGGTCCTTAAGAGAGATATTCAAAAGTAACATGCCAATAAATATCAAAACAAAAGTTTTGACGACATGCCTTCTACCTTGCCTAACCTACGCATGTCAAACTTGGAAGTATACATCAAAAATAAAAAGCAAAATCACTACCTGCCAACGCGGAATAGAACGAAGTATGCTCAATATTAAAAAAATGCATAAAATTCGCCACACTAAAATCAGAGAAACCACCAAAGCGACGGATGCTCTAACCTACGCTAAAAAACTAAAATGGAAGTGGGCTGGGCACGTAGCCAGGCTAAAGGACGAGAGGTGGACCAGCAGAGTAACAACGTGGAAGGGTCCAAACGGCAAACGTCTCAAAGGCAGACCCCACACAAGATGGGCAGACGAGTTAACAAAAATAGCTGGTACCTGCTGGGTGCAAATAGCTCAAGATAGAGACAAGTGGAGTTCTTTAGAGGAGACCTTCACCTTCACTTGAAGAGGGGTTCATGCAAATTAAAATTTGTCATATTAATTATTTAATCGTATTCTAACATAAGAGTAAAAATTGTAAAAATAACGTCATTTATTTTCAATTATTTTCTTTTTTAATTTTTTCTTTTAACCATTGTACTCAACTTTGCATGAAATAAAAGGTTTCTTATCTTTTTTTTTTAATGTAGAAAAACAACAAACCTTTAGAACTTAGATATTTTTACCGATATTCATTTAGGCACATCTCGTTCAAATAAAACCACCCCTTTCTTTAGATGACATGAATCGAATAAATCTGTTTTATTTTTTCGCTCATTTCATTATGACACAAAAATAAGGTACATTAGAATAAAGTTTTTATATGACAAAGTTGATATTTCAATAATGTCACTCGTATGTTGTTCCAGCACTAGGCCTGGAGCGCATCACCGACAAGCCGTGGCACATCTGCGCGTGCAGTGCGCTGCGCGGCTCGGGCCTGCACGACGCCGTCGCCTGGCTCGCGCGGCAGCTGCGGGACCAGAAGCAGCGATAGCATCGTACATGTACTCCTATTATTTAGTATACTCGTAACATTACTATGGAATAAATCAATATAAGTTAAATCATTTGTTTTTTTACTTTATTACTGATGCGAAGGAGGCGAATATACGAAACCGTGATGAGAATATTATTTAATATACATTAATTATAAAACTCTTAAAAATAAATACTCATAAACACACGCTGGGAGTCATCCATACTAAATGTAAAGACCTATCCGGGAGCAGAATGTGGCTGCGATCAACACTTGCTTATAGCAAAATTTTCGCTGCGATTCAAGCAATCTCAATAAAATGCGAACACCCAGACGGACCCAGCGGAAAAAATGTATTTTCAGTATGTCGTACACAAGAATCTCGCAGAATGCACTGTTTCTTCGGAAAAAGCAAATTATTGTCTATAAATTACTAAATTTCCAGATAAATAACACATTAGACAAAATCAAAGCAACGCGAAAGGACAGTGACACTTCTAACAAAATTAAATCTTGGTTAGCCAACGACACCTGGGAATTATTCCGTGCCTGTAAGGAAGAAAGATTAAACAAAGGTCTGCAACATCGCGACATAAGGAAGAAACGTACGAAACTCTGGAAAAGTGTCAAGTAGAAATGTCGCAGAGACAAGAACAATTATCTATCCAATATCTGTTCAGAGATAGAAAAACATAGTCTTAAATTTCAGACTGTAGACCTTTTCAAGAAAGTTTGATTAATTACCAAACCGTTCCAACCCAAAACATGGGTGATGAAGACGGCATTGCAATTCACGACCTGGAAGCGATAGCGGAAAGGTCGCGTGCATACTGCAAAGCTTTACCACCAAGCTACCAATCAAACACTTCACTGGTATCCTTTCCAGTTTGGAGCAATCTAGAGCTGGAACCTACAATACTGCGTTCTGAGATAACAGAGGCTATAGCAGCATTAAAGTGCAGAAAAGCCTCAGGTCCGTAACAATTCACAGCCGAAGTGCTGAAAGCTTTGGGTGACATAGGAATTGACCGTCTCCATCACATTTGCAACTGCATTTGGAAAACCGGCCTATGGCCGAAGGATTGCTCTGATCCGTTCATTCTACCCCTGCATAAGAAGGGGTCCACCAGGAATTGTGAAAACTATAGGACCTTAGCCCTCATCTCTCACAGTAGAAAAATCCTCTTGCACATAATAAATAACCGCATAAGGCATTTCCTCGACTGGCAGATTCCGCAGGAATAGGCTGGATTCGTCAAGGCAAGGCAAATCATTGAGAAATCCTACGAATTCAACACTTCATGTGTTATGTGTTTCATCGACTACAGTAATACGACTGCGTCTATTGGCAAAGCCTTTGGAAGGTACTTTCCGAAATAGGGGTGCCTTAACATCTAACTGCTCTGCTTCAATCTTTGTACGTTGATAATCAAAGGGCCTTAGTCAAGTTGACTTTCTACAATTGTTAACGGATGTAGAAAACCTAAAAAATGTATGGGAATAACATATGTCAACGATATATCACGTGATCAAATTAAAATGACGTATGTAGAATGAGCATTCGCTCTTAATGGGTACTCCACTAGGCACTCACGAGTACGATGATCACACTCACACCGACGGTTTTTCTCGTTCCACTTATTTGCGAGCTTTACGATCGTTAACCCAAGTGGACTATGTTATTGAGCGTTTTGAGCGTTAACGAAAATAATTCAAATGGCGAGTTATAAATCAATAGGTAGTTTCAAAAGGTTAAGGTAATAATTTGTTAGTCTTAACAATAAACTTCAATAATTATTGGTTAAATTAATTAATATACATATTTTTATTGATTGATATTGATTTTTTTCTATTTATAATTAAATAAAAGTAAAATTAATTTTACATAAATATATTTACTTGTGGCGATACGTTGAGCATCCGCTGCAGAAACATTCACTTCCACTTATAAATCTCAATCCGTATCAAATAAAGTTATTTACATCTTAAAGTTATTTGGGCGTTGTGAACGCTTGGTGGAACGCACCGAATATGTCAACATGGCTTGTCAACACTTATCGCTTGAAATTGTAGAAAGAGAATAGAAACATAACGTTTGCAACTTAGCTAGGCAAGGCAAGGCATGGTAGACCAAAGACTCTCGAAACCATTTCCGATTAAAAAAGGGCTCAGACAAGGCTGTATTTTATCCCCCATTTTGTTTAACATCTATGGAGAGTATATCATGCGACGCGTTTGTGAAGATTGGAAAGGAGGAGTTTCAGTTGGCGGGGAAAAGATCACAAGCCTGCGCCATGCCTATGATACCACACTATTTACATACATCGAAGAGGAAATGTGCACTCTGTTGGAAAGATTGGAGCGAATTAGCAGCGAAATGGGGTTTCTTATTAACAGAGAAAAAACCAAAGTAATGGTAGTGGATCGCAGTACGTTTCGTACCATGACTGGCAGACTGAATTTTGAAGTGGTGCAAGAATTCATTTATTTATTCTCCGTCATAACCAATAACGGGTCGTGCGAGAAAGACATCAGAAGACGAATTGGCATGGCGAAGAACGCTATGTCCCAGCTGGATCGGATATGAACCGTTCGAAGCAAAACAAAGAAACGGTTTGTCACGACCCTTGTTTTTTCTATCTTTTTATACGGAGCAGAGACATGAACTCTTAAGAAAGCCGACAGCCAGTGAGTTAACGCATTTGAAATGTGGTGTTGGAGAAAGATGCTCGGAATTCATTGGACTGAACATCGAACCAATGAGTCCATCTTAACTGAACTCAATGTCCCAATGAGACTCAGCACCACATGCTTGCGAAGAAGTTTCGACTTCTTTGGCCACATTGCCAACACCTCGAAAAGCTGCTTATAACCGGCAAGGTGGACGGGAAGAGACCCAGAGACCGCAGTCCAACTCGCTGGTTTGACAAGATCCATTCCACATTAAATATCTCGATTTGTGATGCTTTTCACGCTGCAGAAGATAGAGTGAAATGGCGAAAATTTGTCCAAAAGAAACTTATTTGGAGAGGCCACGACCCTCGGCATTGAGGATAAGCGACGCTAGGAGGAGGAATTATAAAACTATATTCATTTAAATTACATATTCATTGTATTTCATAATTATTAACTTGGAGTAACATAGGCCACTTTTTATCCCGGAAAAATTAATAGTTTTACGTTAAAAAAATAAAATACGTTTTTTAAATGCACGTTGCATACTTTTATATCACAGATCATAGTTGTGACCTGTGTTTTATATACAGATGGGATGAAAATTAAAATGTTTTTTTGTTAAACCTACTCGTAAGTATATGTGATAAATTGCACCCGTGGAAAGCCGTGCGGGTTAACTAGTAAAGAATAATTATTTACTTAATACTCTATGCCATATACCCTATACTCAAAACTCTATATTGCATATAATACAGCAAAAAACGATTGGCAACATTATAGTTAAAAATAACGACGTTATTATTTTTCATGAAGCAATATATCGAAGCCTGTGACACTCGTACCATCCTAGATACTGTTATATAATTATGTTTAAAGATGTACCGACTAGCCGCTCAGTCAGTTGTAAAGAGGTCGGTTAGTCGGCTTTAACGAGTACTCGCCGACCAATCGGTACATCACTAATTATTTTAACATTATATTGCTATACAAGTGAACGAACAAAACGCAACGACGCATTCAGTACGAGTCACTTGGTTGTCACCACTTGGAGTCACTTGGTTCACTTGCCACTTGCTCTCTTGCTATTTACAGGCGTTTTATATATAAACTTTATACGAAAATCTTTGTGATTACTGGAGATTTCAGAGAGTCGCTCACTTTTTCTCAATAACTTATTGTTATCATTGTAAAGAGTCACTGCGTCGGCTCCTGCGATATTATAATAGCATACAATAGCAAGAATATACAATGATAACTGTTTAATAAAATAAGTAAGTAGAATAACACGTATTATTAATAAAATTAGCAAGACAAGAGCAGCACAGGATATATTTGTCAGGAACAAGTAAACGGATACCGAATAATCGAATTGTCATCGGCGTCTATGGCGCTAGAGTAAAATAATAATCACTTGCGTCGCTTTGACAGCCTCTGATTGACTAGCGTTTATCACTTACGTCTGGCCCACCCATGGAGGAGAATTCTAGCTAGTCTCGTTCCTTTATATTCTCGTACCAAGATAGTAGAGCTCAGTCTTACTCGTGGTCTCAAGAAGTGAATATTATCTGAGTAGTACTAGTAAAAGTGTTGTACGTAGTGTTGTGCTGAGCGTGCTGTCCGAATAAGGTCAAGTAAGTCTTTAAATTGTAGTTGCCACGTAGTAATGTTAAAACATTGTTAGGTTATGTCGATGTGCGTTTAACATTACCTAAGGTTTAAACAGTGAAACCAAGCAGTGGAAACGAGTGTCAGAATTCTGTTAAAAGGCCTCGTAACCCTCCACCTCGTTCACAAGTACAAGGCAATGCTTGTGTACCTGTCAAAATAATTCCTGTTAGAATAGTAAGAGATCGTAACGTTTAATAATATCCTGACCATATTGGATATCCATCCCTTGTGCACATACGATGCTTAACAAAGATTGTATATCTTCTCTAACTGATTTGATTTTCTGACATCAGCATTTTGATGCAGGACGGAATTAAGCAAACGTCAACCGTTATCAGTCTGTAGCCATGGCCGTCGCTGTGGCCGCGGCTGTGGCCGGCCCTTTGATCTCAGTTAACCCTCATAAATACACGTCGCTCATTTCTCAGCCCTAGGTTTCCTTATCTACAAGCTATTTATACTATTGACAATACGTAACGATTATACAAAACACACTCAGAACTCTTCCGAGACAGACAGGCAGGCAGGTCTGAGCTCTTTTCCTCTCCGAGGGTATACTCGTATAATACAAACAAAGGATGTGTAAAATTGTGTCACATTTTATTATTTTCCATTCTCACCGCTAAGGAGTATTCACACGACACTAAATATTTCACCATATTGCCCTTTTTACATTCTACAACGGTTTATCTGTTTTAGTGGTATTGTATAATGAGACGCAAATAAATATCAAAGAATCGATAATAGTACATATACCATCAAGTGTTAATGTAAAATTATCCGTGAGGGTAGGTACGAGTTAGACTACGATTCCTTTTTGACGTTGCCTCTGAGAAAGAAACTTATAAAAGGCGAATAACCCGTTGATAAACCTACTGAAGGCTTTTTTTCACTCCTCCTTATTGAATTTTAATGGTGGCAACGGATCAACAAAATAAGGGATACCTTCTTGTACCGTTGAAGTCCTTAGGCGATAGTATCCACTTACATATGGCGGACTGCGGACCAACTGATTGTGTACAGTTACGGTTCTCACTCTGTGTACTGTTATTTTACTTTATATTTGTGTGAACGTCCGTCACATCGTACTTTATATTTTATTCTTTATGAGGTTGTCGCAGAGTTAACTTATGAGTACGAAAGTGAAATTGGTTTACGTTTTCTAGCTCCTTGATCCTCGATCTTCGATCCTGAAGATCAAGCCTCAAAATTAGCACATTTATCAAAACCGCGTTTGTCTGCATTTTGCTCTCAGTATTTTCAAAAAATCGGCTAACTTAGAGTCGGATTCTCGCTTTTTTTCATTTCGGGCTACGGAACCCTAAAAATTGACTAAATTTTTTAGAAAAAGAAATTGACAAAAAAATTAAATATAAATCAATATCAGTTCCTTTTACTTTTTTAATATTTAAATAAAAGAAAAGACTAAGTTAAAAAGGGAAAGTAGAAAACCGTTAGATATATCAGAATTTATTTACAGACACAAAGGGGAAAATTAAAAAACTAACAATTTTATTATTTACAAAAAAAAAGATGTGTGAGAGTAAGAGTGAAGTGAGTGAAGTGTATGTGAGGTGAACTGAAGACGTGAGAGGGAGAGAGCGCTGGCAGCTGGCCTGCAGAGTTCGGCAGGCGGTTTGGACAAGCAGGACGCAGGAGCAAATGGATATGGCGGCCGGAGCAGGTAGGTTACAGGCTGGCCTTTGGCATGGGTTGGTTGCAGACTGGCTGCAGATAGGTCACCGGCTGGCCTCCGGGGCCGGTAGTGGTTGACTGCAACACTCAGTGATGTTTAGTTGTAGGAGCAGGCTGCGCGATGCGTCCTCGGTCCCGGGAATGCTGATTCTTAGTGGCAGAGTAATGGTGTCAATTTGAAAAGTGTTTAGAAGAAATAGAAGGCCAAAAAGGGACCTGTGCAGGACCCAGGTATCATCTAGACCCTAGAATCCTTAGTCGGAGGTGAAGGAAAGACTGACCATGGCTTCCGCTAGCTTTAAAATGAAGACTTTAAGCGTTCAGTAATTAAAAATTGCGCTGTTTTCTTTTTAATAGTGAAAGCAAAAAGTTAAACATAGTAAAAATACTCTTTGAGTATACAAAAACATAAAAGAAAGCAATTGTTATTACGATGTCAAAATGTGTGAATTTTGAAAAAAAATCGTGTTCCGAGAATTAAATATCAAGAAAATATATTGTAAAAGAGAGAAAAAACCAAATAAAGTGTAATACATACGCGGACCTGCAGTTTTTGTGAGCGATCAATAGATGGTTGACAAAAATGGGTATGTACAATGAACTGTTTATTAAAGAGATAAGGAGGAATCAGCGAGAAATCACTACATTTTATGAGGTGTATGATTATTATAGTGATAACATTTTTTCCTAACAAGATTCAAAACTTCAGGAAGAGTCGTGAGCATAAATTATACTTTATTGTTTTCTAAAGCTTTTCTAAAGCTTTTGTTAAGTCTCTTCAAAACGAATTAGTGGACATAAAAAAATAAAGTTGTGTATCTTAAAATAAAAGTTTGTTGGACCAGTGTCGCCAAAAGTATCATTTCATGTTGCAGGAAGAAGCTGATAAAAAGAAGTATGTTGTTGTTTTTTTTAATCAATTAATGGAGTTCTTCCTAATAAAAATTCGTCTACTGGTCGAAATGCGACCATAATTAATTTAAATAACTTTAACAATAAGCCAAAGAGCATATATGCGTGTGTGTGCAGCGCCGGATTAAGAGGTCTGGAGGCCTCGGGGCAACAAAGGAGTGGAGGCCCCCTGGCACCAAATTGTTCTCCAAATAAAATGAACAATTTTTTCAGTCTAGTTTTTCAATAAATAATTTATTGTGCAACCAAGGAGATTCTTTTAGTATTTAACAAACATATGTAAATATAATCGGAAACAAAAGTTATCTGAAATTGAATTTTAGTGATGGATAGGAACTCTCCTAGCTTTTTTTGCTGAAAAATGGTTCGACTCCACTCAGCCATTGAGCCATTGGGATACTTCCTCAAGATAGGTAGTAAATTGCAAGTGCTTATGAGGGCCATTTGAGTCTTTGAGATTTTGATATTTTACTGATTGCCTGGTTGGAGTAATATCAAAGTAAAATATGTGGAGACCCCTCTTTTGTAGAGGCCTCGGGCTGTCGCTCCGTTTCCCTACCCTAAATCCGGCAATGTGTGTGTGTGTGTCAAATACATGGTAGTGTAAGTAATGATTTTTTATTGATTTAGTATATTTTTTATGCCTAGTTAAAAAAAATATGAGCATTCTGCACTCCTATATGAAATATGAGTGTAGCAAATTTCATACTCCTCTATCTACGCAATTTTTGTAAAATGTACAAAGTTTTTAATTCACGTATAATTATATTTTATAGATATTGTTTACCCATTATCTTATTTGTTCGCCAGCTATTTTTCTGCTGAAATTCAAATAAGTCAGTCGTAATATTGCTTTAATATTTAAATAATAGAATAATATCGAGAAAATAAAACAATAACGTGAGGAATGATTCATTTATAAACATTCTATCACATATTAGATGGACCTACCGAATTAATACAAAAGTTAAGCAAAAAAAAATAATAAAGCAGCTAACACGTACTCAAACAATTGCGCCTTTTGTCATAACAATCGTGAGGAAATTACTGTCCACCAAAGATACGTGGAGCTCAATAAAATAAGTTGAACTATTCATGATATTAAGGTCGAAGGAGAGTAAAGGTCAAGCTATGGCGGTCCAGCGGGAGCGCCTGGTGCTGGTCCTGTGGCGCTTGGCGCTTGGCGCGTGGCGTCAGTCGGCAGTCAGGCGCCGCCGCCGCTGGTGGTGCTCCACGTGTCGCTGCTGTGTCGCTGCTGTGTCGGCTCGTACTCGCTCTCGTGTTGTGATAACATCCTAGTGATAACGATAATCGCACAATGTATTTACAGTTTTGGTAAGTGATGGACTATATTAATTTGTTATTAAAATTTATTAATATTTTAACACATTGGGTACACAACCGCCCTCGCTTCGGTATGGTATTTATAAAACAAATAAATTCCACGGACTTACACATTTATTTCTACCTATTTATATAATTTATTGAGAGTAAGAAGATTTCTGGTAGATTTTTTCAACTATGACAAAAGTAAATAAATTGAACATTATTTCTCCCTCATGGTCAACTATAAAACAATCAGTGTTCTCTACATTATACAACTTTATGATACTCATAGAGTAACGAGTTAAGAGCTTTAAGTCACGTTGATTGACTTTAAGTCCTGACTCCTGCCGCCTGCGGATTACCACCTCGGGAGGTACATCTAAATAACATGAGCCGGCCCAGTGGATCTGATGAAAATTATCTATAAGGAACATTTTTGCTGCACTTCTTCTACGTTCTGCGTCTATTTCTTGGATTCCACCACGTGTTAGTTTGTCTCGTGAGATCAGAGACGTTGATCTAACCAGGATTAATCTCAGCATGACCCACTTGAGATATCGATGTGTCGCCATCGTCGCCGTCGCCACGCGGAAACAAATGTTGTTTACTACTTGTTACGTTAAATATGGGCAATTGATTTTAAATAATACATATGAATTAAAATCCTATAGCTCTTGTCATCTCAATTATTTAGTTTTGTTAATGAACACATTAGGAAGGAATATTTTTCACAATTCACTATTAAAGAAATAAATGTTGAGTCAAACGAATTACTTAACGATTTTTAAAATGGATTAATATGATAGAATATGTTTTACTCCCTCCACCCGCTTCTCTTTTACACGTACATATGAGCGATCGCCAAGTAAACCACACACTGTGCACATCTTTCAAACGTGTCATGTCTCCAATTTCTCCAACCACAGTCTCCATCAGCAGACCGGACCACTGGTAGCTATTTTTCCAGAGAGTAAATGTATTAAACATTGCTTCCCAAAGCACGCGTATTGACCTCAAGACTTTGGCTACGAGTTGCTCAAGTTATTACTTATTTCTCAACTTATTTATTGTCATGTGAGTTAGAACGAAATCAAAAAACATGGCAAGTGGTCCAAAGGTTAATTAGTTGTGGGTGCTCCTGCGTGACAAGAATTGTCGACAGAAATTTATAAACCGACAGCCTTACTAACTACTACTAGCTAACTTAGTTTAGGGACTTCTTTAGCAAAATGCTAATCATCACAAATGAGGGAGAGCAGTACCTGAGACGTACTTGCAGGGAGTGACGGATCAGCGCTGAGCCTTATTTATATTCTGGCCTCAGTCAGGCTTCTGGCTTTATGACTGCTTAGCAACGTAAATAAAATTTAAGGTCGCAGGATATCTAATTAATAAGTTGTAAAATTTTACTGTTTATATTGTACGACAACATTGTACCTATTATTAATAAGATTACACAATTTCCTCTGTGAGAGCAATCAATGCCAAGTTGAGTTGAGGTTACTAAGGGGACGTTAATAGCAATTAATATTAATAATATTTTGAAACGAATTTCGTATTAAAATATTACTTAAATAGATGTTAATTAAAAGTCTATAAGCAATATGATAGACAAAGTGTGACACTGTGTGACTATACAGATGGAAGAGGAGGGAGGAATGCATAATTGTAACAATAACTATTAAGACGAATGGCTCTTAAATTTATTCTGCTATAAATTTGCGATTTTTAATTTAAATAAATTAATATGAAACACCATTACAATATAATATTTATTATAATTTTTCACATTATTAATTATTTATGTTTATTTACTATACATAATCCATTAATACATAATATATTAAAAGTAGCTTAGTAGTTAGGTTATTGTATTAATAATCTAGAGATGTTACGATCAATGAATATTCACTGCATATCTGTGCTGAAATTGGTAAGAATACTATTAGTTGTGAAGTAATTTAAAGAATATATCCGGAAGTCCATAATGTAATGCAGCCGTGGCCTGAGCAGTTGCGTGTGCTGGCTGCTGGCTGCTGGCTGCTGGCTGCTGGCTGGAGCCCGGCGACGAGTATGTGAAGGTCGGCCTTCTGCCAGTGCATTCCAAACCAACTTTACTGAACTGCAAACAATGTAGGAAAGCTCTCCTTCACGAATCGAGCCACGCTAATTATTTCAAACGCGACATTCCAACCAATGCTAAATATTTATCCGATTCTAAGCATTTTTAGAAGTCCTTCCAACTATTAGGTTTTCTAAATAAAGAGAATTCGCACAGAAATTACACGACTCGCGTAACTCACTATTTCGAAAACTTACTGTAGCAAGCGCAGCTGTACTCCTGAACTAGTTTGATTTCAGGAATTAGGAAACTGATACTGTCCGTAACTATTCAGTTCTATAGAATATTGCGTAATTTTATCTAATTAATGTTGTTAATTATGATGTTGGCAACACTAATTTGAGTAACATCCTGTTAATATTGTTGGTAGATCTGAGTATCATTTTTACTATCTTGAACGTTGGCGAACTGATAAACAATCAGAGAAGTAGGGATTGTAAAATTAATACGCCACTACGACGGAATCATTATGATGACATCACGAGTATTATAGCAGTAATGCTGTTGGTCTATGTTAAAAGTAAAGCTCCCCGAAGGATGTTCTGAACTAGCGGTCACACTGCGTAGGCGTCTGCATTCACACTATTTTATTCAGAATTCCTTTAAATAAACACTATATACACAACAACTGACTGATATTTCAACGCAAAGTCCATATATTATAGGACTAAGACCACTGTAGTGGATCCTTAACGAGTGAATTTTGGTAATTGAGTTCTATGGAGGTAAAAAACGGGATGAAATTTACTTGAAAATCCGTCATCACTTAACAGTCGTCATGGTACCCAAAGCATATTAAGATATTACACACGAGTGCAGCCGCGGGTAATGTGTTAGTCTAATACAAATAAAAATAATAGATAGAATCTATAATTTCATTTATTAAGTAATATTCATAAGAACTAAATTGTTAAATCTTATAATGATAAAGTTTCCCTGATTTCCATTAAAAGTAACTAATATCAGTTTCAATAAAACTGAACGAGAAAGTTTCTTATAGAGTAATTTAGTAATTTCTGCTAGTTAGGAAAATAGAGCTGACCTTATCTGCCTAAGTCGCGTGACTCTACACTACATTATGGTAGAAATATAAAAAAATATTATTAAATTTAACAGTTCACGTGCCACTTGAGTATTAAACTTAATGTAATAAATACTTCTAATTGTATTATATAATTATACAAAACGTTTTTTGCTCAGTACCTCAAATGGCTATAAGTAATTATTAGCTAAATGATATCAAATTTATAGAAAACTTTAAATTACTCTAAACGATGATAGCGAATTTAGAATGTGAAATGTTCTTTACGACATTTAAAAAAAAGATAAAGTTGTTTGAATAGGGTGTAACTCTCGTAAAAATATCAAAGCACACATATTTTTCACAATCACAATTCGATTTGGATTGAAAACCGACGCTCCTGCACAACTCTACCGGGGGGTACTCCCCTCCCCTACTCGCTACCGATGCTGGACAGAGAATTAATTAAAAACCCTGTAATCGGATTTGCCTCGTTTGGGGGAAACAACGCGGTTACATCTGTCTGCCTTCAGTTCATTTGGTAACTAGTTATGTTTCTTTATAAAGTTAAACAACATTAGTTAAACAACTAGATAAAATTTATTGGGATGTTATTTGTAACTATGCTCTTTAAAATTACACATATGTTACATAATAATTTAAATACAAGTTATGGGAGTATTAAGTATACAAGGAGGATAACCAAAGTAAGAGTCTATGGGTTGGAATTTAAGTATGATTTTCTCGTAACGTTCTGCATTGATGCGCAATTAAAAATGTTTTACCTTTTACAATGCTAGCGGATGCTTAGACGTATCGCCCTTTAATTTCAAATTTAACTTTTCACTCCCTACTTATTCGAAGAATTGGCCAAGTTATAAAATTTTATTAAGTAAATTAACGAAGCTTCTCGTAGCTTCCGCGTAGCAGCATTACGTAGTCACGTAGCAGTTCGTAGCATCGCGTAGCTGTACGTAGCACCTTGTGAATATACTTAGTTTTTATTGTTCGCATTTGGTTTTTCTATATCTTTAAACTTTTATTTGAATCAACTAAAAATTTATATATATCCGTTATGCGCAATATAAAATCGTGATAACGACTGTGATACGTAGGGGTGGGAATCAAAATTATCTTCATCAGAGCTTCCCAAACTCATTTAGCTACAGACTTTTATAACCAAATCATATACACTATTTTGTAGACCAAAAAAGTGTCTTATATCACTTTTAGAAAAATGAATGATAACGGCATTTTGAAATTATATTCACACTAATTTTAAACATTACATATAACAAGAATGTAATCCACTTTTTACATTTTATGTCCCGACTCCCAGTTATTTTTTCTTATATGTGAACCTCTTGTAACTTGTTGTTGACCTTAAGCATGCAATAGATCATTTTGGGGATCACTGATCTATATGAATGCAGAGCGAGTGTTCGCGGTGCACAGACAGCGTGGTAACGCGCTCTATGAAGCGATTAACGTCAGTGTGGAACTGGTTATGATTTAAGTGTGTGCACACACACGAATTTAACACTTATCTGTTCACTTGATTTATATCAAAATGAGTCAGAAAACAGCCACTTCAAATAGCAGAGAACATGAAGTCGTTTTGTTGAACTTGTGCAAATATATCTCATCAAACATTCTAATCAACATTTCAGAATTCCTCTGATAGCGACGCGGATCTGCATAATTTTGTGTTTCTAAGAGAAAAACCTGTTCAATTGTATGTCTTTGCATAAATCTGGAGCCTTTCTGAATTATTTATTAGCATCTCTTAATATTTAAAACTTTGGCGAGGCATTCTTCGCGGATTGTTAGTTTCCTTGATAATAATAATTCGGTATTACACTTTTAAAATAATATCATAAATTTAAAAGTATACTTGTTTGTTTGTAGTAATGATCCAATGGATGAACTTTTAAAAATAAAACTTTGCTGATACGATTAAAGAGCTTATAACGATATTTTATGTGTGAAATTATTTAAAGAAAAAGGTTTAAGACGGTTATCAAAGAGTGGATGGTTTCAAGGTGTAATTATTTTAATAATACACCTTTATTTTAATAATTACAGCTTGAAACCATCGTAGCAGCGAGTAGTCTTTAGTTTAAGCTAACTACGGAGCACAAACAACGTTGCTGAGTAAATATGTTTGCAAGTCTCTTTCTAACTTGCTTTAGGATGGTTTAGTTTCTAGAATAGTTGAAGTTTTATTAATCATACAGACCTTGAAGAGTAATACTTTATTGATTATTGTTGTTACTAGGTGTTATGTAGTGTTTGTCGGTATGAGGAGAGGGAAATAAATAAAACAGGTTCAATGTCCATTTTAGTTCCAAGGCAAGACATTTTAGGATGAAACTGAAATTAATTCTAGTAACACTGGATAATGACCGACCCGCGGCAGTTTGATGAGAAATTTTGTAGAGTAAATATTTTCATATGATAATCACGTATAATTAATTGAAGTGCATTACTATTACTTTGGTTCAAAGTTGGGTAAAAATAAAGAGCAGTAGAGACGAGAGTTTATATGTAACTAGCCGACGCACTTCATTTCGCTGAGGTGTATTGAAATAGTACACTTTCACTCATTTATTGATACTCTACCCGCAAGTATGAATCATATATATCGCAGCGTTCATAAAAAACGTTTTTGTTCTCCGACTTACAGCAACAAACCACGATAAAGTCTGTTAATGTTTTTGATTAATATAGTATAGCTTAATATACTCTTTAGAGTAAGCTTAATTAAACTGCAGTGTTCCGTATGTCGTGTGTGGTGCGGCGTGGTGCGGTGTGGTGCGGTGTGGTGGTGCAGAGACTACACTGAAGCAAAGCTTTCAATCTCCGTTGTATGCGTGCGGTTGCGGTTGGGGGATCACCTTCACCAAGCTACTGCATTATTTCTAAATATTTTATTAATCAAACTATTCTAAGCTTGTTAAAATATATCAGTATTTGTTTGCGATGAGCTCTGTCTCCTGTATCTAATGACACTCATCAAAATGAAATTTCGAACAATTTTTTTGAAACAAATTGAGATATAAAGGACAGGTTTTTATCTTCACTAAACCTCAATATAACCTTTAACTTTCTATAAAAATATTGAAATTTTTGTAAAAAGTTTTTAATAATTGACGGCTTAAGCTAGTTTTTTGATACAACACTTGAACATCTTATACCATTTGGGATGGTTCGGCTTTCAGTGCATATAGCGCATTGTTATGACTTATAATATTCATAACATTCTTTTATGTTTTGTGTCTGCAACTTTTAATTATGCGATGATTGCTAATCTCTCCTGTAAATCCGGGCGACATGCTAGTGTAATATAAAGTAGGAGTACATACAAGTAGTGTGCGTCACGGAGCGGGAAGTGCAACGAATCTTTATACACTCTACGTACTAAACATTTGCATACATTTGCAATTATAACGGGCCAATAACAGTTTCCGTAGACTGTTATGAAATATAGGGTTTATGTAACTATATCATTTACTTAATGCATTACCCGCAGATTCGTTCACGTGATAGTCGCTTTTGATTACCGTGATAACTATTACCATGTCAAATTATAAAGGTTTAAAAATAAACATTTATTCATACGAGGAGTCAAAGAAACTCCAGTAGTTTGGGAAGTGTGTTGATATTAATATGTTCGTAAATTAGATATAGATATGTATCGATGATTTCTAGTAATATTTATGTAACCCAATCCCTCCTACCGTGATCACGTTACACAACTAATCACAGAAGACGTCTCAGCGTTTATTATTCACGGATACCTCTCACTAGAACCTACACTATACTCTAGAGAGAGAACTCAATTTAAACTTATACACGCTTTGGAGACGTTACTCGCACACAAACAGACACACACACGCACAGCTACGGAGTGATACTCCAGGAAGTACATTATGTCCCTCGCGTCAATCTTTGAGTTTACATTTGAATATTGTCCCGTGAGAACTGTTTGTAGATTTCCCCATTATTCAATTATTTGAAGTTATATCACCGACATGGATTTATCAGAAATACGGTAATAAATAGAATGTTAGATAAATTTAAACACAAAAGAGATATATTACGAGAAATCGTTAACAAATATTTTCCTTTGGCGATTTATATTGTTTGTGATGAACGCTCAGTCTGTTTTAATTAAAAATAAAGTAATTACAATAATTACGAGAGACTGCTCAGCTACGGCAGTCAAACTATTAGTTTACAATGAGAATTTACATACTACTCGCACGACGATTTATCAAAAAGTTTATAAATGAAAATTTCTCTCTAAAACTAAATGATTTCTGTACAATGTGTCAATGTAATAGACAGCAGCAGCTTGCTTCCACACTCATACTTCTTCCAACGACCAGCTATTAGGCGATCATTTATTACGTCACCACTGTATCTAATCATGTAATGACACCTGCCTATTATATAGGAGCTCTCCTAAATCTTCATGTACTCATGAAATATCTATATTACACAAAAAGCCATCATAAACACACAATAATTCAATGAATTATGTATCCATTCCAAGTGTTGAAACAGAAATCAGTTTACCAACTGCAAGAAAATTTATGCCATATAATGAGAGAGGAATGCAAAGATGCAATTTAGACTGAGGCAAGCAGTGCCTGGGGGCTTCAGACCCAGGAGCAGGCTTAAAGAGCTCTTTCATAATATATTAACTCTCACCTCCACCACTCGACCTCGCTAACTACAATAGATAATAGAGTAAATTTACGTGGACCTTAACCACGACACTATAACACTAACTTCCATGTACACTGCGCGACAACACCAGAGACTGACACTAATCTATCGCACTAAAGGTTATATATTGTGTACACGTCGGTATACTCCACATATTATAAAGTGACCTACCCGCTAATACTACTTTATAAAATATGTTTTGGGTAACGCCTTCTGTAATATCAGTGAGACATGGGCTTTAGCCAAATTTCATTGTTGGTTAAACGACTTAAAGGATTGCGAATATTAAAATATCCATGTCTGGCTGTATCTATCGATTGCGATCACTTGGAAGGTTGATGTTTGCACAGCTCCCCCAGGCATTACTACTGACATGGAGGCACTCTCAGTTTAAGCTTTAATGCCCAAAATTCATTGATTCATTTAAAGGTCAACTATACTTAACTAGCAGTAGCGTCTGGGACATTGGTGATTCAGTTAATATTATTATAACATTCTTTAATACATTAATTATAATATTATTGTACTGAAACTTAATGTTTCGTGTCGGTCTCTAGCGATAGAGTATTTTAAAGTTGTCGAGTGTAACTTTGCACGCTATTTGCCCGACTTCTACGCGTGCAATTTAGGTAGAAAGCCGAGCAACGCCTAGAACTTGCTACTAAGGTTTAGGGCTTACAACACTCCCCTTCGCTGCTCAAACTCCAACTACAGTAAATGAAAATGTTAACTTATGGGTCCCTCAAGAAGGGTAACTTCTATGTACACTACACGACAACACCAGAGAGACTGACTTTAATATATTGATTATATATTGTCTACACATGAGTATACTTGCAATAATATAAAAGGTGATGTGTTGCTAACAATAATAAATACTGTCTTCATACAAAGAGAAATAAATACGTGAGTTTCAGAAATTCGTTTGGATATCTCTTTTTTTCCTGTCGTAGATTAAATTATCGAATACTTAGAAACTTTTTTATTTTATTACCTTCAAAATAACTGAAAAGTTATTTGATGTTATCAAGTTTTCTTACCATTACCCCAGGAAAGAATATTCTATACTGGATCCATGTTGAAATGAAATCCTAAAAAAAGTTACTTTATTTCGGAATAAGAAGTATGTCATGCGCTTGACCAGGTTATCAATCATATAAAGAACACAAACAATGATGCTTTAAATTTTATTAATATATATAGTTTGTCCATTGCAGTATATACCTCGGCTATCTCTTGGTGTTTGTATGACGTCTCGTGAACTCCCATTGTTCGTCACATAAAGGAACTGATTCCGTAAAGTTTAGCTTTGATGTCTTAAGATACACTCTTTGTATATAAACACTTTGAAGTTTCACTTTTGTATCATTTTGTCTTTGAGAAGAGAGATTATAAGATGATATCTTGGATTATAAATGCTTACCAATATCCATTCAAAAAAGATTTTATTTAAAGATGCGGAGACGTTTTACTGCTCTAATGTGGCTTACCCAAAACTTTCAAAGAGAAGAAACAAATTTTTGTTTCATCTCTTTTTTTATTATTTTGTAACACCGCACTATCGTCCCCAAAGTCATGGGGATTGGTGTTCGCATATATAATAAGATTCCACAGCGATTTGAAAATATATCAAAACTGTTTATAAAATGTCGTTACTACTCTGTACAGGATTACTGGAACGATGACAAAGCTTGGAATCAAAATGTCGTTGATGCTCAGTTGAGTGATTATACCTTTGTGGCAGAATACAGACAGACTGATGGAAACAATGGCGTTCTTTGATTGTTAGACGTTAAGGTGATTGGTAGACTTTTATATAAAGGACAGGTAAAATATTGAGCAAATGTCTAAAAACAAGTCACGTCTGCTTCGTTAGTTCATGAAGCAGTTGCTCTGCTGTGCTGTATACGCGACTACGGAGTCGTCGAGACTGAATTATAAGATATTTGTAGACATTGAAGATATTATTAAAGTTCCTCCATTTTAACCCCATTTGACCTTATTAAAGGTACAAGCAATATCAGATACTACCACTAAGTAGATTCAGCTATGGTGAATGACTTTGTGTAGGAGCTCCGGAATAGAGCTACAACTGCTGTACTGCTGTTTTCACCGATATGTTTTATTGCTAGTCGACCCACCCTAGCTTTTCCGGGCCAAAACATGTTTAAATGGCAATAACTTTTCTTCTCAGTATCTGATTTAAATGTAATAATGGCTATATTTTATGTTAGACTTAAAGAAACAGAACCGTTACTCTTATATATGTCAGAAGTGAGAACATATTTAAATGAATGAATAAATGATCGAATCTTACGATTCTGTAGTTTTTGAACAGGAACCCATTCAGTGACTTGTGACCAAGGTGTAGCCTTAAGGGATCCCTTTATGTAATTACGACACTCTCCTCCACTACCCGGTCTCACTGTTCGTCTTAGGTTAGGTTAACATAAGGCTAACCTAACCTAAACCTAACGTAGGGTTGTGTTAATACATCTAAATACAATGTAGGGACTCACAATAAATAAGACATAAGAATTCACATGATCCTTAGTCTGAGAGGTCCAATATTTGTGATATAGCGACACACTATTTGTTACACTTCAACTCCAGGTGATGTTAACTCAAAGAGACTTGTCGAGAGACTAAAGTGTACTGCGTCTTGTACTGCGTATTTGATTAATGATCGGTTCAGTAATTTAATATTAATAATGTCAAATGTTTTCCTTGATCAACGTTTCTAAAATTCTTAAATTTATAATGGCGTCACTTTGTGTTTGCGACTTTTCCGCGTAATCGCTTGTATGTGTTTTTTTCGTACTGATTATTTATTTGAGGTAAGTGCTCTCATTTATTTAAGATCTCCGAGAACAATTTATTCATAATAATTTCAAGTTAATAAAGCAAAGGAGAGCAACCACAAGCACATCCATGTATGTATAATTTAATCAACAAAAAGTTTTAATCAAAACACTTTCATCTCAGCGTATCAAACATAAACGTACATACATATAGGAAGTGTACATAGTGTACATGATGTACAGCATTCAGTAGGCGTAACAGTTTTTCAGTCCAGCAGTCACGTAAAGCAAAACATTTGTAGCAGTTCTCGTCATCTCTCTAAAAACTACTATAAAGACATTAGCTCCCAGCACTCTGCACTCCCTCCCCTCCCCTCTCAGCTCACTCTTTGCTCTTTCGCTTTATTTCACGTAATGTTTTCAAAAGAAAATGACATTTTCACTAATGTTTCTTGTATTGGTTAGTAAATGAGATAGTTTAGGTACCATATAAAACCCTAACTGAATTGTAACCATAACTATGTATAAATAATTTCTGGTTGTTAGTTTGCTAAGTTTTCCATTATAATACTTTTATGAAGTAAAGGTATTATTAATGATTTGCTCTTATTTTACGCTATAAGCAGAGCAGAGCAACGGATCGACGTTATATTTTGTGCATATATATATTTTAAGGTTAAAAAATAATAATCCATCAACAATCGTATTATAGAGTATTTGTTTATACATCGATTGTTGTGTACAGCTATTCAAATTGTATTTTTCCTGCAACATCAATCAAATATGAAAACCTTATGACACAGGACGTACAGTGTACAGTGTACAGTGTCCATTGTACACGTGTGTGTTCCCTTTCGATCGTAATATAACGTAATTGTCGCCTCGTGTACTTCTCTGTATTCAACACGTGAGCTTTGTTTTCATTTCCTTTCTCTTCTAAATTTTTATTATATTGTATTCACACCAAGATTAAAATACAATATACATAAATTGTTTTTTGTGTTTGACGAAATTTTATGTCACTTAATACCATCTGTTTGTATAACTGTACTTTAATGTTCAAAAGTGTAGTTATTTATATCTGAAAATTCAATAATTAACTATTACAAGTAACTTAAAGATTATAGTATTCTATAGTACTAAGTGTAGTAATTACAATTCTCCGAGTGGAAAAATTTTAAATCTGCCATCAGGACGAGCCAAGCAAAGCGCTTTTTTAGACGCATTACTACTTTTTTTTAGAAGAGTTAAACCAGATCTATAAAATTCTCGAAATATGATGTCAGCGATGATCATTAAACTACATATCTCTTACTCGCCTCACTGAAGATCATCAAAATTTTTAGGGTCCTGAAGTTCTAGAAAGTTTAAATTTTATTTTTTAGAATATTGATACAATTTTCATCTGAAGATTCAACCCATTTAATGAAGTAGAACAATTTGATTGACTACTAACCATAATCTGATATGCTCCTAGTAGATACGAGTCTGTGAACAGGAAGCCAATATCATCTGATTTGTTTAACCTCTCTCCAGATGAGTATAGTAACTGAGTGTTAATACATAAACATGAGTGGAGGGTCCTCTACCCCACTCGTTGCTGATCAGACCGCATCCTTATGTCTGTATAATTTAGTACTTCGTATCTCCCTTTAAGGATACAACAGACAGAAAGGTTTTATGTAACAATAAGTCTTAATAAAGTGGTCATCAATTCTACTAATATTAAAAATGTGGAATTTTGTATGTTTGTTACATTTTTAACGTTAATTTTAGTTTTAAAAATGATTTTGTTCTTACAAATTACAATATATAATGTATATTAATCTATAAAAACATTATTTGTTAGCAACACTGTGTATAAAGTAGTATTAGCGGGTAGATTTTTAACGAGCAGATATTCCACCTGATGGTAAGTGGCCACCATCGCCCATTGACATCGACAAAACATGCGTTGCATCCTCGAAGATAGAGTGGGGAGAGGGAATGAAGAAAACAAAATGCTGCGGTTTCAGCGGACCCTGAGTAAGAGCCCAGAGTCTACTAGATCCGCAGCGTTAATGGGATTGGAGAGGGAGGGGGTAAGTCACATGCGGTTCGACCGGAACGCATCTATGACACTTTGCGGTCGGATTCGCATGCTGAACCAGTCGGGGAACAGATCTCCTAAACCTGTTCCTGGGTCTCAAGCCTCAGGTACTGCTCGGCTTCCGTCTAGATTACATATTGATATTGTCTTTTGAGTGTTACTGCGCAGTATACTTCCCATATTTTAAGCATATTTTTCCTTTCCTTTGTCCTGAGATGTTTTTTCAAGCTTTAAATCTTTAAAAGTTATTCCCGTTTAAAGATTTTTTTCTTTAGCGAAGTGTAGTTGGGTTAGATTAGTTTAAAATACAATTTATTATACAGAATAAACAGCAACTAAAAGTTTCCATAATTTAATTAAACACAGTGATTATGAAGTTTGTCGCTGTGACATCTGAACTGACGGACAGAGCAACGCGGCCCTTGTTGATGTTGATATAAGGTACATGAAGCGCCGCCTGTTAGATTCTCTCTCTCTCGCTTCAAACAGAATTCATTGTGTCTACAGAACAGAACAGTTTTAGAGTCGTGTCAATAGTCGTGTCGGTTCTACCTTGACCATTTTTATACCGATGCATTTCTCGGTTTCTGTCTGAATTATTTTCTTATTTCGTCCTATTTAGACCGCTTTTTTACGTAGTCGGATTATAGTTTTTTAAACTTTATTTTTTTATTTAATAGTTTTCCGTTTCTCGATCAAGATAACCTTTATAATCTCATTTTGTAACGTAATGTTGGTTTTTATTTGCTTCAACGAGTGAATAACTGAACCAACTGGCCGCGTGTACTATTCGACCGCATTTTAAACATATATGTTGACATAAACAATAAGATATATGTCGGGGATTTTTAAAACGATGTGAAAGGAGATGGAAGGAGAAAGATGGGGAATATTGGGGAACACTAAAAGGGGGTGATGGTAATGAGTGGAATATTGGGTAAACGCAACGTAGATACTTCTACTGAACCGATAAATTATCAAATATGATCTCTAACAATTACGAGAGAAACCTAAGCAGTGCCTAGGACTTGTGACCAAGGTGTAGGCTTAAGGATATCCTTTAAGTGATCACGACACTCGCCTCCACTGCTCAGGCTCTCTGTTTAAACCCAAGGTTAAACGCACATAAACCGAATCTAATACAAGGCTAACCTAACCTAACATTGTGTTTACTTAACCACGTGGCAATTACATTGTAAGGACTTACGTGACCTTAGTTGGACAGCACTTCCACACTACACTGCACTTGACACTATTACTATCACTACTTAGATGATGTTCACTTCTTGAGAGACCGCGCACGACTAAGACTTCAGTTAGACTGTCGATCGCACATAAAGGGTCGAGGGTAGAGACTGTCAAAACAACGGAAGTGACTACTACCCCACTCCAACGCCATAGACAACGATAACGATTCGATTAATCGATAATCTTTTACTATGCTCCGATATATATATAGATATTTGTAAAGTGCTCATCGAAACCTTTCTTTCGATACCAAAACGTGATAATTTTCTAAGTTTAATTTGAATCTGAGGTATAAATTCCGTCATAAAAAAAATGTCACCCGTGATATGTGTATGATGTGATTTGTGCATAGATTTTATAACCTCACGGTAAAATGAAAAGGTGAGTTTAAAGTATTAAAAAATGTGCAGATTATTACTATAACAAATAGATTTGCTGTTAATATATGGAAATATCTCGACAATATCGGATGTTAGCTGCCATCAATATGTTAGGTTTCATTAAAATATGAATACTATAAAATATCGTTATTAAATATGGATTATCGAATATTAACTTGGCTACACAGGCCTACGACCCCACCTGTCATTATAGTGGGAATAGATGGGGGGAGTATTTCGTACTATACAAAGGACGACTTTTACGCAATAAGGTTTAGTTGTACTCGGAGCAGTGTTGTGTATTTAAAGTTAGTTTGTCGAATATTTACAAAATTAGAGTAATTGCTATTTTGCTGAAGAAGTGTTAAATATGAGAGTCGAGCAGTGAAGGAGAGCGTTTAATTATTAAACGAATTTTTGACCGATTAGCCGCCGAATCGAAATAATTCTCAAATTAAATATATTTTTTATTTATAAAAAAGCGACACTAACCTAAACCTAACCTAAGGTTGTGTTAACACATCTAAATACAATGTGAGGACTAACAACAAGTCCTCTTTATTACTATCCTATCCCAACTATACCCCGACATAATATATAACTTTTACAAAAAAAAAATATGAGTATACTTTAGTGCAAATACTATTCCACACTTCTTGTGTTGTTAGGTGTTGTGCTTAGTGTATGTTTAATGAAGTGGTTTTAAAGGTTTTATGTTAAAAAAGAAGAGATTTGTTAAAGAAAGTCACCTCGGAACAAACAATAGGATAACTAGGATAAGGTAACTATAGAATTCAAATATTAATAAGTTTGCCATTACAAAAAGACTTTAATCTGTGTATATGGAGCATTTATCAGTACTTTTCCATGACGACTTGACTGACTTGAGAACCACACTTGGGCATATTCCGTCTATTTAGAAAAATAATTACTGATAAGTCCCGTGAACCTTGAATTTCCTAAAATTTTTTTTTTTGGAATTATAAATCTGACTGAAATCTTAAAAAACTATTATTAGCAACATCGTTTATAAATTAGTATTTTTGGGTAATTCACTTTCTTTTCTTATCTTATGTCGAGTAGACAATACATTACTTTCGTTCCGATAGGATTGAGTTAGTCTGTCTAGTGATATCGGCGCAGTACATATTAAAGTATTGAGACTAATAGTGTAGTGTTGCTCGGTGGCGTTGTGCTAGACCTCTACTAGCAAGGAGTACGTGATGTACTTTTTTATTTTAATATTTGGTAGCGAGGTTAAGCGGTGAAGATGAGAGTTTAAGTTTATAAAAGATGTCTTTGCTCCTGGGTCCCAAGCCTATAACTCATGCAATGTACTCCCAGTAGTTATAAAGTAACCACAGTAATTAGAACAAAAAATCTTCACATCGCGTTGCCTTGCTTTGCTTTGATAAGGTTTACTTGTTCCATATTTAAATAACAAAGAGCTTTTACTTGAAAAACAAGAAACAGTAAAGTAACATTTAAAAGAAGACACCTTTTTGTGGTTTTAGTTTGGAGAATATTTTAATTAGTTACTTTGCAGAAAGTTTTAGTTGTTTAAACACTATATGTAAGATAGTGCAGTTTGTTATTTTAAGTCTTCTTTATATTTAGATTTAATAAATATAATAATGATCCCTAGAAACAGTCAATAAATTTGTGATTGTTTCTTGGTTGGTCTGTATTTTTTATTAAATCTATATAATTTATATTTGTCTAATCAAATTGTCATCGGTATCTATGGCGTTGGAGTAGGGTAGTAGTCATTTCCGTCGTTTTGACAGTCTCGACCCTCGACCCTTTATATGCCATCGACAGTCTGACTGAAGTCTTAGTTGTGCTCGGTCTCTCAAGGAATGAAGTAGTCTCTGAATAGTGTTAGTGTTAGGAGTCCTGTCCAATCAAGATCACGTGAGTACCTTACAATCTGATTGCCACGTCTTGTGTTAGGTTAGGTTTATGTGAGATTAACCTTACGTTTAAACAGAGCGCCTGAACAGTGGACGTGAGTGTCGTAATTACTTAAAGGAATTCTTTAAGCCTACACTTTGGCCACAAGTCCAAGGCACTGCTTAGGTTTCTCTCGTAATTGTTGGAGATCATATTTGATCATTTATCGATTCAGTAGAAGTATCTACGTTGCGTTTACCCAATAGTCCATTCGACATCATCACCTTTCCTTCACAATACGACCGTTTAAAATCCCCGACATATATAAAAATCATTTGCCGACCACTTACCTGGAGCCGCTTATGTATTACATAAGCAGAATTTTTACAAATATCCACCCCCCCTGTTCCCATGTCAGCATAAGTAATCAGCCCTTACCCTCCCGTCTCATGCTGATGCAAACATTTTTGGGGTACGTATATTTTTCTTAAAGGACTTATTGTAGTTTCAATGTTCATGTTTACTTTTTATTGGTGACATAATGACCATACAGACCCCTCCATCTGCCATATCATCAAAAATAAGCAAAACAAAGACTCCCCAACCCTCAATTGTGATTACGTAATATTTGAATGGCCCTCTCATAAAATATCCATTTGGATATTTCTAAAACTATATTTGAGTAGTAATTCGAAAACAGATAGTAAGCAAGTACTGAAAATATATTTTAGAATAATATTTAGCACAAAAAAGTTGTTATATATTCAAAATCGTAAAAATAAAGTTGTTATAAATAAATGCAGATCTCCATCTGTATTAAATCGAAATTTACATATATGTGAATATGCGATAAAATGAATATGTATTCACCAGAAAAGTGATCAGCAACACAATCTGTGGCAATTGACAACTGTAGAGCTTCCCATGGCGCCACTGGGCGGCGCCACTGGACGCCTCGCAGCGTGACGCACATTACACAACCAATTTGATTGCAAATCAAAGTCAACATCAAATTATTGCTTCTGTCCTTGGGAGCTCAAGGTCATTGCAAAATTAATTCTAACATTCTTGTGTTATCTGTATGATACTACAAAAACACAATATTATTATGTACTTTGGAAGACGACCCAGCAAAATAATATCTAAACTAAACAATCTTCAAACACCACCATTTCATCGAACTTCACCTGGCATTTAAGTGTTCAATAATACATACATCCAGAAGAATTACTTGTATGAAGATGTTTATAGTTGTTATATTCGTATTGTGTACCTCCAATGCCGTATGATGCGTATACATCAATTAGTCCTGGCCTTGTAGTCTGTCAATCAGCATTAGAGGGTTATTAAGTAGATTGTGGAGTCTCCAACTCTACATGATCAAGCTGACGTGCAGTGAGGACTATATATGGCTATAACCCAAACTTCTATTAACTAAAATAATAAGAACAAACAGAACGCGTAACTAACATTTACAGGAAACAGTTAAATATTTGTAAACCTGTTTATTTTTCCACGGCAAGTTTAAAGTATTTATACCTGTTTCGAATTCGGGTGTTCCTGTTTGTTTTCACCATAACTAATGCCTTTATAAACTGTGTTATAAGACCCTCTTCAGGATTTGCCCGGGTACTCAACAACATAAGAAGTATAGTAATCGGGTGATTGAGTAACAAACATCCAAATATATGAACTTTCACATTTAATAATATAAGTAAGAATAGTAAGATGTACACTGAAATAAACTTAATATGATATATTAACTTATTAAGAAAAATTTCATCGAGATTTACGCCTTGTCCGATTTTTCCAGTAACATTTTCAAAAAAAAATCACTCATACATTTCTTGCCCAGGTAATGTTAATTCAACGATAGGCATGAACACTCCAAAATGTAAACACAATTATTTATATTTATTATCGAATGAACTGTTACGCGATATTCCAATAATTCGGTATCAATAAAATGAAGCTCACCAAATATGTTTACTGAGAAATGATTTCTGATTTCTCAATGTTTTCCTAATTCAAGGATATAAGCTAAAATTAAAATACAATTTGTATACGATTTAAGAATAACATGTCATCATAACGGAAATAACTAATTTGTTTTTAAACTTAAGAATCGACTTTCAGTAACTGACGGACACTCCAGGATTTCGCACACCTTTTAGAAATACTAATTATAATTTCCTCTAAACCAGATTCCATTTAAAACCAAACATCTTCAATGTTGCCAAAGCTGTAATAATACTATCCATTGAACGCATTGGATGTCCCGGTAAAACGCACATGTGCGCGTTTTATGAAGCGCTCTTTATAAAATATAATGACATCAAAATCCGATAAAAAACGGTTCAATGAACACCAAATCCTGCAATTGTATGAAACAGCGAGTGCCATCAACTCGAGCGCGGAGTGTACACCGAGATAATTGTAAAGAATGAGCTTTCAGTGTCTGCCTTTATTGCTGCTCTGTGAACAGTTCTACAGAGTAATTGTGCAATTAGACGAACTTTGGTATGTTACCAGCACTAGCCCCCCGAGCCCCCTGGCCGGGAGGTGCTGAGGGACAGGATCAGTTAATAGTTATAAGTTAGTTTACATTTCTGTTGCCAACTTGCTGGTTTATTAAGTTTACTTACGACTTTAAATTGAAATTACTATTCGGTTTAATTGAAGCAAGCCGTGGCTTGTGACAACATTGATTAAGAAGTTAAAGGAAAAAGTAGCTCAGTAGAAGGAACCTTTCCTCCTTTCAATGCGATGTAGATGCTTCTGTATCCACCAGTTTGTGAACAATAGTTTATGTTTCAAGTAACATAATATAATTCAAATGCGAATGCAAAGTTGACAGTCACCAGGGAAATTTTTTTATTATGTTCTTACAAGTGAATTATTTTATTGAATCGAAATTAACAAAAACTTTACGTGCGAAAAAAATTAGTTATTTCAAGACACAATAACCATATATGGTCGTAAAACGAGTTTAATGAAACTAAACAAATTAGTGTATTGTCCAGTTTGGATTGTCGCTATGAATTAGATTATTATTTACAGACAGGAATATTGCTTCATACAATATTCTATTGCTATTTTTCATTAAATTTGGTCTGCGCACTTATAAAAGTTTGCAGTAATCAGTATTTGCCATAAGGAAAAAGAAATTATAAAAAAGTAATAAATAAAATAATCACAAAGTATACGATATCGAGAATAGAGATTTTTGAAAGCTTTTTACGTAATCAATTTATGTTTTCTCTTGCGATTTCATTTTATATTATGTTTTAAATTTGCATCGTACCTTTCGTCGCATAAGTTAAACTTAGGTTAGCTTAGCCTTAACTTAAACAGTGAAACAAGTAGTGGAGACGAGTGTTGCAATTGTGTTGAAGAGCTCTTTAAACCTACACCTTGGTCACAAGTCCAAGGCACTGCACAGGTTCCTGTCGTAATTGTAAGAGACCTTAATGTTTAGTTATTTATCGATTCAGTAGCAGCATCTGCGGGAGTACGTGAACTGTCTGCTTATATTTTGTTGCATAGTTTGTTATTCATAATTTTGCATCCGAGTATTGTATCGCGAGGACAATATTCCGCGCCGCTGAGCCGCAACTAATTCATTAATCTACACACAGACACCGACACGCTGCACAAAAACTTCATTGTGGCCTACCCGAATGACTCGTGGTAAACTTTAACACGTACTCAAAGTTTTAAATACGTAATAACAACCCAACGACTACCCCATTAAACTCGAATCTACAATTGTTTAAGGGTTACATACGTTAAAATGAAAAAAGGGACCGACAAGTTTCTGTCTTTCATGGCTATTTATTCAAGAACCCGCGGAGGTATCAAACTGTATTGTGTTGCGTATTAATATATTTATGATCCTCGCTCAGGTCTTGTAGCACATGTAAAGTCACTTAAAAAAAACTTTATTGCAATTGGTAAACTGTCACCTATCTGTCTGTGGACGTATGGGGGAAAAGATTTTAATAAAATTGTCCTTCAATTAAGATTGTACGGAACTTGGCTCGTGTCTTTTCGTTGATTGAAGAAATTTTAATCTCTGAAATAACTTTTATCTATTTAAATAATGAATGTATAGAGGTTTCCCGTCTATTTCACATTTACTCGAATGAAATAAATACAATACTTTGTGGAGTTAAGACATTAGTATATCAAAGGGTCTAGGTAACTCAGCTTACTTAAACTTTTCGCAGCGTAAGTTTTTGTAACAGCCTTTACGTAACTGAAAGATGTATATGATTAATATTTTTTATTAAATAAATAGTTTTAATTCCTTAACAGCTACAGCGTAGAAATAGTAAACAATACGGAATATTAAGTCATTAGTAATCAGTCAAGAATAGTTTGTGTATTGTTCTATAAATAACAATTTGTATTAATTCACATCTTCGTACGGAGTTATACCAGAGTTAGTGTGGAGTGTGAGTGTGCGTGGGGGTGGGGGTGGGGGTGCGGGGCTGAGCACCTGTTGCATTCACCTGATGCATTGTGTTATCATCGGAGTGGAGCCTGGACCGGGCCGAGCCGGGTCGGGTCGGGCTTACTCACTTATATAAACTTTTAGCTCTAATTCATTTATCAATGCTTTATGTGGAATGTGGAATCTGTTACACTAATGCAGCCAAAAGATTAATAGATTTTGTTAAAAAATCAAAATACTGTGCAGTTGCTTCTGATACATATATTTTTCAAATTTAGATAAAAATTGTTATTCCTACAAACCAACCGATACTGGTGTATAGTGTAATATAAACCAGTAATCTCTTGCATTGGTACCAAAAGCAATCTGAGTACTAAGCTCTCACTTACTAATAGGTACTTCAGCATTTGTACAGCATTTCTCTTCAACGTTATAAATGTATATTGATTATAGTACGCTGTACTTCCAAACTTTAATTGTTTTATTTATAATAAAGAATATAAACTGCCTCTATGAATTGCAGCACTGCTACCAGCACAGCGACAGCCATGTTAACAATAACTACAGTAAACTAAAATTTCAACGTTATATTAGTGAATACTGAACCTATAGTAGTTATTTATGTGCAATTAATTTCAGTTCAGTTTGTATATAAATGAGGTTTAGTGAATGGCTTGATTGCGTCACCGAGAGCTAGCGCCTCTCCAGGTTATTATCTGCCACCATACACTACCACTGACTACTAACTCTCTCCCAGTATAAGATAATTCAACTATCTGACCTTATTATAAGTTGATAGTTGTTGATTTGTTAGGTAGGAGTAATTGATTCGCCCCGGTTTCGACCGGATACAAATTACCCCATATATTGCTGTATGAATGACGAACTCGCATAGAAAATTTCATCCCTTATATCAATCCTTTTAGGACTCACTCCATTATTTCCCAAGATTTAGTGTGTCTGCGCCAAATTTTGTCAAAATCTGTAAAGCCGTTGTTGGGATATTAATGGTGAAACTAACCGCCGGACTTGGTTACATATTTATATAGATATCGTGACAAGAGGTTACAAAAATATAGAAAAAATCTTAATTGATTTGAGATCTACATGAAAGCGACAATTATTTGAAACCTACAGAAAGTAGCGAATATTCAATTTGCAATCAAAACTATTGTAGTCATAAATCAAAATAAAAATTATCCTGTGTCTCAAGTGAAACTAAATTACACATAGTGTGATGTATTTTATCTTAATCGGAGTATATATGTCGGAGCATAGTAAAAGATTATCGATTAATCGAATCGATATCGTTGTCTATGGCGTTGGAGTGGGGTAGTAGTGTCACTTCCGTTGTTTTGACAGTCTCTACCCTCGACCCTTTATATGCGATCGACAGTCTAAATGAAGTCTTGGTCGTGTGCGGTCTCTCAAGAAGTGAACATCATCTAAGTAGTGCTAGTGATAGTGATAGTGTCAAGTGCAGTGTAGTGTGGAAGTGCTGTCCAACTAAGGTATATATATATATATATATATATATATATATATATATATATAATATTGTGTAGTAGGAATTTCAAAATATTATCCTTGAAACAAGATGGAGATATAAAAGACCATCCTTTAACTGATTAAACAAACGGAGGAAAGATTTAAGGCAGTTTGATAAGTAATTTCATAGAGTTTTACTACTTCGTCAGTTAGATGTTATGTAGTGTGAGTTGAGTAAAGGAGAATTAGTAATTTGAAACCTACCCTGAGGAACAAACCCTATACTGCTCGGCTACCTGTCTAAAGTTCACGTTATTATTTTTATTGTTATTGGGCTATAGCTGAGATATATTTGTAAAAAAAATTCTTTTCCCCAGCAACATCAAATACAATTGAAGAAAAAAGGTATAAAATTGTCATCTGTTCGTTTATTACTACCCACAAAGCGTAATTTAGAATCGATCAGCAGCGAGAAACACAAAGGAATGTTCCCGCGATCACAATACATAGCGAAGCAGCGCCTTCACTGCTCCGGACACCCTCATTCGTTTCAGATCCATCTTCCCAGTTTTTATTAAAGAGTGTTTTAAGAGAGATTGGTATTGACAGGCGGGATGTTAAAGATGTACCGCCGAGAGTTTGGAGTTTGATAACATTAGACAAGTAACTCAGGCTAGCAACAGTAATTCTACTACTTATAACCTCAATCTCAATATATATGAGGCAGTTTGACAAGTAATATCATACAATTAATATAATGTAATAAATAAAATATTTTTTTTTTATTTCATTTTTTAGAACCTTAATTTCTATTTCTTCTAATTCATGATTAGGATGTTGAATTGGATTAGAAATTAATTTATTAAGTTTAGTGCTGTGCAATTAGTGCTAGGTCTCTTTAATTGCGGATTATGTACAACACAGTTAGGTATCGAGTCCAATTATAAAAGGATCCTGTAAATCAATACCTAGGTCACAAGCCTCAGACACTCCTTATTTTCTAGTCTAGAGTCCTTGGTATTATAATTTGCAGTATAGTATAGATTAAGCAAGCAGTGACAGCCTAGTGGTTAAGACGTTGATACTCGGGAGGTCCGAGTTCGATCCTGGGCACACACCCCTGACTTTTCTGAGTTATGTGTGTTCTGAGCAATTAAATATCACTTGTTTTAACGGTAAAAGGAAACGTCGTGAGATAACCTGCACTCCTGAGAGTTCTTCATGTTCTCAAATGTGTGTGAAGACTGTCAAACCGCACTGGGCCGGCGTACTTTTGTATTAAGTCTAACTGAACAAAATATATAGTTTGAGTTTATAATAAAATTTTATTATATTAGCTAGTAAAGGATTTTATTTGACAAAAGTGTGTCTCGCCGAGTGGGAAACATTATAATATGAATAATAATTCCAATGAATATTAACGTTAAGGTTATAAAGTAAGGTTGTTTTTATTTATTAGTGTGAAGCGATCATAACTTTCGTAGCAAAGAGCTACGCGCGTAGGTCTCGTAGCGCCCGTACTGTTCGTAGCGCTACGGATCCGCTACGATTTCTCTTGTTATCCCGTGAGAGATATGAAAGTTTATAGAATAACAACGTGACAACTTTTTCGGAATATAATATATCGGATATTATATTGTAAGAAATATACATATTTTATTCAATAAAATATATAAAATTGCTTCCACACAGTAAGCATTATATTTTATGTACTATAAAACCTGCGTGACTTGAATAGTAATAGCACTCTAGAGATTTATCTATGCTATAGCAAAACATGAATGTCTAATAATAGTTGTTAATTTAAACTGGATTTAAGGATAAAAGTAGACTTCATAATATAAATGATATCGGCTTTAGGAAATCTGTCAAGGCTTCAATTAAGCAGTAAGATTTTGGCGGCATAGATTTGGCAAAGAAGGTGAAGGGAGTGGAGAGAGAGAGGGAGAGGGAAAGTGTTACATCACGCGCTCTGCTTATAATACTTCTAGTTAATTGGGAGGAGTTATCTCGGTAATAAAAACGGTAGAGTTACAGTGAGGGCCGATTGTTACAGATTATTTTTGGTAAGCTTTATTTTTCTTTTAGATCATACTTTTGTTTGTTTACTTGCGAATCAAATGTACAAATACGTATGTATTTTTATAAACATTATATTTAGCCTCAAGAATTTTTCTTAATGGTAACATTATAATTTTTTTAGCAATTACTATAGATATTTATCTTTAGTCATAAATGACTATGTTATATCACTGAAATAATTAGTATAATCACTTGTAGGATTAATTTTGTGTATGTGTGCAATGTGAGGCGTTCGTACATAAAGTAGCTGCAATATTTGACGTAATACTAAAACTTTTATGTATGTTACGAGTGGTAGAGCTAACAATTACTAAAGACTTCTGTTTATTAATTATATACTTATTTAATGATATTTGTAATGTAAACAATTTGTTAATATTTGCTCATATTATAGGTAGTAAGCTAAAAATAGGCCTGATGCATAAAAACACTTGGAAATCAATAGAAAGAGATAATAGATGGTATTTTTCACTTAACGCTACGGTTTCAGCGGACCCTGCAAACGCTGTTAACGCTGTTTTTATATTAAAATATTGTTCGTTAATCATATTAAAATTTTTTATATCTTCGAGATATATACGAACTTATAGATCTTCTTATTATCTTGTAAAGACATTAACGATATACACTACTGTATGTCTCTTACGCTTTCACGCCTAAACTACTAAATCGATTTTGATTAAATTTGGTATAGAAATAGAGAACTTAGGAAAGGACATATGCTATTTTTTATTGAGAAAAAAAGCGGTAAAATTTAAGCAGCTTAAAGCGGTTGAAATAGAGAGTGAAAATGTAGGGATATGGGCATATGACTAGTATTTAACAAACATATTATATACCAAAGAGTTGGAGTAATATAATAATGGGTATGGGGGTATAAGGAACCCCTTTATATCCATTAGTCCTCACTCTCTGTGTTCTCTGGTCGGTGTCGGTGTTCAGCCTAAATAAACAAACTTTTACACCAATCTTATGAATATTAATGATCAGGATTTGTTACCAAATTTGAAAAACAAACAATATATCAGTTTTATTTATAGTCTACAAATACGTGCTATAGTAACTTTGAATGTAAACTTATTTGAATTTTATAGAATAATGTATTATTTGACGACTATACTTTCATTTTGTTTTATTACTTCAATCCTGAGACAGTCTATCAAGTGATTTCACATAGTAAACATTGTCTTAAGTAGTTAAAGTAGTGTAATTTAATATGGGTAACAGGGTCGGGCAGTAAATGGCGAAAGTCTTGATCAATGATCATGTCAAGAACGTTCATAAATATGTTCTCAGATCAGGTCATTGTCCCGTGAGGGGAAGGGTTAGAATACTATTCCCTTCTGCCGCTGGGAGCATCTCGTAAGAGCCAAGTAACCCAGCACCCCCTTGGTGGTAGGGAATCTGTTCCCTGACTGGCTTGCGACCACCAGCACGCGAATCCGACCGCCAAGTGTCATAGACGCGTTCCGGTCGAGCCGTATGCGGGCCAGACTTGCCCCCTCCCTCTCCCATCCCACTAATGCTGCGGATCTAGTGAACTCTGGGCTCTTACACAGGGTCCGCTGAAACCGTAGCATTGTTTTCTTCACTCTCCCTCCCCACTTTATCTTCGAGGATGCAACACATTGGCAAAATAAGAGGATATCTCTTGTTTTGCCAATGTTCATGGGCGAGGGTGACCACTTACCATCAGGTGGACCATCTGCTCGTTCGCACCTTATCTACCATAAAAAAAAAGTATTAGGTATTATATTCTCTCTATCTCATACAGTAAAAACTATATTCCGATGAAAAAAGTAGAATGTTAAAAGCTGAAGTAACTCAAAGCGAGTTGTTTGTGCAAGTTTGTTAGTTCAGAATAGGTTTGAACTAGAATTAAAAAAAATATATTGTCTAGTCCATTTAGTCTGTATCCAGCGCGCGCGGCGAGGACGTGACCGAAACTCCGCACTAACTTACTGACAGTACCTAATACAAGTTGGGGAAAGTAAATACAGCAGTTTGATCAATTTGCTGGAGCTCTATGTTTAACATACTTCATCTTGATTAACTAATCTTATACGAGTCAGATTAACTGGTATTTGACATGATCAGGTTTGGTTACACAGTGGCGGAGCTGGGTGGACTGTTTTGTGAGATCCTTTACATTATACAAATGTGGATATCGCATCGGTGTAGACAAACTTTGCGAAGTCTTTTTAATTTTCTGCCTAGAATTTGTATTATAATGTTATCACAAGCCTATAAATCAAAGGTTTCCAAACTTATTTGACCCTTAGGACACTTAATATTAGACTTGATACAAAATATTAAATACATGAATCCCTTTTTATATCTCACCGATCCCCAATTATCCACGTTATAGAAAAAATTAGACCATTTTGGGAATCTTTGCTCTAAATACATACTATTACATTTGGGTATAAATATATATCAATAAATGAACGTGATTTTAATTTTTGTGAAGTATAAGATCATGTTATTCTTGTACGGTAGTTGCCGACATTATAAAGCAAGACTACGCGACGATTAGACTTTCGTGATTATATAAAACCTGAAAGTATCTCTGTGTATGTCCCTAATAAAGATATAAACCATCCTCAACTATGAAATTTCCACAGATATTACAAACAAGCTGACATACAGTAGGTACACTATTTACTCTGTCAAAATCTTAAATCACCAGTAGATGTATTATTATTTTATCATAGAATCAATCTGTGAAAGTTTTAGGAATCTTTACGGACAATAAAAAGACATACTTAGTAAAGAAATGAAGCGTGACGAAGGACTTGGGACGTAGGGGGTGGGGGGTAGGTAGCACAAACGATGGACACAATTGATGGGAAATCAAACCTATTGCCGTCGTAAACATTTATGTGACGTCTACTGCTATTGGTGATCACTCATTTATCACACAGTTTAATAACTCATTTTGATACGAAGAAAAGGTCCTTAATTCTACTGTATATTTTTTTACTGATAAGGCCAAGGTTCAATGCCATAGATAACTAGACAAGACAACCCTTGACATTCCTAATTTTTTAAGTCGGTTCAAAACCCCAATAATATGAGGGTTGGTAGACGATTTATCAGTATAAAAATATTGGTTTTATTTTACAACATGATGAAGGAGCTGGACCGGCCGCACCGGATACACTGCGGCTCCGGAGCGACAGATTGTTTCGTGTTCATCGATCACCCCCACTGTACACTACACTATTCTATTACACTACATAGGTTTACATTTCAGTTATACATTTTTTTTATCAGAAGAGATAAATAAGTAGAAGGCATTAAGAATAATCGGGTGTTAAAAAACATTACATATCACATATGTCGTTAGCAAATAAACCTGACATTTTTTTAAGTATATATTGTTTGTAAAGGGTTTTTTTTAAATAATTAAATTTTTAAATTATAATTTATATTGAAATAGATCTTTCAAAATAATGATTTAGCGAACATATTTGTGATAATGCATTTTTCAGAATTAGTGCGTAACTTTTATTAGCTTCTGGCTCGTAAACTACGTATCCCAAAAGAAACGTCGATGTACTACAACGTGACCGAAAGACAAGCCAATTTACTATACATTCGGATTTATTAGTATTGGAGAATTTTTTATATTAGGATTTTTCTTTAAAACGTACAGAAATAAGAACATAATATAAATAATGAAGGGGTTGGGCGCGGGTGACAATGTAATTTGCCTCCAGCAGCTTTTAAACTTAATAAGGTATCGGGATGTAACAAGATTTCATATGTTAAAACATGATAGTAATATAAGATGGTTTCGGGTCGGTCCCGCTATCCCGGACAATCCCGCAAATCCCCCGGGATCGCTTCTATTTCATCGCCTATTTACATAATTCCTGCGCATTCGCTTTATCGTATTTTTGATTCAAACGGGTTTAAAGTTTAAAACCCTAGAGTTACATCCATTGAATAGTAATTCTAAGTTTTTTATTAACTGTGATGTTATATTTCTGCAAAGAATTATTTCTAGATAATTAGTCTCACAAAGCAAACGATACTTTGTAAAGAAAATACGAATTATATTAACAACATTCGCCGAAAGGGTTATGATGAATACACTTATATTAACTTTAAGGTTTTAAGAATTTTTTTATAGTTATCAAAAGGCATGATCGTGTAGGCTTTGCTTTTTGTTTAGCAACCTAAAATAAAATTGGATAAGAGAGCATTATTTATTTTTAAGAGATGCATTAAGAATTTTTCCCATCCATTTGTTTTCAGATCATATCATGGTAGTTAAAGGCTAATAATTGATAGAATCACTTCATTTACCTAGCTTCGCTTAGAGTGTGCCAAACGAAGTGATTCTATTGTAGTTCTTAATAAACACATCCCTCGTTACATATCCTCGCTTATCTCCGGTAGATACGCCGCCTTATTCTACTTGAGGTCGCAAAACTGCTTAAAACTGTTGCGTTTATATCAGAAAGTCTCATTTTAACTCAGATTTTCAATTCTTCAGATATCTATTAAACTTCTGTTACATGATGTTAATCCTGCAGAAGTAGAGCAAAAGCTCCTCCTGTTCGGAA
Organism: Limenitis camilla; assembly: GCA_905147385.1. Taxonomy (NCBI): domain Eukaryota; kingdom Metazoa; phylum Arthropoda; class Insecta; order Lepidoptera; family Nymphalidae; genus Limenitis; species Limenitis camilla. Next base: position 150,955 of record LR990231.1, read on the forward strand.
AGGTAACGTGATTATAATTAGCGTCGCTTTGTAATCAAAAACCTTTTGAATCTCAACTTTTGTGAAGTACGTCATAATACTTACGGTCTAATTAAAACTCTGAAGCATAGACGCGTAGTTAATATTAAATCAGTAGTTAAGTAAGCATAGTTTAAGTTTTGGATATTTACTTTGTTATTTGCAGGCTCGCTCAAACACTTCACAGCATGCCACTAACATGTCCACATTGGCCTGTGGCTCACCTACTATTGACGATGTGTGCGCGAGACTTCATTCATTTCAACAGTAGAATGAATGAATGACTGAATGTATAAATGTTAATATTCAAATACTTACTTTATATCCGTAAGGGGACGAGTTAGAATATAATTCCTTTCTGCTGCTAGGAGAGCATCTCGTAAGATCCGAGTAACCCAGCACCCCTTGGAGGTAGAGGATCTGTTCCCGTCAGTCAAAATCCGACTGCCAAGAGACATTGACGCGTTCCGGTCGAGCCGCATGCCGCCCAGACATACACCTATCCTTTCTTTCCCGTTAATGCTGCGGTTCTAGTGAACTCTGGGCTCTCATTTAGGGTCCGCTAAAACCGTAGCATACTTCTTTTTATTTTCCTTCGTCACTATATCTTCGAGAACAATGAATTTGACAAAACAAGACACTATCTTGTATGTGCGATATCCATGGGCGATGGTAGCCACTTACCATCAGTAGGACCGTCTGATCGTTTCCACCTTTACTGCAATAAAAAAAACTTATTTCAAAAAAAGTTATTTTCATTTACAAAATTATTACATTTAATAAAATAACTTCACACAAACAAAGCAGATATTTCAGAACAATATATTTATAAGAATGTTTATTTATTAGTTATAGTTACCATAGTTCCGAGTCCAGACAAAAGTCTGTTACCAATATATTAAAACCAGTATCCGTTGCCAGATTTTTTCTTTTTATAAAAATCTAGCACAAAAAATAGCAAAAGCCTTCACAATAAATCTAATTTGTGAAACGAGCTCTTACGTAAAGAATACTCTGTATATAAAGATATCGATTCTGTCAGTCTTTACGAGTATCATAAACATGCTACATGAAAAACTGTACCCACTGATAACAGCAAGTACATGTGAGCGAGATAGAGACATTCCTTGTGTCTACAAACATAATACGACACTAGTGACTAGATGGTTTAGTTACAAAATAATACTTGTATTCGAACTTGTAAATATAAGTCGATATAACGATTAATCGATAATCTTTTACTCGTTTGAGACTATTAATATCGTTGAATATTAAAATGACGCGACGGAAGTGATAATTAATTTTCTTTATCATTATCCTACCTTTTTTTTTGAATGTGGTAAATGCATTTACGCATACCCCTTAAAAGGGGTTATGTGGGCACTCCCAGCGATAAGCGCTGGACTATCGCACTAAAACCAACCACCGTCCGTGCCGTATGTTAGGCGCCGCTGGAACACGTTAGCATACTACTGCGGACGCCTCGGCACAACCACCCGGCAAACCCGCCCATGGGCTCGCTTTACCAAGCACCTAACCAAGGGGGGATGCCCCCGGAGGAGTCAGAAGCGGCCCATATCCCTCGAGACCAGGTCGCTCGCAAGTCATCTCTGCAAACAGAGGAGTACCCGGAGCGACCCGTTCCTCCAGCCACCGTACCCCCCTGGACTTAACCGCCATCTGGCCCGCGCCTGTCACGCCGGCGCTCCGCGACCTCCGCGCCCAACCTTGGCGCAAACCTCTGCGCCGGCCGCCCAATCGCTCCCCCCATCCCGGATTACGCTATTAAACCGAGACTGGAGTCAGCGACTAAACATCCAGCGCAAAAGACACTCGCGCTTACGCGCCCCACCATGACGCTTTCACACCTCTCAGCATCAGATATGTCCAACTGCCCCCCCGATCATGGAGCACGGTTGCGCCACTGAGTGGCTACTCCACGAACGGAGGCGCAGCGGGGCACGCTGAACTCTCCGCTGCAACGCAGACACTGTCCACTTCGCCTACGCGCCCCTCATCTGCGGATTAGCCTCCGGATAGTAATAGTGGAAAATTACTATCTGTAGTTGCCCAGGGCCCACAAAATAGTGGGCTCTCCATCCATCCTTATTCATCCATCATTATCCTACCTTTTTTTTTTTTTTTAACGCTGGAAATGCCGCCTTATGTATACCCCCCGCTGGCGAGCGGGAGGTTATGTGGGGCTCTCCTTGGTGCCGCCCGCCATTGGGCTAGCAGCGTTCAAGGCATACCCACTAAAACCAGCGATACCCTCCTCCGCCTAATTGAGACGCCACGGGAACGCTTTCGCAAACAACCGTGACGCCTCGGCGGTCGGCCCGATCTACGCGGGCCGGCACTCTCAAAGGGGCTCCCAGGGTACTAGGAGTGGCTCCCCTCCGTCTAGCGACTCCGACTACGACGGAGCGGCCGCTTTCTTTCCTTGGCGGGGGGGCTTGCAATTCTTGCCTCCCATTCTATGGCCCGACGGCTTCCCTGCGTCCGCGCAGATTGCGCAGCGCATTGTGGCTGTGCAGAGAGCCGCCTTGTGCCCCTCTTGGCCGCACCGGTAGCAGAGATCTGCTCGGTTTTTCGGCGAAGGGCAGAGGCCTTTGGTATGACCTAGGCCCATGCACTTATAGCACCGCATGGGTAGGTCATCCAGTATTTGGACCCTGGCGGAGCTCCAGCCGACCAGGATCCTCCCCGCCTTGGACAGCACCTTAGCTGTGTCCACGGGGCAAGAGATGCGCACCCCCTTCATCCCTGCGCGGCCGGTCCACATCTCGCCTACGCGCACCGCCTCAGCCGCACAACCGCTCGCTCGCACGACCGCGGCAACCATCTTCCCTTTGGTGGCCGAGTCGTCGAGCCCATCCACCCGGAGGTTCACGACCTTTGTTGGTCGTGTCACCTGCACCACACCGTCCAGGACCGTGCGCAGTCTCTCCGCCAGGGTCTCCGCCTGCTCGGGCGTCTGCCCCTTCGGCAGCTCTAGCACCCGAGCCCCGGTCTTAGCCTGGCGGATCCTCATACCGGGACCTATGCCCAGCTCCGCAAGGTCGATACTCATCGCGGCTCTTTCCAATATATGGGCGATATATATAAGGGAGTCACCTATACTCCCTTGTTCGCCGCCTCGGGATGCAGCGTCAAGACGACGGCCGACGTACGAGGAGCCACGAGCTTCTTCTTTGCCGGTTTGGCAGGACCTTTTTTCGGTTTCGGCGCCTCAGCCGGAACTACCTACTGGGATGGAGGGTTTTTTGCCCTCCTGCGACCACGCCGTGCGACCGTCACCCAGCTATCGCCTTCATGCTCAGCTGAAGGCACAGTCGCCGGCACAGTCTGTGCCGGTTCCACCGTAGTCAGCGGAGCCTCCAGTGCGGTGACCGCCGCTTGCTGGGGGCTCTTCTTTTTCCCCCTCTTTTGAAGAGGGGCTGCTGGGGCACGGTCGGGCTGGGATGCTACGGATGTGGGCGCAGCTGACGGAGCCAGCACCGCCTGCCTCCTTCTACCAACCGCGAGTGACGGTTGTATGTTCGGCGTCATAAGCAGCCGCTCCTCGATCCTGGACAGGCGAGTTTCCAGCATCGAGGCGATCGCTGCTTTCAGCTCCTCTGCCGCGTTTGCCACCATGCCGGGCGACGAGGGTGCGGCTTGTTTAGGGGAACTCTTAGCCTCAAGATCCCTTCTGTACGCCAGGGACTCGGCCTTCGCGTTCTCGAGCTCCCTGCGTAGGCGAGCGTTGTCGACCCGAAGTCGACGAACCTCTTCCGCCTCGGTTCTGTCCGCCAGCGCATCCACGATCTCCCTCAAATTGCTGGCGGACTCCTTCAGGATCTTTACATAGGTCCCCTTGAGGTTCCCGGACTTTTTAGCAAGCTCGATAATCTTGGATGCGCTCCGTCCGGCATCCGCTCGCAGCTCGTCCGCATTCTTCAGGGTCGGATCTCTTTCGGATATTGCGTCAGAAGTGGAGGCAATATCCGACTCGCTAGGGCCTTTTGCCGCGGCTGGAGTTGGCCTGCGGAAGGTCCTAGCCCGAAGAGAGCGCTCAAAGGCTTCCTCTAAGCCACCACGTCCTTTCGAGGCCACCGTATCCTCGGTTTCGGTGTCCGAGTCCGAGGATATAAGAGGCACCTGAGGACGGCGCCGTCTAGTCCCTAACCTTATGTCCTGTGCACCAGACTTGTTTGTGGTGCCACCCGCATTCTTTGCAGGGTCAACCGATGCAGCCAATGCTGCTTCGTTCTTGGAACCCGACATGGGATTCGCTTCTTGGTCCGTCTTTTAAAAACACCTAGTGTGCCCCGCTCTACCTACAACCCAAAGGGGAGGGAGCTGGGGAAGGAAGACCTTTGCGTGATTGCACACACTGAGGATACCGCACTAGCACACTTCAGCCACCCGCCTGCCACTCCGTTACGGTGGTCAGGACGGGGCCCAGGGGAAACGACGAGGACGTATGTGCTTCTGAACCCCCATCATTATCCTACCTAACCTAACTATAGACTGACACGGCCTTCACTATTAACCTACCCCAACTATACCCGACATGTATTATTTTATTTAAATGAGCTTTTAAACTTATAATGGATATTTGCTTTACTTCGAAATGGAGAATAAGGCTGCGTTTCCACTAGAGATCGAATCATAGTACAATTGCTAAATAGATTGATGTAAACAATGGCATTTTGATGCGAGCGACTGTTGAGTTTGTTGCCTGTTCTTCTTTCCGAACTGCTGGTAGCCTCAGACAAACTGACTAAAAAGTCCACTGGAAATAAACTATTTTGAGTTTCACTTCATTTATCACGCGTCCCTCAGAATGTGTCAAATAAGATCAAGGTTTTTGATTCTTGACAAACGTATGCCTCGCTATATATCTGCGCTTTCTCTAGTAGAATTGAAGCCTAATGATTTACATGCGCGTCGTAGGCAACTGAATTTTACATTTTCGTTTCGTGACTATTAATCAGATTTCCGATGTTCAAATGTATTTTTAATACGATATAGTCTGTCTGTCCAATTTTATGTAAAAATAGGCATTTCCAAATATTTTTTCCGGGATAAAAAAATCCTATGTTACTTTTAGGCGTATAAGGTATGAATATGCAAAAAATAAGTTGATCTTCTCTGTACCTGATATTTAAAAAACCGTAAGATGAAGAATGGATAGAGGTGATGATGATGATGAATGATGAGAGATGAAGTAGAAGCCAAAGCAATTATTATTAGAATTTTTGTGTGTCTATTTATACGTGTGTCAGGCAAATCTCCTTGTTAAAATTGGATATGTCCAAAGACTATGTTTTATTTTGTTTAATCTGATGATAAATATCTTCTAATTCAATTAATTCGTATGTGAGCGGATAACCAAATTTAATATAATATGAGACTAAAACTTTTAACCGGATTAATAAACATTGAAAATTATGTTTGTTGACCATGTTATGGCCATGCTATACATATTATTATATTATACCTATTGGTTTGTGGCTCCAAAGATAGACATTTTTTATAATATATATAAAAGGTATAGAGGGACTGATGATTTAATAATATAATTAACTCGTATTAAAAACAATGGAGTGTTATGAATTTAGCATGTGTATCTGTGTGTCTGTCTGTAGCAACGTCTTTCGAAAAACTAATAGACTGATTTTGACGCGTTTCCTTATTAGTGTATTATTGTATAAGGTTTAGTAGTAAATAGTTAATAGGAAGCTAAAAATTGATTTATATTACAAGATTCAGTAATACGGCTCTAAAATATGGTAGGGTCATATTTTAGAGCCGTATGCCGTATATATAATTGGCTAATTGGAACCAGAAAAAAATGGATTCATGGCTTTAGTTTTTAAATTGATAAGAGGGAAATTGAGTCCGGATGTTTGGTAACCCTAGCCACGATCCTGTATAGACGCTTTGGGCATAATAATAATTTTGCTCATAATGACCGTGACCAACAAACAATATACCGACAGCCCCCTCGGGGCTACTTCTACCAGTTCCTATCATTAAATTACACTCCACCACTCCACCTTGTTCTCGTATACACAATACACATACAGTATGTTGTCCGTAGTTTATTGTAAATACTATTGTGCACAGAATTATATAAAACAATGAAGACAAGATTTCTAATTTAAATTTTTTGTCATATTAGGAATTTAATTTTAAGAATTTTTGCGATTGTGAACAAGAGTGTATTTCTTGAACACTTTGTAGCCCATGTCGTTAATGATAGTGACGTTTTATAATGTGTTAAAGCTCATTTTTTTTGTTAGGAACATAGCTCCTTATGTTTGATAAACATTATGTAATAGAGACGATACTTAATACATGATACACAAAAGGAACAGCTCTTCTTAGTATATTCATAAGTCTCAGAAGACATAGTCTTATAAAAACCATAATTATAATTCATTTTTATGAGCAAAATAAAACATTATAATATAAACAAATCTTTTTGTCTTAATTACTATTTATTTGTGGAAATATATTCTCTTTAGCTTTCATTACATTTTGATAGAAATAAATAATATTTTTTAGCAGTTTTATTCAAGAATTAGTCGACTAGTTCTCTTGTAAGAAGTAGTAGTTTTTGAATGATGGACGTTCTAATTTACGAATAGACAGACAAATAAAAATAATTTCAAATTGATTGTATAGATATCTCTTGTTGCTAAAACCTTTCTAAACATAATTTTCTAAAACTTCTTTGATGTCTGTAACAGGAAGTATACAGAAATCTGTCATTAAAATGTATAGCAAAGCTTGATAAGGTTGAGGACAGGCACTCAGCACTCAGCACTCAGCAGGCACTCGGTATTCTCAGTGGATTTTTAAGGGTGATAGGGCTCGATTATAATCTGATCACGTAGTTCATTTCTGTCTCCTGTAAACACAAACTAGACGCTTCTATGTATTACACAAAACCTCCTTACTGCTTGCCGACTGATAGATGGTCTCTCTTTGTATATTAAGGAGTCATGCTTAAATCACCGAACGAATTTTAATGAAATTTAGTACAGAGATAGAGTAGGGCTTGGGGAAGGACATGGGCTATGTTTTATCGCGAAAAATCCCTAAGAATCCAAACAAATGAGTGTGCTCGTACGCCATTTATAGGCGTAAGGATGAAGTGCATTTCGAGGTGTGATCATTTATGTTAGTGGTAATTTAGTTATATATAAATTACGTTGGTGTTGAAAATCAAAATGTAAAATATTGGAGTTAGCAACACCGTTGATAAATCTATATTCACGGGTAGTACTTTTTATGTTATTCTAAGACTGTATATAACCTCTGTTCCGATAGACTTTAGCCAGTTGTCAAGGTCAAGGTGTAAATCGGTGAGTGTAGCAGTAGATACCCGGAGTGAACACTACTGTCTACTGTACTGGTAACATGGCGATACACGTTAAGAGTTGGCCTCAGGCGTCTCTATTCAAAACTATGATATAAACTCACCGTACACGTACATATACTATCACATCTTGAGCAGTAAGCGCATTAGGGATTCGTAAATGTAATGTTCAATATAGTGTTTATTCCAGGTTTAACAATTACGCCATTCGGGACGAATGGGTCCGCAGGATGGCCAAGTTAGCAACACCGTTGATAAATCTATATTCGGGGGTAGTACTTTTTATGTTATTCTAAGACTATATATAACCTCTGTTCCGATAGACTTGAGCCAGTTGTCAAATGGAGCTTGCCTAGTTACGATTATGGCTGTTACTGTGCGCTATCGGTCCTATGTAGATAGCATTGGGATAAGCGATAGGTAGCGCTATTAAAATGAAAAATAAATCCAATTTACAATTTGGCAATTTAGACGGTCGACTAGTCAATTAATAATTTAACAAGTTTATATATTTTGTAATTTGTCATCTAAATTGCTTGTATTTTGTTTTTATATTTTTTGCCTACACAACGACAGGAAGTTTATTAACTTAACGGATTGAGACACTCGTAATACACCAGATTCAAAACCTACAAATAGGCCCAAACCACGCTGAGATGAATATTATGTATGATAGTTATTTGTAATCCAAATTAGCAATATTTTTGAATGAAAGCTGAATATAATTTAGGGCACTCGTAGTGCTCAGCAGCGAGTACCCGATGCGATGACGCGGCGATATACTGCCGAGTATCCGTCATCAGTCACCAGTCGCCGCTTCAGATATTAATTGTGTTTTATATAAAATGTTTTTTATTAGTAAAGTTCGGTGGTAAATGTCGGAAGATTTTCAGTATAAATTAATAACGAAATGAATAATCATTTTGGGCTTGAGCTCATTTTTCTACATCAAACATTTTAGATAGTTTCGATTTCACAAAAAACTTATCAAGTCATACGATACTTCAGGATGAATTACATTGCGTACCTATAAGTAAAATTATAATGATGGCCTGTGACCCAGTTACAAGTATATAAGGTTCTTTTATTAATTATTCAGCACTCATTCTTTACCACTTTAGGTTTACTATTTAAATGTAGTAATACTTTACAAATCTATATCTATACTAATATTATAAAGAAGTAAGATTTGTATTTTTCTATTTTTGTATGTAACGAATAAACATAAAAACTACTGGACCGATTTCAAAAATTCTTTCACCATTATAAAGCTACATTATCCCTGAGTAACATAGGCTATATTTATTACATGAAAAAATTAGAGATCCCCAGAAAATCTCACTAAAACCAACCCAAGGTGCAAAAAAAATAGCCATAAAATATCTTTCATCGCATGCGCTGCGTAAAGTATTGATGATAGAACAAAAAAATGTTCTAGAATATTATAGAACGTATCAATATCTACAAAAAACTCCGCGAGACCATATGTCCAACTATTATAGTTATGTCACTATAACTACTTTTTTATATTTTAAAAGTTGATAGAAATGCCTATCAAAATCAGACCATGTTTTCCATACCTTTGTATTAATACTTATCCAAATAAATTATTTCATACCCAAGACTGTTTCAGTACCTGTAAATAACTTTTTGAATTATTAAAATCGGACCTTCCATTCAAAAGATATTACGAAATTAAAAATATCAATATAAACAAAAAATACACGCCGACGCGACGCGACGGGCCAGTGTAGTTCTATGTCGGTGATACTCGAAGTGCAGCGAGTGGTAGCGAGTAACGCCGAGACGCCGAGGTAGAGGGGCACCGACACGCGGGAGAGCCAAAATGTTTTATACTAAATATTCCACCCGTGCGAAGCCGGAATGGGCCGCTAGTAAGTAAATAAGTTAGAAACTGTTGAGTTTGTTGCCCGTTGTTCTCAACAGATGTCTGCATGCTAAGTTGGTAATAGCTTTACCACCACAATTATCAACATAATATTATAAGAATTTTCGTAAAGAAGTCTAATTGAAATAAATGACTTAGATTTTGAGTTTGCATTGTTTGATTTTGAGATAAACAGATGAGAATGAAACTTACCATGTCTGTGTATGAATTTTATTTTACGGCAATCCTCAGGAGAGTATTTCTGTTATATAGTATAAAAGAGATATTTATATTTCCGCCACGTATGTGTGGACGGTGCGACGATTCTCTCTTAACGACGAGCTGCTACTTGCGTTTTCCTTATTGGAAAATACACAGAATGTTTACTTTCCTATAGATAAGGTACGTGATCTGGATATCATATTTGTGTACAATTGTCAGAAATTAAACGAAATTATTATATTAAATTCCTTAACAAGTTAACACATATTAAGTTATCATATTGTGCTGTATATGTAAGTTCGCATGACAAACAAACATTTAAGTATATTATAAAATTAAGACACACACACAGCAACTACCTAGATACTGTAGCCAAATATACGAGTTGACGGTCATAGACACATCAACTTTTTGAAACTTTATTAGGTACCGTTGACAACAGAAACCTGTTGGAAAATAATATTATTAAAATTTATACTTGTTCTGCTTGGTACTTATTGGATCCAATGAGCTATCACGCATAATTTTAAGAACAGTATCTCTATTTTAGACCATTTTCTATGACCATAACAGGCATACAACATTTTTTTAGATGTTTTTTCTAATGTACAGAATTTCAAAATGTTATGTTATGTATAGATCATATTAGTAACTGCCTATGAAAACAAATACGATAATCTCTGCTACATAAACAGAGTTCCTCGAAGGAAAGCTGAGGTAATAATGTAAACAAATCCATCGAGTATGAACATCCTTTCCAAACCAATTATCGCTCTCCACACTCTCCCACCTCACTGTCTGTATAAAACAGTACGTTTTGGTATAAAATGTATGGAATGATTGATTCGAGTATCACCTACGATACTTGTACAAATATTGTTTTTGAAATTCGAGATTTATGTGCGTATAACCTTTTTAACGAGTATATTTATAGCTCATTCGAATGGTAAAAGTTTTTATCATATAAAGGATTTTTCAATTGAACCTTTGAGAAATTCTGACAAGTGCATTACTATGTAAGTTGAACCCTTTGGAAGTTTCGAACTCAAACTTAAATAACTTAAACCTGTAGTCGCTGAAATGTTTGTAATACTTACTAGCTGACCTTACCTACATCCGAGTCGCAAGCTAAGCTCAAGTAATCCTAAAACTTTCATAATATGCAGACCTACTTATTGGTCTCTTATTTGATATCTACTTCAAGATTGCTCGGATGAAAAATAAAAGATATATAAAAATAAAAGATATATAAAAGATATAAAAGATCTCTAGCGGGAAGACTCAGCTCAGCAGCCTACGCAGTGAGGAGAGTCAGACAAATGACCGATATTAATATTGCTAGGCTAGTTTACTTCAGTTACTTTCACAGTATTATGTCTTATGGCATTTTGCTGTGGGGGAGGGCTGCGGATATAGAATTAATTTTTACTCTTTAAAAGAGAGCTGTTGTGGCTATTTATAACCTAAAAGCACGAGATTCCTTAGAGATGGTTTATAAAAAAATAGACGTCCTTACAGTCCCATCTCAACACATATATCGTAATATTTTGTTTATTTACCAGAATATCGATTCGTATTCAAAACACAGTGACAAATATAATGTTAATACTAGAAACAGAAATAAACTTGTAACGCCGTACTGTCGTCTCCACAAAGTGAGTAATAGCTTCATGGGGCTTGGTGTTCGCATCTATAATAAGATCCCACAGCCTATATTAGACTTGCCACTTCAACAATTTAAAACTCGTATCAAGAAGTCATTAATATATAAAGCATACTACAATGTCCAGGATTACTTAAATGATGAGAATGCTTGGAATCTAAGTGACGTTGACTCTCAAGCTAAATGATTTGTATAGCAGACTATGTAGACAAACATGGCTTCTTGAAAAGAGCGACAGTTTTGGCCAGCTCTTCTCAAGAAAAAACTGCTTGCCGAGCTGGTGGTAGCTTCAGACAAACTGACTGACTGACTAATTTTTGACGCTTCAAAAGAACTTTTTAAAAAAGTTTAATTGAAATAAATAATTTTGAGTTTGAGTTTGATGTTTGACGATTATTACACTATATGTAAGGTTTCATTCACTAAATCAAGTCCACTATGAGAATCAATGAATGTCATTCAAAATATATAGGTTAATACTTTATTTTACAGCAAATAAAAAAGAATAAAATTACATTAAACCAGTCCATAGGATAGAGCGAGTGCAAAGGCCGTCTTGTCACTTGTAGCGATCTCTTGCAGGCAACCTTTCAATCTCTTATCTCCTTTTGGTATTCTTTTGACAAGAATATTATATAATTCTATCATCTCTATTGAATAGCTAAAGGGTCAAAGAATTTATTACGCTAAGTAAGGTCTGTGACACATCGCGCGCCGGAGGGGGAAGCGCCGCCATTTTGAGGTTATGCGCTTCTTTCAGCAGTTACTAGGCATTCCGTGGAGAAGTAAATACATGATATTCATTAGATGTATATTATTAACAGCAGCAACCAGTAAAGTATCTCCTATCTTTAATTTCTTCTTTTATAATTTCTTTGATAAATGCAAGTTTTGTTAAAATATATGAACATTTATACTAAAAAGTTGGGCAAATCATTAAAATAAAACCCGCAGTAAATATCTCGGTTGTTTGATTTAGGAATCATTAACGAAGTTAACCGCTTTCTTCTCAATTTATTGCATCTCCGGACCGACGGGGAATGATTTAGTTTATCGTTTATAATGACTTCCCTTTGTGAATACGGATTTCCTATTATTTTTGGGAAACTTTTGTACTTTGTGCTGTTTAAATTAATTTTTTAATTTGTCTGCTGAAAACTGAAACTGTGAGAGGAAAATCATCAATTCAATTGTTTTATATATATTCTTAAAATTTGTATTTTTGCCCTAAAATAATTTCTTAAATAAATTCAAATGATTTTCTTTTATGGTACTTAATTTAAAAAATTATTAGATAGTAATTAAAGTAATTCATATATTTTACTTTATATGTATATAATTACGTACTCGAGAAATTAGGGGGAGCAGTGGTATCTGAAAACAAAATAGAATTAAATTAAATTCTCATTATATAGTGTTAGTTCATAAATTACCGTACAGTACCTATTGTTTCTTTATTAATATTTTTAGTGTTTAATATAACAACGTAGTACAGCTTACCCTTGATTCAATATGGAGAGCTCTCATCACTCTTAAGATCCACTTCTCCTTCAGGCTGCTCGATAAAATATACCCATTTATACACGCTTATGAACTCTGAGAGTTTTGTATAGAATTTAAGTGCCAATATCTTGATTGTTATATTGTTGAAAACTACGTGAAAGGTGAAATCAAATAACTTGTTTAAAGCGTGAAAATCCACTTTTTCTTACTAAAAATAATATAATATAGATTCAGCCGTAAAGCTTTAAACGTTCCTCGATGATATATTTATCAAATTAATAAATTGATTCACATGTTTGATTAATAATTTCAGAGATAAAGGCATGCGCTAGAGTAAATTAGATATTATCACTAATTTAGACAATATTCATGATGCACATGCGTACAGTTAAACTTATTCAAGGATTTGGTTAAGAATATTATGGTAAGTAACAATACAATTAAAAGAGTTTTGTTTGTAAGTAACGGTATTCCTGTAGTGGCGGTGTTCACGCGAGATCTTATCGGCCACACACTGCTTGTACACTCTTACAAGGTTATTCTGTGATATTAATACTTCCTACTATATTAAATAAGTCTAATTTATGTTACAAAATCACTATAGTTATATAGACTTTATTGTTTAGGATAAATAGGTAAGTTGACAGTAAGTTCACATACAGGTTAAAACTAAACAATTGTACATGTAATTATAATCATAATCATAACTAATATTAAAATTTCTAAAGTAACTTTAATGAAATGTAGGAAATACTTAAAGAATACAAATTAAATGAAACTGCGATTTAGTATACTACTTACGCCATCTATCGTAGAATAGATGGTATCTATTCTACGACAGATGGCGACTGATCATGAATCAGACTGTCTGTTACACATACAGGCTTAAATCACTGAACACATTTTGATGAAATATAATACAGAGACAGAGTTTTATGAAGGACATAATACCTAAGAATACTTTAAAAAAATGACTGTGCTAGTACGCCATCTATCGGCGTGGGGGTGAAGTGCATGTCAAGCTGTGTGGCCGATATGTGTTTGGGAGTTACTCATAATAAATTAAGTGAAGACGGGCCATTAGATTATATAATCCTCTAAGGATAATGATAATGTAGTTAACCACTTACTGAACTGTAATGAATAGATAATTAATAACGTTTAATGTACTAATCTTAACACTATTGATGATTATTCTATAATAGCCGTCGCTTTGTCTGAATTGTATTATAACTGATGTTATGGATACTAGACTTATTAGACATTTTAGGTAATTTCTCGATATCTGTTATCCTCAATGTTAGTAGAAAGTACATTGAGCCATAATGTAAAATATTAATTAAAACAAATAATGGATCAGTTTTGTCAGCATAAAAAAACATTGAAAACCTCAAAACAATTTATTAGTAATGCTACAATAAGTCTTGGTAAAACAAAAAGAATTAATATATTTAAAATATTATATAGAAAATGAATAAAGGATGACTGTTTTGCAGTAATTGAGTTTCGCTTTAAATATATGTAATTACATTTTGTTAATTAACAAGTGTTTGTCCAACCAATCAAATAAATATTAAAAACCACTGTTTTACCACATTAGGGCTGCGTTTCCACAGGAGATGTGCGAGGATGTGTAGAGAAGGATGTGTTTGTTAAAAACTGATAGAGTCTATTCTAGGTACTGAACGAGACTAGGTCAATAAAGCGATTATATTGGTTCTTTACAAACACATCCCTTAATAGGGACATAAATCGCCATACTTCACCTTAGTTTTTCACGAACAGTGTCTTATGTTGAGAGACAATGCTGCCAACTGTTGAACAGTTTGCGCGGTAAACTATATAAGTATGTACGATACTTTTGTAAATAGGTTTAGTAGAAATTTAATATAATGTTCATAATAAGTGATACAAATGACAATTTTTATAAGACTTCAGGTAGTACCCTAAAATTTTGTTTATCATCAGGGAGAATTTTGTTTATCTGGTATAATCGAAATCGAGAAAAGGTGGGCCCTTGCGCTTTACTTGGCTCGTTTTGGAGGGGCACTGCCATACCCTCAGAAGATCCCCGTGTCGATTCATTCAACATATTTATTTAATTCATTTGTAACTTATGGATGAATCTGGTAAAAGTAAAAAAAAATGGCATCAAACCTACATTGGTTTAAACCCTTACAACTATGGTCACATGGCTCGATAAAATAAAATGATAAAAGTAGACAGTGTCAGATGTAAACCAACTTTTATTATACGAAATATTTTTCAAAATAAATATTTGATTTCAATAATATGCACTAATTATTTGCTTATAATATCTGATAACTAGCTTTTACTTGGACTTCGATACGTTTTGCTAGTCAGCATAGATAGGTGATTAAAAACAAAGTTCAACAAAGTCTGTGCAAAGAAAAAAAAAAATTATTGGTCTAGGAGGACATTTCGTTGTATAGTGAAGATGAAGACGAATTCATAGTGACCACGTATTGGAATACAGCTCTTAAAAGATTGAGCGTCTGGATCACGACCAGATTTTAGGGTCGGATGAGACGATAGGCCCTGATGAAATAACAGTAAAGGCTATCTATACCGATAAAATTCTTCGGCACAGAATAAATGTTCGTTTTATCTGGCCGGCGAACAGTCCTGACATTAAGCAATCAGCATGCATGCATGCTTAATAAATTGTTAGTTAGACGCTGATGTTGTTGACGCCTACACTAAATATAATAAATTATTATAATAAATACAATGAAATAAAATAATTTTATTTGTTATTTTCTATAGTTTTCCTATTAATTGATATAAATGATAAGTATATTATGAATTTTATGATAATCTACTGCTAAGGAATCTTTGTTTATGCCGTGACTAAGGGAAATAGAGATTCGTTTTTATATAATAGGTTGAGGAAAAAGTTTCTTCGCATTTTTTAAGAAAATTCAAAACATTTTTTAATATAGTTTATTTACATTTAACTAAAGTATGTAGGTACCATTTTATTCGATAACTTTGTAGGTAGGGACATGATCCTATTGCTATAGAAATTTATGCAGGACTATACGGCGGATACATTAACACTCCCCAGCCAAACTCTCTTAATTTTTGCTGAATGGCTAAAGATGTGTGAGGTCTAGCGTTATCATGATGAAAAACCACACCCATTCTGTTGATTAATTCCAGCCGCTTTCTCTCAACTTATTGCTTTAATTTCATCATTTGTTCGCAGCAGAGTTCAGAATCGATGGTCCTGCCTGGTGGTAACAGCTCATAATGAATAATGCCCTTCCAATCTCACCAGACACATACAGCGTCGCCTTGTTGCGAGTTAACCCGGGTTTCGCCACAGTCTGTGAAGCCTGACCGGCCTTTTACCACGACCTTTTTCGCACGTTCTTGTCGTACGTGATCCACTTTTCATCACCAGTTGTCAGCTTCTTCAAAAATGGTTCGGTTTCATTACGTCGTAATAAAGAATCACAAATGAGTACACGGTTTATTAGGTTTCTTTCAGTGAGCTCGTGAGGTTCCCAAATATCGAGCTTTCTTGTGTACTCAGCTTTTTTCAAATGCGCCAAAACTGTTTTGTGGTCAATTCCCAGTTCTTCATCTACGTTGTAACTACTGATATGCCGATCTTGCTCCACTTTTTCAAAAATGGCGTCCATTTTATCTGTAATAGGGCGACCAGAGCGAGGTGCATCTTTGACAACGAAATTTCCGGATTGAAAACGCTTAAACCAAATGTGTGCTACTCTCACAGACACTGCACTAGGTCTATAAACATCGCAAATTTTTTTCGCGGCTTGCGTTGCATTTTTACCTTCCTAGTAATAAAATTTTAAAATGTATCGAATTTCTTCATTAGCTTCCCTCATCTTCTCAGTACGAAAAACAAATAAAAATCACACATTTTCCTAATTTGAATTTGGAATTATCTTCTTTAAAATGTAAACTTGTAATGATACCAAAACCAGGCAGATACAAACAGTATAGCCAAAGAGATTTTATTACAAGTTCATGCACACTATAATGCGAACAGACTTTTTCCCCAACCTATTATATACCTAGATTTAAGTAGAACAATATGTTTAGTAAGACTATAACAGCAGTTATCCTTCGATTATAATCTACAGTGACACATAATTTTCGCCAACGATAATACACCTTATACGGGTAGCTCTCAAGTATGCAACTGAAAATGACCCTAAGGGTGGTAAGACAATCATTTGGCTGACTATATATTCAAACAAATCTCTTAAGAAAACTGTGTCGCAATAAAAATTATTACTATTTTTAACTGGAGCCCCTATATCAATTTTTAGATCTTCTAGCATCAAATTAGCGGGATTCTCATACAAACAGGTTTGTTTGATCCTTATTTTAAGGGGATATAGGGTGAAAGTTCTGATATAAACATAGAGAGAGGTATGATACTAATTACTGTACAGCAACACGTATACACATGCTATTAAGACTGAGGCGAGCGTTGCCTGGGGCTTGAGACCCAGGAGCAGGTTTAAAGAGCTCTTTCATAATACATTAACTCTCACCTCCACCACTCGACCTCGCTAACGACAATAGATAATAAAGTAAACTTACGTGGACCTCGAGAATGGTAACCTTAATCACGACACTATAACATTAACTTCCATGTTCACTGCACGAAAACACCAGAGAGACTGAGACCAATCTATCGTACTAAAGGTTATATATTCTCTTCACGTCGGTATACTTGAAATAATATAAAATGATCTACCCGCTACTACTACTTTATAAACAGTGTTGCTAACAGATCCAAGTTTTATAATTTTTTTTTATTTACTAATACTAGCCTATATACCAAATTTCAGCTTTCTAGGACTTCGGCAAGTACCCTAAGAATTTTGATGATTCATCAATGTCAGTGACAAAATCAGCGTTTTTTAGATATCAATAAAAACTAAAATATAAGAACTATGGAATTGAAACTTTTTATGTCTAATGAATCTACTACTGAAATCATATCCTGAGAATTTTGTAGATCCAAACCCAAGTTATGAGCGTTCAAATATACGTGCCCTTGCGAGTTGTGCTTCGCTTGGCTCGTCTTGGCGAGGGCACACAACCTGCCCCCAGATATAGAATTTTATATTGATTTGAATTGGAGTAATTATTGTATATGAATTAATTACAAGGACCAGACTCTTTAATATATAAACCCATAATTCTAATATTATAAAACATATTTCCACCTCAGCGCAACACAACAGCAATGATTAGTGATGTTTCTCTTACAATAAGTTAGAATATGTATCGAGTGTGATATACGATTATAGTTGTTGTGTGGAGGGGTTAGGGATGGTGTGAGGATGAGGTCCTGGAGCGCTGGAGTAAACAAGCTCATAAAGCGAACACTGGTCGTGCGTCTGCGCGGCGCCGCCACACCTACGCGTCTACGCGCTATTACGTGTCCATACGTCCCGTTTTGAACGGGACAGTACCGTTATTCGGTTGTTTGTACCGTTGTCCCGAAAGAAAGCTTTGGCACGTAAAAATATCCGCTTTTCCGAAATTAAAATATTACCGTGTAGACATAAGACGTCTACAATACGTCATAAGACAGGCCGATCCCTATTGTATATTATTTTATAGATAATACTAGGGATGCCTCGTAACTTCACCTACCAAGTGGCAGGTTATGAATTCATATTTATTCGTATTATTTGTTTCTTTTGGTGAGACTATTGTCGTCACTATGATTTGCCTGTTACTAGAACTCTAGGGGAAATTGTTCTGTTTGATATGGAATTGTTTTTTCACCCGTGGATGTCTACAGCACCGTTTTCCGTGTCCCGTTTTGACTGACAAATAAAATGGTCACTTTAGCTATGAACTATGTGGTATTCGTAGTTACCAGGATAACTTTTTTTATTATAATCCTATTATTATTCATGTGAAAGTGTATATTTGTATGTTTAAATGTATATTACTTAATTACATAAAAACGGCTGAATAGATCTAAATGAATTTGACGCACAGATGCTGTGTAATCTAGTTTAACAAATAGACTTAGTTATATGTGAGACCAAATTTGTGGAAATTTTCAATGAATAAGATAGTACGCGATGGTCTCACAGTCTTACATAACCAATTTCGAAGTTTTCATGGACGTAGTTGCGGCCAATTGTTAGTCTAAGTGGTCAAGCTATCAACAATTACATTGAATTAGTTCTAGTTAGTATTTTATCCCACAAAAGCTTAAATAGTTTACGAGTTTTTAGCTAAATCTTTTATTAGGAAACTCAATAGGTGTAGCAGTATTCGTATAAGTAGGACAACACACTCGACTCTGGCTGTAACGGAGCTCATTGTATTTGATTATACTTCGTGTCCTGAGATGAACAAGTAATAAGCGGACACAAATATTTACTACGAAGTACAAGGAATATTGCTTCGGTATCGATTTGTTATTATAATTAATATTTATTCCCTTGAGAATGTTCACATATTTTATACGTCAGTATAAGGAAAATCCGGTCAAGGAGCGCTTGGAGCTCCCGTTTGGAATAAATCTCATTTTTATTTGATCGGAAAAAATTACATGCAAATTAAAAGAAGTGTTGGAGTAAATACTATTTGCAGTCGTGTTCGTAGTAGAAGTTAGAAGAGAAAATTTCCAAAAGACTACTCATTTGTATTTAGGTACTATTTTTATGTTACTAATATTTCCACCTAATATATGATTATTTTGAAATAGTAGGCACGATATAAAAAAGGGTAATATTTGTACTATAATATCATAGTAAGAATAATAAAGTAAAATGAGTACAATAGAAATCAGAGAATAAAAATCCGGTAAAAGATTAGATGTTAATAATATGAATACACAAAGGCAGATCTAAGATCTTTTTGAGGTTGTTATAATGAAAATGGCTCATAGTCCAAGAAAGCAAAGAAAAGATTTCATCAGCCATTTATGAAGTCAAGCAATGCAAGTTATTTTATAAACAAGTAGGGCTTTAGTAAAATGGGCTGCTATGTAAGATACAACATAATGTAATATTACTTTAAATAATTTCGATATCAAAAAAAGGTATTTTGCTAATTTAGAAAGCGCAGGATGCGCACAAGTCATCACTATCGGAAGATGATATAATTTTTGCAAACGGCCATATATGTCAGTTCTCCTTTGATATGTGTGAAGTAAACAAACAAAATACATGTCTAAAAACATGAATCGCGATACTCTTTTCCGGGTCGTCTAAGGCTCTTGAAGCCCCAAAAGTACATAGCTTAGTGACTTTTGAAGCCTTAAAAGAATATCCGTCAAGGATTTGGGAACCTATCACCGGAAGCTTTGGTAAAAGTGGCGGAAAGTGGAATAAATCTGGCCTTATGTTCATCAATTCCAGCGGCGGCGATCGCTTAGCCAATATAATTTTTTTTTACATAGTTAAGAAACATTTAGGGAAATCCGAGTTCTTTTACTTTTTTATGTGTGTTTTAGGCAATTGAAAGAAAAAATCGTGAGGAATCCTGCACTCCTGGGAGTTTCCTAAAGTTCTCAAAGGTGTGAAGTCTGCCAACCCGCACTTGTCTGGTGGTTAGGCCGTCCACCAGACAAGTGCGGGTTGGCAGACTTCACACCTGCCTCTTCTCATACTGAGGAGGAGGCAAAAGCAACTAAAGTTTTTCATAAAATAATAAAATCACAGTCAAAGAACATCGTGTGACAACTCTTGTACCTCAAGTTACCATTCTATGGACGGATTTGGATTAAACTTATTCGAGTTGGTCAGCAAATAGAGACCCCCATACTCTGAAATTGATACCAGAAGGCAAAAGCTATAAAACCGTGATAAGTCAGCGTATAACATACAAATGGAAATGCAATAGTCGTAAACGTTACGGGTCGACCTTATTTGTTATTACGTATAGAACCAGAATTCTAAGGAATTTATTACATTTGAAATTTCTAAAATCTATTAAACCGATGTAAGAAGACAAGGTACAGCGCTTCAGCTTTACGGTTTGATTACTCGCTATGCAATAACATGAATCATTCATGTCATGGCAGCGTATTTATTTGTTTAAACTTTTAGTTGGCTCAACTGATACTTAGATCAATATTACCAACTTTATAACTAACACTATAGATTTAAATTGAAAAAAGACAAAGGCTTTTTGAAACTGAGTACCCATAAAATACAGTCCATCTACAGTTATTACGTCATTTTTTCTAAAATGTCGTGTATTTATTTTCTGTCTATATAATAAGTATGTTTCGCTATAAAACATAGCCTGTGTCCTTCCCCAAATCTAATCTATCTCTGTACCTAATTTCATAGAAATGGGTTCAGTGTTTCAAGCGTGATTGTGTTACAGACAGACAGAGACCATCAATTCGTCAATAGATGGCGTAAGCACTATATTAAATCGCATTTTCATTTGTTTAGTTCATTTAAATAATATTACTTTGGACTAATAACATTTATTAACGATAAATACAATAAAATTTGCAAAAATGAAATTATTTATAATATCAATGTTTTCTTTGTTGCTTTCCCCCAACAACCGTCGGATCTATTCCAGTAATTTCCAATAGCCTCCAGCAAAAAGTTGGTCAACATAATTCATGATGGTAATGGTTTGCGGAAACTTGCTCCGATGTTTACGATCGTGCTCTAATTTCTGATATTTTTTTACTTCAATGCAGAGAAAATCCAAGTGTATTTCTCTCATCTACATGGGACAGATACCGCACAGTAACACGCACAAGACAATAATAATACGCACTTACAACAGAACACCGAGTAAACAATACTAAACACTTACTCCACACCATAGTAATGGAGGCCCAACATCACGACACCACACCACTAAACTGCCATAATGGTCAACAAGCGAGTTCCGTTTGACAACTGGCACAAGTCTATAGAAACAAAAGTTTTATACAGTCTTGGAATTAAATAAAAGGTACTACCCGCGAATATAAAGTTATCGACGGTGTGGACCAACAGAAATTATTTCGTAAATTAAACTTACACTTCCGCAAACATTTATAAACTTTAGGGTTTATTTTATAATGGAGAAGCCGAATACCCGTACGTGTAATGAGCACTTCCTGAGCGAGGAAGTAATATATAAATTGTTAGTATTCAAAGGTGGTAATGACACGATCATCTGCGGCACGCGAGCTATTCCACTAAGTTGAGAGGAATGCCCTTCGCCCTCCACTTTCCTCCCTCTGCCCTCCTAATGCGATGTTCACTTATGCTCTTATATAACGCTCTACCTGTGATTCCTATTATAATAAATTCTTTCATTCAATTTGATTAATTCAATCAAACAGGATTTTTTAATTCAATTTCTAATTACATGCTGGATTTTTAATTCAATTACTAATTACTGCAGGATTTTTTAATTCAATTACTAATTACATGCAAGATTTTTTGATTCAATTACAAACTACATGCAAGATTTTTTGATTCAATTACTAATTACATGCAAGATTTTTTGATTCAATTACTAATTACATGCAAGATTTTTTGATTCAATTACAAACTACATGCAAGATTTTTTGATTCAATTACAAACTACATGCAAGATTTTTTGATTCAATTACTAATTACATGCAAGATTTTTTGATTCAATTACAAACTACATGCAAGATTTTTTGATTCAATTACTAATTACATGCAAGATTTTTTGATTCAATTACTAATTACATGCAAGATTTTTTGATTCAATTACAAACTACATGCAAGATTTTTTGATTCAATTACAAACTACATGCAAGATTTTTTGATTCAATTACTAATTACATGCAAGATTTTTTGATTCAATTACTAATTACATGCAAGATTTTTTGATTCAATTATTAATTACATTCAAGATTTTTTTTACATGATGCCGTTGATAGAGGTAACAAAGTTTTAAATCTATTACTCAAGTATTTAGTCTACCTT
Organism: Limenitis camilla; assembly: GCA_905147385.1. Classification (NCBI taxonomy): domain Eukaryota; kingdom Metazoa; phylum Arthropoda; class Insecta; order Lepidoptera; family Nymphalidae; genus Limenitis; species Limenitis camilla. The sequence continues at coordinate 173,574 of LR990231.1, forward strand.
AATATTTACCGCGCGATATCACTGACAGACAGACAGACAGAATAACCCAATCCCATCGGAACGGAATCTGTATATTGTCTACTCGAGATAAGATTAAATAAACTACCCGCGAACACTAATTTATAAACGGTGTTGCTAACACAAGAAAGTTAATGTCAACATCTATATTAAAAATTGTTTTGCTACAGATACTTTAATATTTTTCTTTGTTTCAGGTAAACTGTACAGAAATGAAAACAAAAACTTTTGAAATAAATTCAGAAAGATAATATAACTATAGATCAAGTTAATTTTACTGTAAGATTTATAGAAGCCAACAAGCTTAGGTTGATTTGTGTGATTTTGTTGTAAATTTATAATTTTGTTTTTGACCTTGAAACATGAGGAATGTGTTTTTATCAGTGATAATATCTAACTGTGATACATAATGTGTATGATTTTGTTTAACTTATTGTTATGAGTATAATTAATCGAAGATAAAATGAAGTGTACATTAGTATGTAAAGAGTATACATTGAGTAGTAGGAGTTAGTGCACAGGAAGAGTACGAGATGCAGACGAACGTGCAGATCGACACGAAGGGGCTTCGCCACTCGCCTGAGCATGGGAAAGCGAAGGGAAACTACAGGGGAGTCACTGCTGAGGTAAGAAATTAAATAACTGAAAACTTATTGAAATTTGCGGCGACTATAATGTGTCAGCTCGCGGGCGACCATTATGAAGTTATAATATGCCTTGGGGAAAAAAATATAAAACTACCCGAACTATACATGTCCTAACTAATATTATAATTTGAAAAGTAATACTCAAGAAATGTAGGAAATATTTATAGAATAGAAACTAGACAAACGAAAATGCGATTTAATCTACTACTTACGCCATCTATTGACGAATAAATGGCGTCTATCTGTCGGTTATACAATCGGGCTTAAATCATCGATTTTGTTAAAATTTGATACAGAGATAAAGTAGAGCTTGAGTAAGGGCATCGGTTATCTTTTTATCGCAAAAAAAATACTTAAGAATACAAAGTAAATAAATGAGTGTGCTCGTACGCCATCTATTGACGTGGGGGTGAAGTGATTGTCGAGCTGTATGATCGTTATGTTTTTGGGAGTTAATCATATATAAATTAAAGTTTAAAATATAGTGATATAGCGATTAAAATGTGAAATTAAATATACATGGTAAATTGAACCCGGACCAAGCCGGGACGGGTCGACTAGTGTATTATATTTCATTGTGATCAGCATTTAACCACCAAACCCACGTCTCCTTAAGTGGCATGAAGCCAGGGACGTGTATGAAATATTACACTGTTATTGCTTGCCTTTGTCACCTGACAATAGAAATTTTATTCCTCTTTTAATATAATGTCATAGAAGCAGTAACACCTCTATAACGATGTTTCAGTCATTTTATTCTCATAATATTATTTTTTAACGGTATAAACGTCGTAAAATGTTATTCCCCCACAAAAAGCGCAGTAAAAGTTTATTTCTTTAAGTAATGAAATCCGCCGTAACGCACGTGGCCCGGAGACCCCAGGACCCGGAGAGGGATCAGCTCGTCACTAAAGCGTTTCAAGTCTCTATAATTTTACTTGTTTACAAAAGTTATATTATTTGCAAAAGCAATTTTTTCCACTACCGGAATAGTCGTGAATAAGACGGTTATGTAATAATGACAGCTAAATTACTAATTATATTTTATGACTGGCAATATTGACGACTAAATTTTTTATAAAAATAAAATCAATGTTTTTGAAGTGAAACTTCTTTAGAATCGTTGTGATTTCAAACCGGATGCAACGGAAAAAACGACAGGTAAGAGACACAAATACAAAAATGTGTAGGAAAGAATGAGACAGAAATATACATACTATTTTATATTATTATATATATTCATCTCATTCTTTTGTCGATTTACTGAAGTTTCACTTCTATCGTGTGTGAATCGCAAACACACTTTTTTTTTTATATAATAATAACTGATTATTATTATATAAAAAAAAAAGGTGTGTTTGCGATTGCGAATATAAAACTTACTTAATAGTAGATTTATTGCATGTTAACATCTGCATAATATCAATAAATGATTTTGAAGTTTTATTTTTTTGTATAATATGCTAAAAATGTTATCTTATAAACTGTTAGTGCTTTAATCCAGTATTGTATAACAGTACAATTAGTAGTTTTGTATAACAGCGCCATCTGTTAGCGTCAGCTGTAATTAGCGTTGACTGGTAGTATTACAGGAGCGTCGTGCATCTTAGTTTTAGTGTTACTTCATAGATGGCGTTATACAGTATTTTGTTTGTTTTATATATTGTAACTTTTGACATTAAAATGTTTGTTCTCATTTGCCCCTATACAAATTTAATGAGTTTTTAAAATAAATCTTAGAATGTGTAACATCTAGGTTCGACGAGGATGAGTATTAAATAAGTTTAATATATTAATGTACGAGTATAATATTGGAGCTCTAGCAGAATTCTGCAATACTTAACTATTAATATGCTAAATTTATTCGAGAGGAATTGTAGAAATTAAATACACTTCTTTATTCCTTTACTTAATACCTATTTTAAATATTGTAGTTTTACTACTTGTTTACTTTTGTGAGTGCAATACATATTTTATCTATCTTATATTTTATTATTTATACCATTTTGCCTTTGTATTAATTTAATCAGTTACACCGTCTCACCATCACAAATATTTTAGTGGCGACATCTATATCGTACGATAAGGACCAATAAGTCTAGAATTACAACAAACAACAAAGTATTTCGACCTCGCTAGCGAATATTAAAATAATAAATTACATTACTCACGTGCTCCTCGATAATAGTGGCCTAGCACCACGCCACCAAACAGCACTACACTATTAATATGTACGGCGCGATATCACTTTAGAGACTAACTTAATCCTATCGGAACGTAAGCAATATTTATAAATGGTGTTGCAAATAATCATTTATTTTTTATTTTATATCACAGTTCCCAGTGTCTGAGCCACAGGCGTGTCAATCAAATGTGATGTACGAAAGCTATTCCCTCTTTTTATTCTTCAATCATTTTCGGTGATCAATCAGTGTTACGTTTCCCCCTAGCAATATGGTTTTTACATTAAACAAAAATAAATAACTATTGTATTGTATATTATTTCTAAGTCTCAATGTCCAATGCCAATGGAATCAAAATGGCACACCTCAACTTAATCTATTTATATATTACATAATTAGTGTAGATATGGCTTAGGTGAACCTAACTTTACGTTTAAAAAAAGAACCTGAGCAGTGAAGGTGAGTGTTGGAATTCTGTTACAAGGCCTTGCAAACCTACAATTTGGTCACAAGGCCAAGGCACTGCTTAGGTTCCTGTCGTAATAGTAAGAGATCATAATGTCCAGTTATTTATCGGTTCAGTAGAAGTATCTACGTTGTGTTTACCCAATAGTCCATTCAATATCACCCCCCTCTTTATGTTTTCAACATACCTCCCTTCTCCTTTTCTTTTTCTTCGACTTATTTTTTTGACAGGGGCGTCAAAAATTACTGGGATTAGATCACTGTAGGCGGGCTGCGACAGCAATTGAATTATATTTGCTCTTCTTAAAAATCAGGGTTAAAAAAATATAGGCGCTCCTGAGTATTTGGCACGAGGGCGCAGACGACAGTTGGCACATCCTTGTATATACCTCTTTTTATGTTGGCTGTAGTGCATAGATCAATCACTTCAATCTGTAGATCAATGTGAACTTCCAGAGGATACGGATATATAATCGTTAGATGTCAAAACTTTCATATTAGGTTCAGTTCTATCGGTTCCAGTTAAATAGTTTCGGATAGTTACGAAGTATTTGGATTGGATTTGGAAGTAACGAATATCGGGATAGTTGTATGGACAGGCGAAAGCAATAACCTGTCACAACGTATCTGATTGACTCTCTTAATATCCTAGTGGTTAAGTCGTCGGTGTCTTACTCAGGAGGTCCGAGATCGATCCCCCACACAGACACCGACGACTTGCAGGAGTTATGTGGGTTTTAAGCAATTAAATATTACTTGCTTTAGAGGTGAAGGAAAACATCGCGAGGAAACCTGCACTCCTGAGAGTTCCCCATGTTCTCAGTCGATGTCGACTTCACAGTCTGCTAACCTATGGGCCTAACACTGAAGAGGAGGAGACCCGGCTATTAATTGGTTGTGATGATGATGTTTGCCTACCTAGTAGTACCTATTGGTTTATTTTAAAAATACAAAATACGGCTCAATAATTTAAAAGCTCTGTTACGTAATATCCGCGACAGTTTGACTGGTAAGTTCATGGAGTCAATATTGATTTATCATAGTAAAGTATTAGTTAGTGATGCGCTATCCTTAATACGGATAAAAGGAAAGTTTTTCATAGTCAAGCAGTATAGGTTAATGTTTTCACGTCTAAATGCATAGATACATAATGCGACATTTTCGTAATGCTCTCCCAAGGACGTTAGTGTCAAATATTCAGTAAGTAGTCTAATAAAGTAATGAATTTATAGTGAACTATGTAGAAGCTGAAGCTGCAGGTAATGACTAATTAATGTTCTTATGAAAGCTCTTTGAACCACTTTGCTGAACTACTCCAGGTACGTGACTTGACAACGAGCTCCCCCCTTACCACCATTACTTATATAATAAATAAGAGCAGCACGTTTGTTGAAAAATAACATATTATATTATTTAAAAATTTCGCTATTCGTACTTTATTATACTTGAAGTAATATAAAAGGGACTACCCGAGAACACTTACAAATATCACGTTGAGTTGAATAACAAGAATAACATTAACTTTATGTCAATACACGTTTGATATTTTGAATAAAACGTTAGGAGTGAGCTGGCTTTGGTGCGGCTGAATGAAACGCAACGAGTGCTTGTAGAACACTGGTTTATTAGCGGAAGTCACACTTTACAATAATATACTAGAAAAAACAGATAAAAACTTAATGTTGGATCACGCGTAATTAAAACGAGTAGCAGAACGAGAGTGAGACGAGTCGCAGAGTGAGAGTGAGTATCAGAGCTCCTCAGGCCGCAGTTCACTTATATGCACTCCTGTCGTGCAGAAAACGTGACCATATATGGTCATCCACGGAGTCGACCAATGAGCGTGCAGTTTGAGAACCGAGGGGTCTGGTGAGTCATCACGCTTGCGGACCGCGCAGCTCGAGCGGCTGTCCGTTGGTGTCGCAACAGGAGTGAATAAAGCCTTTAATTTAGGGACTGCTTTGATAACGTATTTACAATATACATTTTTTTTTATCTTTTTTTGCTAGGGAAGCACATTCTAAGAGGCAAGTAACCCAGCACTCCCTTAGAGGTAGGGGATTTATTCTTCGACTGGCTTACGACCATGCATACCCAATCGTGCGCAGTTTGTAAAGTGTAAAGGTAGAGGTCTGCATCTCAATAATATTCCGGTAACCGTTGCCTTTTGTCCCTCCTTTGCTCAGGGTCAACAAGGTGACAACGCATCGGCAACACAAGAGACACTCTTGCCAATTGCCACGTACATTGTACATGTTCTTCTTTGATAGTAAATCTAATTAATCTATGATTATTCTTTCATGTTAAACCACCAGACCACCACCACTTCAAGCTACATGGTCATTTAGCACGATACATTGACGACAGATGGACTAATATTGTAACCACATGGAATGGTTATTACGGTTTTAGACGCAGAAGCAGGCCAAAAGCTAAGTGGAAGATGAGATAGTTATCGCAGGAAAATGTTGGGAAAACATTGCTTAGGATCGTGTGACTTGGAATAAGAGGGGTCCAAGTAACTGAATTATAATCATTATAACATTGATATAATAGTATTTCTAAATATCTAATAAAATTAATTAAATGTAATTAATCGATTAGTTTTTCAATAGAATTCCATCATCATCATCACGACCCTTCAATGGCCCACTAAGGCCGGGTCTCCTCCTCAGAATGAGGAGGGTATTAGGCCATAGTCCACCACGCTGGCCCAGTGCGGGTTGGCAGAGTTTACACACCTTTGAGAACTTTTTGTGAACTCAGGAGTGCAGGTTTCCTCACGATGTTTTCCTTCACCGTTATACAAAGTGATATTTAATTGCTTAAAACACACATAACTCAGAGTCAGAGGTGTGTGCCTGTGTGGGGGATCGAACCTCGGACCTCCCGAGTAAGACTTGAAGTCTCAACCACTGGGCCATCACTGTTGCTTATTAATATGCAATAGAATTTAAATTTATATAATTTTAATTCATTAATCAGTGTTTTTAAAAGTTGATATGTTATTGGAGTACTAAGAGCTTATTTATTTTGTTTAATTTATTTCATTATTTATGTTTTCATGAAAGATTGAAAAATACGTGATTAATTCGAGGCGAATCGAGGGCAGCTAGCTAATAAATAAATAGCGTATTTGAGTTTCATTAACACAGAGCGTATATCGCTGTGAGAAGTGTTTGGGTGCCGGCGTCCGCTGTCCGGCAGATACATTGGATCAACTAGTTTATGACTTTACTTCTATATATAACGGTCCTAGAGTTAGCAACACCGTTGGTCACTTTATATTCGCGGGTAGTAGCAATAGCGGCGGATAGACTTGAGCCAGTTGTCAAACAGAGCTCGCCTGGTGACTATTATGGCTGTGCTGTTGTGTGGTGTCGTGATGCTGGGTCTCCATTACTAAGGTCTGGAATAAGTTTTAATATTGTTTACTCGGTGTTCCGTTGTAAGTGCATATTATTATTGTCTTGTGAGTGTTACTGTGCGGTATCTGTCCCATGTAGGTAACACTATTAATGGTACGGGAACCAGATTCAAATTCGGTCAATATTTCCTCTCGAGTGGAAATTCGTATACTGCATTAGGAATATATATTATGATTACTCGTGACCGTCAGCTGCGATTCCGTGGGTGGAGCGAGCAGTGGCAGACTTCCAAACATGTCGAAAAAAAAAATTTTTTTCAGTCATGTCCTCCCGTTTGAAAATTTGTCAGATTATAGTTTACCTTGCATCTTGAAGGAAAACTAAAGTCAGCTGACCATAACGTGGTGGAGTATACGTCAGCTGGCTGCTTGACCATGTAACATTTTGATTTTTTCATAGCAAAATCACAGTTACCATTTAAGTAGCTTTTTACAAACATGAGTTTCGTGAGTGAATGAACGGAGTTGAAGTCGAAAAAGGACTGATTTTTTTTTTTCTACATATTTGAGCATATGCTGCCACTGGTCGCCCCACCCACGGAATCGCAGCAGACGGTCACGAGTAATGGTCATGAAAATCTGTCACTGGCACCCGTACCATAAGTTGTCCTGACTTCACACGAGAACAATGTATAACTCAAACTGTGTTGATATAAAAGGAGAATGTATTGTCCAAAGTTTGTAGCGTAACTTATCTGCAAATACAATGTTGCAATTTAAATAGCGGTCGTCTGTTCGTCGCAATTCGGCAGTTACTCATTTAAAAGTTAAAGTTTTGAACATTTAAGTTTAGGCACATTGTATGTTTACATAAAGAGTTAACAATACATATTTCCTTATAATACGTCATTCTATACACATATAATCTAATACTTAAATTATTTTATTTAACATTTGTCTACATGTATCTTGGGGCACGGTAGTGCGCCGCCAAGACGAGCTAAGCGAAGCGCAAAGGCGCTACTACCTTTTTTCTGTTTGGATTATAGCAGTTAAAGAAAATTATTGGTATACAATATCAATAGTGTTTCGTTACTGACATCAGTGATGATGAACAAAATTTTTAGGGTACTTCCTGAAGTTCTATAGAGGCTGGTATTTATATCGCCCTGATATATTACCTATTATAAACAATAAAACAGCAAAGAGAAAAGGCCAAGCCACATATATTGACTAAGGTGTAGAGTTTGTGAAGTGAGGGCTTGTAGAGTTAGGAGCTTGGCTCTATATGAGATCTGATCGCTTGTCGACAGTGCGAGGTATATGGCAATCTCATCTTGGCAACATTTTACATGAAAATGTTTTTTGTGGAATACGTTAATCTAGTTTAAGTTTTATTTACTAATAAATAATTTATATTAATAAAGAAAAAAAGAAAGACATCAGTTTGACACAAGCAACAGAGTATACCTATTAGTAGTGTGTGTAATATTTATTTTAAATAATTTCTTTTTGTAATTTTTATTTACAATATTCACAGCTTCTTATAAAAAAATATTATTCAAAATACTGAGTATGTTTAAAACAGGCTTTTTTTTAAGATTACTGACAGTATACTGTCCTATAGGTCACATACTACCAGTATTCCTTAACCCCTCGAAGTAAGCTATAATGCTTGTGTCAGGAGTGGGCCACGTCAGTAATCCATTGACAGAGATTTGAACCCACGACCTATCGATCGAGAAACCAACGTCTGAACCACTCACCTATTGAAAGCTTCATTGTTTTTTCTTATAAAGAAAAAAAAGTGTTTGTTCCAAGTATTATTAATATAGATTGTATGTGAAGTCAGTATGCTAATAATGTGGAAACGTATATTACGTATAATGGCTTTAGATACGTCGGTCGGTCTGTATGTTTTGATGTGCTCTATAAATGTATGGCTGCAAATAACTCGGTATTTTATGACGCATTACTGGTTTGATACTTCACACTTTTATATTAACAGTTTATTGTTGGTTAAATTTTGGTTTCAAAAATTGGCCAAGTGTGAGTCCGACTCGTGTATATGTGAATTATCTGTTCCACACAAACTCAACTTACTTGAACAATTCATCAATGAAAACTGACTTTAAATATTTAGAGTCATAATAACGCACCGTTAGGATAAAATTGAATTAAAACATTCTAAAACTGTAGAAAAAAAAGAATTAAAAATTCGCGGTACTAAATATTTTTGCAGAAAGTAAAATGCGTATTATTTTATATTTAATTATTATAAAAATAGCTGCATCGTAGAGTGTGATTTTCTATAAAATGTACATATTTTTTTGTCATTATACTTTAGCTATTATGTGAATTCTCAATATTACTGAAACAAAAATCTTATCTAGAAATCGTGATGGAACTGAATTACTTCTGAGATTTGGGATTATCAAACGAAGCCTACATCTATATCTTAGAAAGCATTCCCTTCTCAAACCTACTAATTTATAACATAAATAAATGCCAGAGATTTCTATTTTGTACTACTAAAGTACGAGTAATAAAAAATGAAAACATCTATCATAAAAAGTCATAATATTTCATGTACCCGCCTCGCAGTGACCAACGTTAACAAAAAATCTGTAATCGCTTGTGGCAACACTTTTTTCCTATAATTTTTCACTAAAATTCACAAACATTTTGTTGGTAAATTCAAAAATAGTAGTAATTTTAAACCATACTGTAAAATTTAAGAGCAATTTTTTTCTTGTAATATTATTTTTAATAGTTTTCGGCACCTTTTTCTTCTGCAATCAATAATAATTAAAATTAAACATTTATCTTATACAACAACAAATTATATAATAAACATTCAATCGCTTTCAAGATTCAGCCTCGAGACACGACTTAGATTTTATCCTATTACTGAAAGATTGACAGACAGACAAGTAGACAAGAATATTTTGGATAATCGCGTTAAGTTGAAAGAATTCGTGAAACCTTAATAAATAGTTTAGAGGCTTTATTAGACATAGGCTTTAATAGAAGCAGTGATGTCCCACTGGTTGGGACTTCAATGACTTACTCGGGAGGTCCGAGGTTAGATCCTGGGCACACATTTCTGACTTTTCTGAGTTATGTGTGTTTTAAGCAATTAAATATCACTTGCTACAACGGTGAAGGAAAACATTGTAAGGAAACCTGCACTCCTGAGAATTCCTTAAAGTTCTCAAAGGTGTGTAAAGTCTGCCAACCCGCATTATGAGGAGGAGACCCGACTCAGCAGTGGGCCATTGACGGATAGTGATGATTAGACATAGTCTACTAAAGTCTTGTATAATCTACCTCATTGATAATATCACATATAAAAGTACTTTAAAGGATCTAGATTCATCAGTAGGCGTTACGTATGGCTTAAATATACCTAATGTATAGATTTTACATCTCAAACAAAAACATCAAAATAGCATCCATAGCATCCATCAGAAGAGATGTCTGCTTACGTTTAGTTGGAGCTTGAACATTACCTTACAACGGATACAAGTCCTCAAGGATAAGTTGCTCCAAGAAGCGACCGAAATTCCCAGGAGGGATTGGGTTGACTCAACATTTCGATACATCTTCACATCCAATCATCTTTTATTTTTATATTCATAAGTATATCTATAAATCTGACCTCGAAAACTCACAATCCAATTGCATTGTCTCTCAATACCAATGCACGATATTTTGACCAAAAGTGAGGGTGACAGAGACGGTCAAAACATAATAGAGTTTGTAAACAGTGAGGAGTTGTGAGTGTCGAGTGTTGAGTGTTGAGTGGAGTCGCTGGGCGGGCGGCAGTACCCGGCAGCACGCGGCAGTAGGCGGGCGGGCCGCGGGAGTGTCGGACCCGCTCTACCGCTCTACCGCTCTGTCGCTATTACATTCTACCGCGTTTTTGGACACTTTATTTTAGATAATTATTCTCTATACAACCCTTAGACTGTACCCGTAGTATAGTGTTATGTGGAATAGATTCATTTTGATAGTGTTTTTGCGTATAAACAGGTCAGATTTAAATATTTCTAAAAGTGCGAAACGAACAGTTCAAAACTATATACCAAATTTATTGTTATGGATTGGATTTATATTTCCACTTAGGTTTGAAAGTAAAATACGAGTGTCTGCACTCACTGTCTGTCTGTGTCTGTGGGTTATGTTTGTTTGTGTTACAAACTTGTATATTGTATGTTCTTATAAATGGTTTTCACTACACTATTAACTGATAGTTATGTAAATAGTAATAAATATAAAGTTTTATTAAAAGATTCAAAAATTTATGAGCGATTTATTGAATAAAGTTTTAATGCTATAAGGTTTTTAATATAAACTAATATTGGTAGTGTAATGTATGGTTGGTGTGACAGCCACAGCCACAGCTGATGTTGATATTGTTTGTTTACCGGTACCGTGAGGCGTCGGTTCACTCCTTACTGTCCTTTATACAGAATATAATAAGATATTATCATAATGTTGTATATATAGAATATTACTTGTGACGTTCCCTCACTACACTCCTGTACTTACAATAATATTTTGCTTCATAAATTATAACATTTCTGGATACTTTGTATACCTCACATATTCGAAAATAATATCTAGATTTATGTAATTTCCTATTAGGTTTTAATAATATAAGATTATTTTTAAAAATATCCTTCGAATCAAATATTTTCTTTTTGCCATTTTGTAGTCATGTCCGTCTCTAACGCCACTTATTAAAATTAATCCAAAGACAAGATTCATATTCCTACATAATTTATTTTTCTGATTTTTCAGCTGTCCTCTACGATTTTCTCTAACCGTTTTGAGGTACTAATCAATATTATTTGATTTTTAAATAATTATAAATGTTTTTTAGAAAAAACCTGATACAATATGGGTGGATTCATTATCTAGGTCCCACAGGTTTCGCCAGGAAATTAAATAAAATTTTTATTACCGAAGTATTCGTCTCAAACTATTTAATGTTGATAAATTAAAATTAAGAATTTTCGTTTCGTGTATCATTTCAATATAAAATCACAACGTTTGTATATAATGAATATATAATGAAGTTATATTTTCATCATTAGTTTGAGGGTAAATTAATGAAACAATCACCAGAGGCAATCTCAACAATTTAACTTATTCAGATGTTCATAATACTTCGTTAACATGTACGTAGTGGAAAGTTCACGAGTAATTATCATCTTGAAACCTCTAACCTACATACAAGGGAAAGTTCTTACCTAAATATTGAAAACTGCAGAAGTTTTGTATAATAATAAACTTTATCAGCTTAGCATCAGATAAGATGGTGGATATAAATGATATGATGAAGATGATGGACATTTAGATATCCATATACAAAGACATTTTCTATGTATAAATTATATTAAATTTTACTAGTTTAGACTCTCTAGTTTACAATTTCTAAAAAAAATGTAAGGGAAATATTTAGTACCGCTGCAGTAGTTGTAATAAATTAAAATGATAGATACATTACGGGTTTTTTAATGTTATATTAAAATAAATAATATTATTTAATAAAATAAACACGAAAGAAATTACAAATTTTATACATTGAGTGGTCAGATAAAAATATGAGGTCTGATAAACCCCACATTGTTTGCGATGCACATGGCTCAGGGAGGGTTTCATGTAGTTAATATTTGTAGTTAAAATATAGGTAAAGTCGGATTTTACCTCTTATTACGTTTTCCGACATTAATCAAAATTTACAACACCATGAAAATGGGTTATTTATACAATTTTAATCGTTCATAATGTTAATTTTGTAATAAGATAAAGTATAAATTAAAGTAAATATTTATGTAAAACAGATTAGAATATACGAGTACATGGTAAGTATTATTTACATGAGAAAAGGTTAATTGACCCTTTAAAAGTACTGGAGCGTGGACCTAAGTGCTTCTGCTCTGCTGATAATGAAGCAAGCCTTCAAATATTACTAAATATTCCTACACATTATACGATACCCTTAAGATACCCCTTTTCTTATTATTTTTAAGGTGGAATTTTTAAAATCATTGAAACTTTTTGAAGGATGTAAGAAAGAAAGAGAAACTGGTTTCGATTCATTACTGTCGTGAAAAAGTTTTTAGAATAAATATAAAAAATAATTTTTGACTTGAGCAGATAACTGTAACATTAACAAACAACAACACAGGCAGACAAAATATGGACAAAACATGCTCTACAAAGAACTGCACGATTATTTATACGTATTTAATTAAAATGTTTTAATTCCACAACAGCACTAGTTATAGTATTGTATCAGTTATCGGACCAAGCATTCATTCCAAACATAACAGACAGGCAAGACTGAAACGGGAACAACCGGAGCGAGGTGACAACAAGCGATACTATTCTGTTACTGTTACTGTTACTGAACCATATCGTTTTAAACAATATTTGTGATTTAGAATATTCAACTTCACAATAAACATGAAGTTGAAAATTGACTGTGATTGTGAAGTTAAATCATATCCTGACGTAGAGTCAATAATGTTAATAAATGTGTTATAAAACTAAATTACAGAAAAAGTTTAGGTTTTAGTGACTCATTGATATTTAGAGGATTTTGGGCCGTATTGTAAGGTGATAGAGTCCAACATGAATGTGCCCGTGAAGGCCGGAGGTCCGACGGTGGCGGTGGTGCCGGTGCCGGAGAGCGAGATGGACGCGCTGCTGCTCGGCAGGACTGCGGTGAGGACCTTTGATCAGTACGTAAGAAATGTATGTATTGTTTCCATATATAACGCTTTTTAGGCTCGGCTGTGAAAGCATTCATCTCCATCGCTTATAGTCATCAAACATACATGAAATATTTTTTGTTTGTAACATTTTTATTATAAAAATTCACTATAGCGGCTCAAATAAATATAATGTATAAACCGTTTAGAATAAAGACGATGCTTTCAAAGTCTTGTCAGTCAGCAGCAAACGCTTTTTTACCCCTTGTTTTGTGCCTCAGCTTTTATTCAATATGACAATGGAACTTTCAAAGGAATTAAGATGGATAAATTCTGTATTGTTATTTTAAAATTTAACTAACTATTTAGAACTAAACAGGTAGAAAGCCCTATCTGCCGTATATAATACGTTGATGTTAGAAATCTAAATCTAGAGTATCCTAAAGGTAAAAAATTAGGATATATAGGAATGAATCCAGGAAGCATTCAACTTTAACGTCTATGTTTGAAATTCAATGTAAAACATAAATTCGTAAAGTTATCAAGTGTAATATTTCACTTTTAACTTAGTCAAATAATTTTCGGAAAGTTTAAAACGAAAACTTGTATATCTAGTACTTACTTGGAACTAAATTATATATTAAAACTATTTTGTATGAAAAAGAAACTTTTGTTAATCAAGAGTCCTAACTTCTAAGCTGTTTCACAAAAATAAAGTAAATATTAAAAAGATTAAAATGAGACTGTCACAGATATTTACTCTTTATTGCGTACAGATAAAGTTCAATATGCTATGTATATATCCTGTCATTCAAGTAAGTATATAAAATGTGTCATATTGTATAAAAGTGCGGGTTATAATTGCTTTCACTGTATTTCACAACTTTAATACATTCTCCTCTGCCGCTGGGAGAGCATCTCGTAAAAGCCGAGTAACCCAGGATCCATTAGTGGCAGGGGATCTACTCCCCCACTAGTCAGCGTGGCTTGCGACCACTAGTCAGCGAAACCGATCGCCAAGTGTCATTGACGCATTCTACCACCTCACATTCCCATCCCATTCATGCAGCGGTTCCAATGAACATAGAGTTCTTACTCAGGGTCCACTGAAACCACAGCATTTCTCTCTCGCCCCCCCTCCTATTTTAACTTTCGAGGCGGTAACGCATCGGAAAAACAAGAGATACTCTCTAGTTCTGCCGATGTTCATGGGCGACGGTGACCACTTTCCATCAGGTGAACCGTCTGCTCGTTTGTCCCTTATATAACCAAAAAAAAGGGACATTACGATCTCTTACTATTCTGACAGGAACCCAAGCAGTGCCTTGGACTTGTGACCAAGCGTGTAGGTTTAAAGGAACTCTTCCACTTATGTGAACACTCTCCATCACTGCATAAGTTCTATGTCAAACCAAGGTTAACCTAACACAAGGCCAACCTCACACTAATCTAAACCAAGCCTAACTTACGTTCGGATGTATATTTAAGATTATTGTTTAACAAGGCGAAAACAAAAAATTGTTGCTCTCTGTAAACTGAGAAACGAAATTTAAAGTGTTATTCGTCCTCTTTATGATTATTTGAATGATTTATTATTATATTAGTAATAGATTTTTAAATCATTCTGTTTTTCTCGTATTATTTTTTTACTATTGCTATAAAACTCATTGAAAAAAACATCCACCTAAAACATTTTCATGAAAAATGTTGCCAAGACGAGACCATATACTTCACACTGTCAAAGAGATGATCTCATATAGAACCAAGCTCCTAACTCTACACGCCCTCCCTGGCTACCTCTACAATCCCTCACTTCACAAACTCTACCTTACTTAACCTTAGTCAATATATGTTCCTTGGCCTTTTCGGTTTGTTAATGCAATAACAGTTACATAACAGAAGAGTTAGGATATTTTTTTAGATATATTAAACTATTTTGGGTTTGAGTATCTTCTTCTTTTTATAAAGTCGGTTCGACGGTTTGTACGGTGTATATAATTTGGTCCAACGTGACATATAATATTTTATCTCAATTAATGATCTCAACGTTTTTAATGTTGATTATAGGATAAAGGGTAGTCTATACGCAGACTAACAATGTGACGGCTCTACTAGAATATCCTCCTGAGGGTTAAACTTTAGACTCAGACCAATAGCATTACTGCTAGAATACTCGCGATGTCATAACAAATATCATCGTGGCGTATTTATTTTGCAATCCCTACTTCTTCGATTGAAGTTCAGCAACATTCAAGAAAGTAAATATGTTACTGAAATTAGTGTTGCCAATTTCATAATTAACAATATCTCCAGAAGTTTCAGGACATCATAAACCAAGAAATTAATATGATTAGATAACCTCTTTAGCTTTGTAAAGGAACACATGTGCGCTATTGCGAGTAATACAATTAATAAAATAACATGAAAATGTAAATATTAGAGATATGAAACATAAGCTTTTAATGTCGCTATATGTTGTGTTTAATCGCTTTCCATGTAACGTGTATGTATATATGTATGTATGTTGTACTGTTTGTGTTGACGTTAATGTGCTGCGGTAATGATTCGGCTTTGGTTTGCTTTGATGTGGAATTATCAAATGTGTTTTTAAATTATACCAATTGAATTACAAGCATATGTTATACACGTATTACACATATCTCAATTTTATCAGTTTATTATATTTAATTTAACAAAAAAGCAGTGATGGCCCAGTGGTTGAGACCTCAAGTCTTACTCGAAAGGTCCGAGGTTCGATTCCGCACACAGGCACACACCTCTGACTCTGACTTATGTATGTTTTAAGCAATTAAATATCACTTGCTTTAACGGTGAAGGAAATATCGTGAGGAAACCTGCACTCCTAAGAGTTCCCTAAAAAGTTCTCAAAGGTGTGTGAAGTCTGCCAACCCGCAGTGGGCCAGCGTGGTGGACTATGGCCTAATACCCTCATTCTGAGGAGGAGACCCGGCTTAGCAGTGGGCCATTGAAGGGTCGTGATGATGATTATATTTAATTTAAGCTGTAGTATTGTGGTTAAAGAATTGAATAAGTAAGAGGCTGTGAAGCTTTTCTTTTATAAATTTCGTTGAGCGACCCTTAAGAATTTAATCAAATTTTATTGTGAATCTAAACCATTGAGGAACTCATTTAAACGCGCACAAAAGTTCTTCATTATCGGTCCAATCCTAAAGTGATATGTATAGGAGGTAAGAAAATATTATTGAAAGGTACTGTGCCATAGGTGTTATATACGAAAATTTATCAAAATATTGGTAATTACTTTTGCGCACATATAAGTAGAAAACGAAGGTGTAGCATTATCTGTCTGTCTGTCACGGAAGTTTAGTATTTATAGAGCAGATGTGTGGGATGGGTTAGTTTACTTTACATCTCGGCAAACTCATTGATTGCAAAACAGTGAATGATAACATCATTTATTTGATATATACAACCAATATGTTGTTGTCAATATAAAAACAGCAACAGCGACGCATTGAAAGAATGCTCGCAAAGTTTCGTAATTCATTTTCATTCGATCTTAAACAAAAAATGCTTTCATTTAGAAGATATATTGATAGGACGATCTCTCTTGTTGACGTTTTCCGATTTTGAGGTCAAGAGTTGACAAAAAAAAAAATTTTATTGTGTTCTAAATGGCTAACTGAAGAGAAGT
Source organism: Limenitis camilla (assembly GCA_905147385.1). Classification (NCBI taxonomy): domain Eukaryota; kingdom Metazoa; phylum Arthropoda; class Insecta; order Lepidoptera; family Nymphalidae; genus Limenitis; species Limenitis camilla. The sequence goes on from LR990231.1 coordinate 190,655, forward strand.
TTATAGTAAGAAAGAAGAATAAGTCTGGATTACATGTTTTATAACCTAAATTCCTCCAAGACATTTTCGATTGTTTATTCACGTTTATTTCTTTATGCGTTATTATGTCAGGGTCACACTCATATGTCTTTTTTCCATAAAAACATTCCATATATGTTTTACATATAAAACGTACGATAAAGTAAATAGAAATTTGTAATCTATCATCCTCATGGTAAAAACATCGGGAGCCACGAGTACTGCTATTTGTCTAACAGAAAACGTTGTGTAAAGCTGAGTACACACTATCATCGCCTTTTATTTTAATAGCATATTATCATTCACTTAGGTTGCGTTTCCACCAGAGATGAGCGAGGATAAACGAACTTAGCACTATTCAGGGACTTCTTCCCTTCTTGAGAGACCGCGCACGACTAAGACTACAGTCAGACTGTCAATAGCATATAAACGGTCGAGACCGTCAAAACGACGGAAGTGACTACTACCCTACTCCAACGCCATAGATATCGATGACGATTTGATTATTCGATAATTCTTCGACATATATGTCGGGGTATAGTTGGGGTAGGATAATAGTGAAGGCCGTGTCGGGCTATAATTAGAGTAGGATAATGATTAAGAAAATTAATCATCACTTCCATCGCGTCATTTTAATATTCAACGATTTTTAACAGTCTCAAACGTTTCCGTTTTGTTGATTTATTTCTCCCTACTAGTGGAGGGGTATTGCTACTATTGTCTAGTCCCTTTATATTCCCCGACTGACGCAGTACACTTTAGTCTTTCGACAAGTCTCTTCGAGTGAACATCACCTGGAGTTGAAGTATAACAAATAGTGTGTCGCATCACGGATATCGGACTAAGGATCATGTGAGTTTTTACGTCTTATTTATTATGAGTCCCTACATTGTATTTAGATGTGTTAACACAACCTTAGGTTAGGTTAAGGTTAGGTTAGCCTTAGGTTAGGATTGTGTTAGGTTGGGTTTATGTTAGGTTGGGTTAGCCTTACGTTAACCTAACCTAAGACAGACTATGAGACCGGGCAGTGGAGGCGAGTGTCGTAATTACATAAAGGAGCTCCTTAAGCCTGCACCTTGGTCACAAGTCCAAGGCACTGCCTGGGTTCCTGTTCAAAAACTACGGAATCATGATATTCGATTATTAATTCATTCAATTACGGCCTTCTCCATTAGATTCGATCACTTCCTTAATTCAAATCGTCTCTCTGTTCTGACATATATATCCCATGGTCAATCTTATGATGTTAGCTTTTAGTACAAGAAAGTATTTTTTCTTGCTTTACGTGTTAATATCAAATCTATGTATCGCAGGATTTGGTTACTTGTCTTTAAGGATTTTTTTTCTACTAGTAAAAGAAAATTGTATCCTAACTTGTCTGAAATGGATAAAAGTAAAATAAATAATCACTCATTAATCATGAAATCTCAGGACAAATCAAATAAGAAAGCTTCGAAAATATAACCTATCCCTAAGGGATTGGAATTAAGAGTTGAGATTGATGTTCTGTTTTAGAAATATTCGCTTTTTTTCGAAGAAGTGAAAATAAATAGTGAGAACTACACCTTAACTCATCGCAAAAACATTGTCTAGATTCAACCCGATCTCTACAACAATACCACAGCATCACAACACCACAGTACCACTTGTTACTTTAAAGCTGATCTCATCTCTTTAACGTTTAACTACTTTTATTTCTGCTACTAAGTGCTACTTACCAATTACTAAAAGCTTTTAAACGGAGAAACTTTTGAGTTTATTGCGTTTTCTTCTGAATGAATAGACTGAACTAATATGTATAAATAAGTTATTCACGGAGTGATGGCCCAGTGGTTAAGACATCAATGTCTTACTCGGGAGGTTCAAGTTCGATCCCCCACACACACTTCTGACTTTTCTCGGTGAAGGAAAACATCGTGAGGAATCCTGTATGCCTGAGAGTTCCCTAAAGTTCTCAAAGGTGTGTGAAGTCTGCCAACCCGCACATGGCCAGCGTGGTGGACTATGGCCTAATACCCTCCTCATTAGGAGGAGGAGACCAGTCTCAGCAGTAGGCCATTGACAGGTCGTGATGATGAAGTTATTTACAAGTCATACATACAATAAGTTTTTTATTATTATTTTTGCAGATAATACTTTGTTTATTGTGGATGTAAAAATTTAATAAATATACCACAAAAAAATCTGTAAAAATAAACAAATGGATTATAATAGTCAAAAAAATATTTCTCCTAAACAGCTGGACAACTTTTCATGAATTTTCTTCCATATGTTTGGATGAATTGCAATGGTATTTAAGATTTCTTTCTATATTCTGATGAAAATGATGATGATCATGATCCAGCCGAACAAGAGCACGAAGTTATATATATATTTGTGTACAAAAGGAAAATGAGTGTAAAAGATTCTGTATTAGCTAGAAAGAATTGCAGTATAGATGGACACCTGGACGTATCCTACAATTAATTACATTACAGTTACAGTTTCCGAGGTACCTCCCTCACGGGAAACAGAAACTTGTTGTTGTTGCCACTGAATACTAATGTAGTTTATATTAAATAGAAACATAAATTAAGCTTAGAAACAGACAAGGCATTATAATATATAATTGTAAACACAAAGACTCTAATTGAAGTACAAGTACACATGTGTATGTGTGTACTGTGAATTAAACTTCTGGGACCTTCAAATCTTAATTATATGACTATTAACTATATTTTATTTACAAACATTATAATTATACGTCGGCACGTGTTAGGCTTAGGTTGACCTAACCTTAGTTTTAACAGATTCAAGTGTTTACCCAATAGTCCATTCAATATCAAACATTTCTTCATGTTTTCAACATGTCCCTCTCCTCCTCCTTCTCTTTCTCATCATTTTTCTCCGACATACATATATATGCCACCATTGTGTATCTTTTTATTCTGCAACATCTCTTCTATAATATGACTAATATTAAAAATGTTTAAAATGATTTCTTCATTATAAACATTCTGCCAAGTGCGATTGGTTCTTGCACTCTGTGGGTTTCATACAAATTCGATTGAGGAACAAACTTAACTGGGAGGAAACTGCTCTCCTCACACATCGATATAGACTGCAGCCAGTTTCCTCACCGCATATAAGCTACACCTTGTTTCTTAACAAATTTCATAATTGTAGTTAAACAGGAATTATTATGTACATTTTGAGTGCCTTGCGATTGTTTTAAGTTTTATTTTTTATAGCTCCAAGAGACAGTAGAACTGAGTATTTCATACTAATTTATTACATCTCCAAGTGTTCCTGAGATAATATTCCATGGGTGGTAGGGGATCTGTTTCCCGACTGGCTTGCGAATACCAGCATGCGAATCAGAGCGCCAAGTGTCTCTGACATGACTGGGCCAAATCTGTCCTCTCCCTCTCCCATCCCATTAATGTTACGGTTCCAGTGAATAAGCAAGAACCCTGTTCTTGCTCAGAGCCACTGACACCACAGCATTTTTCTCCTCTCGAGCGAAGAGAAGAATGCTCTCGTCTGCTCGTCTTTCCCTTATCTGTAATAAAAAAAGATAAAGGGTCTTTGCAGACAGACAGACCAGGGCAAACTGACAAAATATTTTTGTACCCTCAAAATAAACAATTCATGTAACAACTATATTCTACAGTGTATACTAACAAGCTGATTTACTCTCACTTTGTCCAAAGAATTAGCTTTATGGTGTTGCGCACTTTGATGAGGAGTTCTAACAAAATTTAGATTAAAAGTGATGCAACTTTTAATACTTACATATACGTAAAGTTATAAATTAGTATGGTAGCATATATAGGGCAATGTGTTCAGTAGCTAGCAGTGGCGTAGCGTGGAGTAGTGCAGTAATAGAGACTCGGGGAGTGGAATTTGATTAGCAGGTGGAGCTTTCCTACGGCCTTATATTATACCTTAATGGATGTGCAGACTATATTAAATCTCATAAGTTTCTATATACCATTGAAGCAATATAAAAGTGTACGGCAAAACTGAATTTATGTAATTTGCGGTAGCGATACACGTTGTATGTATATGTATCACAAAGAAAAAAATATGAATTCTACTTGGAAAATGGGAAAATCAATATTATTATCAAACATTGCATGTAAATACATCAAGATCACAAGCTTGTTTTATGCTTGCAAGGTCCTTCTGCAATTTTTCGTTGATATATACCACTTTGGATTCCATCACATAATATATTATATATATATTAATCGGGTCGGGGATTTTAAATGGTGAAAATGAGATGGAAGGAGGAAGATGGGGAATATTGGGGAACACTAAAAGACCTATAAATACAAGCTACGTGCGCAACACGGTCAGGATATAACTAAACATTACTATCACGTACTATTCTGACAAGAACTATTATGACAGGAACCCAAGCAGTGCCTTGGACTTGTGACCAAGGTGTAGGCTTAAGGGATCCTAAGGGAGGGTAATTACGACACTCACCTCCACTGCTTAGTTTCACTGTTTAAGCCTAAGATTAGACTAACATAAACCTAACACAAGGCTAACCTACACTTCCGACATATATATAACTATTGTTTTATTACAATGTATCCCCTAAAGAGATATGAAAGGTGAATTAGCTAAAGAAGAGGCTATACATAATCCAGAGAAGCTCTATTACCGGCTCCAGGGTCTAAAGTGTATGTTTTTATTATTTTTTACGTGTCAATGTGTAGCATAGTTTATATAGAGGACATTTATTATATTTTTAATTAATTTTAATACAATATCTCCAAGCGTTCCTAAAATAAAGAGTTATTTCATATACTTTAAAGGACAGTTTTATTAGTTGTACCTGTGTCATATTTTAATATATTAAGGTTGACCACAGAGCCACTGCGGCTTGTCTACAACAGTAATGTGATTGCTACTGATTGCTGATCTGTGGCAGTGTGGCACAGAATTAGTATAATTGAATACATTAACAAGTACATCACGTGGCCATTCACACATTAATTACGCATCAGGTGTTGCTGTATATCATTATAATATAATCTATACCAGTAAATATTATTAGTGTTTATCCGTCACTGCGTAATAACTATTATTGTGGCTGTTGGTGTTTATTTCGTGTCTAGAGGGCACTCTCCTAATTTACCAAATTATAAAAATGAGTAAAACAGGCAAAATTAAGGTGTATTTTTAGGAAACAAATAATTTAAATTTATCATATAATTTTTTTATTCTAAAATATAATATTTCCTTTGAAATTGAATTGTCACTAAATATAAAAAGACACAGATAAACAAACAAAACAAAAAGTATGAAATATGGAGCCACAGTTAGTCAAAGGTAATGTTTTTATTTATCGCTAGCAAAATTAAAGTTATTACGTCAAGGAATTAAATAATAGAATTTCATCCAATAATTAATTTTTATACACATAAATATTATTTTAGGCCTAGGATAGTTTTGTAATATTTGTGTGAAGAGCCGGAGTCCATGTTACAAAAGATCAATGATTCTAACGTAATTTTTAAATTATTTTAAGGTTTTTTTTTAATTTCAGTATGTAAATGTAGTTGCTGGAATCATGACAATTACAACATTATTATAAATATCTATACATAAAATAGCGAACAGATGTACTTGTTCTTATTTATATAATGGATAACAATTAATAACTGTTCATTTCCGTCAAAAACGAAGAGAAATATAGAGAACAAAATTTGTAGTCTTGCTGATTTAAGACTCCATCAAAATACATAGCAGAGGAGATTTACGTTCCAAATCCTCTATTTATGGAGGATATACATTGAATTATAATCAATATTTATAAACAAAGCAAACATAACATCCAGGGTGTATTACTAATGCAAATATAATTCATCTGTATATTGTAAACTATAGATCCGGTCCACCAACACTGTTGTCAGTGTAAATAAACTAATTGTAGTTCAGATGTTTTCCATACTATTGTTACGAGCTTGAGTTCTGGATTGGAAGAAATCGATAGATGCTTCGTTGGTAAAGGGTTTATTTAAAATGTTTACAAAAGTCCAACTAAATCTCCACAAAAATAACCCTACACTATGTTCTCGCACTATTTACACGTCTCCGATATTTACAGTTCTTATTTATAATCTGCACTATTTCCACCGCTGTTCGTCGCTATACACTTCACATTATTTCACTACTACGACTAAGCTTTCTCTGCACTTCGATATCTCTTCGAACTCACTTCTTCATTCTAGAGTAATGGACTGACTTGCAATCATCCGTACAACCCTTTATATAGGTTTTCATATAGAAACTTCTCGCAACTTGATTCCAGCAATTTAAACAAAGGTTATTCTGACAACCCCTGGAAAAATCTAGAGTTATACCCATCCCACTCGAACACATAAATTTGCCTAATTCCCACATGGCAATCATCGAAGGCTCGCGAAACCCTTTCCTTTCCTTTCGGTTCACCTTGCCGTCTTAATCTATATTGACATGTTCTAGCAAGTTCGAACTAAAGCTTGGTCTAGGCATGCGAATTGTTTTGATGTTAATTCGCAACACTATTAAGATTCAGATTTATTCTGGTTATTACTCGTAGAACATACTAATAGTATCGAGAAGAAAAAACTTGTGTTTGCTACTGTATTATTAATTATTCTGCAAAACAAGAATCCAAGTAATATACCAATTCTTTAGCATTCAGAAGGATTCTTTGTTTTTTTATTGCAATGAAACATTACATGGACATCTTTCATCTTTTTAATAAAAATTTTCTTCCACCCAAACTGTACTCGTACAATAAAATCCTAATGATCCCTTAATCCCGTTCTGAGGGACAGCTTCATTACTAGGGATAAACCAAGGCATCTTCTGAGCGAAAATCTTAAAGAAAGGAATAATTTAAAACTTTACCTAATTTAAATTTAATATTTAAATTAGACTTCATCAATTCCTCGTTGGGAATTTGGCGAATATATTGGTAGTAGTTTTGTAAGCTACACGGTAGTTGTAGCATGGGGCTTGCGACCTAGGTGCAGGATTTTCTACTACCAGTAAACACTCTCCTTCACCGCTCGACCTCCTGACCCTAATATTTCTTGTTAAACATGAATCCCCGCAAAGTAACGCCTGAATCAATTCGATATTTCTTTAGCAAAACAACAATTACACTAATTATTTAAATACACAACATTTTGAAATCATGTAAGCTCCGACAATAACTAAACCTTATGCATAAAATTTTTTTATTATAATACGGACGTATTATAATAAAAGATTTCCCCCCTTAATGACGACAATCTAAAACCTCCCTTTACATAAGAATCAGAATAAACTCAAACTCACTCAAAATTATTTATTTCAACTAGAGTTTTTTTAAAAAGTACTTTTGATACGTCAAAAATTTGTCGGTCAGTCAGTTTGTCTGAAGCTACCACCAGCTCGGAAAGCAGTTTTCTGTTGAGAAGAGCCGGCCAGAAACTCAACAGTCGCTCGCATCAAAAAGCCATGTTTACATAGTCTGTTATACAAATCATTTAGCTTGAGAGTCAACGTCACTTAGATTCCAAGCATTCTCAACATTTAAGTAATCCTGTACATTATAGTATGCTTTATTTACAACATTATTTCTTGTTCATGTCTCGTAGTCGGATAGATGACATGTAATCTAGACTACTTGTAGTAGCTTTGGCTTACTCCCAGACGTACAGGAACATGATATGTATAAGTCAAACATATCATATACTGGGTATGATATTCTTCAAAACAGATTAGAGTTCGCATATACTTGTTTACAATCAGAAATCAGTGGTCAAAATATAATTTGTAAATTACATAAGCATTAACATGAAGATATGACAGTCAGTTATAAACAAATATTAAAAGGAATCAAAAGGTTACCTTGCTATAATCCGCGGCAATCTGAACTACCAGACTCGTATGGCACAACCCAGAAGAGCACCCTGCCCACATAAAAGTGAGACGCGCGAACCCGAACCAGGACACACCACACAAGTAGGTAGCTCGACGATCTAACAACCAGACTCGTACGGCACAATCCAGAAGAGCACACCGTTCACAGAAAAGTGTAACGCGCGAACCCGAACCAGGACACACCACACAAGTGGATTGCGATCGACAATCGACGTACGTTTCGCTCCGTAACCGAAGCATCTTCAGGAGGTGTTGACTCTACAAGCGTCACTTGCTTGTAGCAAGTGTTGTTGTTATAAAGAGTGAATATAAGTAAATTGTAAAATTATTGACTGTGAATGTTTACAATTTTACATATAATTAGAAAATTTCGTCTCCACTCTCTTCTTTGCAAGATTCCAGAAGAATCCAATGAACATACAAAGCTGTAGATTGAAACTTGTACAAAAGCTTGCGTTTGGTTAGATTGAAGATGAAACAATCGAAAAAGAGAGCAATTTCAAAATCCTTTCCTCCATTAGCTCGTTATCGCGATTGCCTTCGACCAATATCTACATTCATAACTGTTACACACAATCGTTAACCTACCAATAGATATTCGTGGCCAATAGACAAAAACTTAAAGCTTTAGGTGATTGGAGGGAATATTCCATCAAGTAAGTCTCTCTTATTTGAGAATAAATTATATAATACTTTTGGCTCTGATGATCGGTAGCGTTAGACGTTATATTCATTCTGTTAAAGGATAATCGTGAAAATCTTTTTTACTAATAAAATAATTAATATAGTATATAATAATTAAAATAGAGTAGACAATATATGATGTTCGTTCCGATAGGATTGTGTTAGTCTGTCAAGTGATATCGCGCACTACATATTGAAAAGTATTGAGAATAATAGTGTTATACCAGTACACCTAACATGCTCTTGATAGTATTAAATCTGGTAATGATTCAGTTTTGCATAACGTGGAACAAAATATAATTCAGTAGAATGACGTAATATTATATTGCTCACATATTGGCGTCACTGCATCTGGATTATGGATCATATCTCGACGCTGTTGGCATGAATAAGCCCATCAATGGGTATCTGAAGCTAATCTGTGGGAGTTAGTGTTCATGACGGCTTCGGGAAACTGCTTGCTGCTTGCTGTCTGCGCTACAGATAACGATACTCGGAAACTATTGAGAACATATCATAATTTTTGCAAAAACTGTAGTAGGACTCGAACAAAGAGACGTGGAGTTTAGATTTTTCGGAAACTTTTATAGAGTAAAATATTATAAAAAATTAACCCAGAAGTGTTTTAAGGTATCGCAAGTATCAGTAGTACGATTATACAATATACATAGAACGTGACAGATAACTAAAACAATAACTCTCCATATAACATCAATGTAGACTCGTTCTCTTTGAATACGAACTAGAATAGAATTCTTAACAGTACATGTGACGGCTCGTTCACACGATAAAAAAATGTCTGTCGTTTGTTTGTGCGCGATAAACGCAGAAACTACTGACTCCACTTGAGTGACGTTTATATATAATTGTAGTGCTAACTTCGGAGTAACATTTAGTCTTTGTTTCATCGCTATCGGTTCACTCAATCAAACGATATATTCATTTACAAATTTTATTTATGTAGTTGAACCTGTCACACGTCCTGTAGATGGCGCCACGTGTTTGATAATTGTCTCATAGTATAATCACTAATATATATTTGGATTTTACAATACCATTATGTAATATTTTACAATAATATAAAATGTTTTTTTAATTTTTAAATAAGATATTTTTGAAGTTTTGCTACATGTTGTTTATCTTATTAATTTTCTTTTTCTTCTGTCACATAGATGGCGTTGTCGGTGTAAAGTGTAGTTATTATGTATTATTTTATAGTTATCGGTTTTTAAAGTAATATTTTTTTCAGCCTTTATACCTGATTTGCAAATCACACCATAATGGGATATACTTTTTACCCCCCAACGCTACAACGACGCGACGGGGTGTTATACGTTAAACGTGAATATCCGTATGTCTGTCTGTATCTGTGGCAGGAGAGAGAGAACGCGATTAGATTACATGCGACTTTTTTGTATGATAATCAATTTGCTGTAGATGAGCTACAATGTGTGAAGATCGGATCAGCTGTTTGAAGACTCTTCTCTAACTCATTTCCAACAAGTCTGATTAGTTTCAAATTTATTGTAAAGTATTTTTAAGACTTTGCAGCATTGATGATATTGCAGCATTAAGTAGTGTGTATACCAACTCCTCAGCAACTTACAGCAGACATTTCGTGGTGAGGCTAATGAGGATAGTTTCTTCGGTGGTATCTAATACACATGTCAACATTAAGTAGTCTGGGCTATATCTAACTCCTCAGCCACTTACGTTAAACATGAGTGTGTACTACGGTAGAATGTTTCTATCATACTTTAAGAAGTATGAATAACTATTTCAGTCAGGTTTTTTAAAATTTTTATTAATAGTTATTATGAAATAAAATTGATTATTATTTTTCTATAACATCTCTTCCAAGGCGGAGGGAGACAGATCCCACCCCCCACTTCCGGCACGCTACGTCATCGAATGACACTTCGTTTTTATTTGTCAGCTTATACTTTTGATATAATCATCAACGAGGCACAGGGAGCAGGTCTGCGCGTTGCAGGAGTAGACCTGAGTGCTAACTGTTCCTCGCACGGTAATGTAACTTGATGTAGCTCTATCCCGCTCTATCCCGAGGGCAACCCTCACAATCTCTACACTAATATAGTATAGCGGAAAGTTTTAATATAATCTGTAACGTCATTAGTAGAGGTAGGTGCCGGTGGTGTAATAAGTTTCGTCGTAATTTGGTAGTTAAGAGTATTTTTTTTAGTTTTAATTTGTGATGTATGTAAATATCTGATAAATAATTTAAGCATGTGGTGAGGTGTACACGTAGAGAAATTTCTGCGCCATAGGTCATACGCAGACGGAGTTGCGGGCACAGCTAGTATATAATAATACTAAACCAAGACTTGTCTGTAAGAATTAGATACACTGTAACTATGGTCGTCTCAATACTGACACTGTCTGAAATCTAACTAAAGAACTGAAATATAAATATAGATTAGTAAGTCTTTGATACTTGCGTACCCGACGGTTCTTTAGTTAACAAATAAAAACATTTGTATTCAGAAGTCGAGTTCCCACGTAGATAATTTAGAATGTTAACCTTTAAAAAGATATTCCGTGTAAGCGAGTCGTACAACTGAAGTGGAGAAAATATATACATAGATACTTCAATTGATTTCATACACTGCTTAGAGGTACGTTCATATAAATTTATGACCTTGGGATACTTTACTACATTTAAATTATAATGGTGTGATATATTAGAATAACATAGTATAATATAAAGGGGTATTTAGATTTTTCATTTTATTTAAAAAAATATTCTTTAAGTTTATTTAAATTTTGTAACCAGAGTTCAGCAAACATCGAAACTTCATGGATGATATAATATTTTAACTTAAAATGACGTCATGAAAAAAAATATTCTAGTACAGTTTATAATTTAGTATTGGCAGAAGATGAGTGGGTGGTGACGAAGGATTGTTAAAAAAAAAACAACTTTATTTTTCCAAGACAAAATACAGACTGACTTTATTCTTAAATCTATTTTTAACCTAACACCACTAACTTGTACTAATTACGTGATACAGGTTATACAGATTCCTGGGTTATAACGATATAACTCAGGTAGTATACCTAAGTATACCCACGTCTAGGCAATATATAACCTTTGTCGCGATAGATTAAAGTCAACCTGTCTGGTATTGTCGTGCAGTATATATGGAAGGTTAGGGTCCGAGAAGAAAAGGGAAGCGTTATGGTTATATAAAAGGTCTCCCAACACCTTGGTCGCAAGTCCAAGGCGATGCCCGGCTATATTTCTAAATTGCATGTTATTATCGTATTTTGAGTGTTATTGCGAAGTATACAGACAGACATATATATGTGTGTATATGTGTATTGAATGACCAGCGCGTTCATTGAATGACAACATTCAATTGAGTGACTAAAGGACAACTCGTCAAGTTGTTGTAACGTTCAACGTCTTGACTGAACGTCATTTAGCATAGTCGTTGAATAGGATATAGCCGACTTTGTAATGTTCGGTTAGGGTGACCATAAGTTCGCAACTTAAAAGGTAACTTACTTTAGATAAAAAAAATGAGGACATGACATGACACATCTTATTATGATTTTACAATTTATCAAAGAATATTTTCGTTTTGTAATATTTTTCAAACAATAACAACCAACTTACCTTGATTTTGTTGTTCGTATTCAGCCAGTTTCGCCTTAAATTTTTCTTTAAAAGTACCCGGCGGCGGCAAATAATAGGTAAATCCATGCTGTCACACTACTTTATTACAAATAAACGCACTTTAAAGTTAATTTTTTTCAAAAAAATATCAACATAGTGCTATCTGTGCGAGCTGCTTGACGCCATATTTGTTTTGGTGACTACTAGCGCCGCAATGGGACAAAAATGAACTAAATTTCAATCACCTGACTGATTTTACGTCCGCTCTGTTCAAAGGGCTATGTTACAATCCGCTAACTAATTGGACGTTGGGTGACGCTTGTTCAATCAACGTTCGGCCTAGTCACTCAATTGAATGTTGTTATTCAATGAACGCGCTGGTCATTCAATGAAATAGCAGATTCAACCAGATGACTGCGACTTATACATGATACGTGTTGTTTTTTGCATAGACAATGTCACGTAAACAAAACACATTGTTGTCTGAACTTTTATTAATATTAAAATGTATAATATGACAGAGAGTGTAGAGTGTAGAGTGATAGAGAGAGACAGCGTGTGGAGGGTGTCTCGCTCGTGGATGCGGAATGTAATGAAGGAATGGTGAATGGACTCAATTATACTCCAATCGCTCGGCTATTGCTAGTGGTGTAGGGTTGTCACTGCGTAGGGTATCACAGCATTCTCTAATTTTATATATGTATAAAGAATCATGGCAAGTTTCATACATTGATTTGTACGGAAAATTTTGAGAGCGATTAATTATTTCCATTGCTTAGATTATACTCTAGGGATCCTGGTAATATGAATAATATATTTTTATAAGATGGCAAACACAAATGGCAAATATTCTAAAGTAAAAATAATGGACTTCTGACGGTTTCTATTGCCATATTTAGTATTTAAAAAAATAAAAACGTCAACTGTCAAAGTTGACACTTGCATCTGTCAATAAGTCATTACTCAAACTGTTAATTGACAAGTTTTATTTATCATCTTTGAGTTTTATATCTTTGATTTTGTAAAAAATAAATAATAAGGACATAAAAGCTTTACGAAATATAAGTAAATGTAAGACAAATATTAATAATAAAATAAAATTATCGTACAGCAATATAAATTATCGTATTAATCCATTTATTATCGTAAAGTTAAGCTCTGACAGTTTAGTAAAACACATATTATGACAAATGACATTTAAATCAATTTGTTTCGTTCAGAAATAGTCCTAAAAATATTCTGTATGTTTAAAGTTATTATTTAGGCCTCAAAAAGCAGTTCTAAAGTTATTTCAATTTCTCATATTTTTTAGTACAAATTCTGCCATGATTCTTTCTGTACATGAATGTAAAAAATAACAATGAGTTATTATTTTCAAACTTATCTCACTTTCGTCTCCTTGTTAATATCTGTTTCTTGAGATACATAAAGTTTAAGATCATATTAGTATATATTTCAATTTTAATCGTCACCTTTTATTGGCCCACTGCTGAGCCGGGTCTCCTCTTCAGAATTAGGAAAGATTAGGTCATAGTCCACGCTGGTCAAGCGCGAATTGGCAGACTTCACACACCGACAGAGAACATGGAGAACTCTTAGAAATGTAGGTTTCCTCACGATGTTTTCCTTCACCGTTAAAGCAAGTGATATTTAATTGCTTAAAACACGCATGACTCAGAAAACTCAAAGGTTGTCCATGATCGAACTTGGACCTCCCTACTAGACATCAATGTTTTAGCCACTGAGCTATCACTGCTATCAAAAATAAAAATAAAAATAAAAATATAAAATGTTAAATTATATTTAGATTATTTAGATTATTTTGTAATTGTTGTTTAATAGTTTTGTCTGAAATAAGTGAGATTTGTTGGTTGTGAAAGCCACATACACACTATTATACAAAGAGGAAAGATTTGATTTTTTTTTGTTGCGAATAAGCTCTAAAACAAGTACTTGTACATCAATTTTGATAATTCTTTCACCGACTAAAGCTACACTGTACCTTAATGACATAAATGAGTGTAGTGTGAGTGTAGTGTTGCCATATATATTTTTTAATTAATAGAATATGGCCATTATGATGCCACTGATCCGATTTTTAAAATTTTAAAAATCTTGTTTTTCTCTCTTCTTTATATATTTTACTCTTTTTTCATCTTTGTTATACAAATATCAATCAAACTGATGGATAAAAATTTGAAGAAAACCTTTATTTTTTCCCTGGATAATTTTGCAGTCCAGGAGTACGCATATGCTTATTATATAATATTTCTTTACCCTTGAAACTTGTAGTGAAAAGTAGATAAAGCAAACAGCAGCACAAGTGGAGTGCACTCGTAAATAAGTTAGAGCAAACTGACAGAACTCGCACGTACGTTTATATAGTAGGTAGTTAAGTTTGTACAGTATATATATTTCGTAAATTGCACTACTATATTAAAATTATTATGGCCAACCATACGGTCCCTGCAGGCACATAATGATATCGAGGCAATTGAGATTTTTCTCCAATTTTTTGTAATGTCTTATAGGATTTAACAGCTGGACAGTTTATTTACTTTGTATAAAGTATCTCGTTTCACTGTGTGTTTGTTACTCAAGTTGTTTATCAGATTCGCAAATATTATTCGATACTATCCTGACCATCCTGTCCCTCGCTTCGCTGAAATATATTCAAATTATACATTTAATTCTCGCACACTCATTCCTTTATATTTATTAATACTCTTCTTTAATGCTTAGTTATTACTAATTTTTACCAATTTTTTTTGTCTCGCTCACTCAGTCCTGCCGCAAAAGAATAATGTAATTTAGTAGCTTCGATCTGACGTTAGGAAATCAGTCTTTAATCATCATTAAGATGGATTTATTTAAAATCATAACACATCATTAAATATGTTATATAATTTTGAAGGAAAAGGAATTGTTTTAACCTCGAAGAAGAACGAAGCGACGTAAAGAGTGTTCAGCTATTTATATATATTACTAGGGGCCCGTCCCGGCTTCGCACGGGTGGATAATTTTTTTTAACATTTTGGCTCCCGCATTCTGTCGCTCCGTCTATCGCCGCGTTACTCGCTGCGCTGCGAGGCACGCCACACCGCGCCGGCGGCCCGTCTGGGATAATTTTTTATTTATCTTGATATTTTTATTTCGTAATATCTTTTGACTGGAATGTCCGATTTCAATAATTCAAAAAGTAATTAACAGATATTGAAACAGTCTTCATTACGAAATAATTTATTTGGATAAGAATTTATACAAAGTTATAGAAAACATGGTCTGATTTTGATAGGCATTTTTATCAACTTTTAAAATGTAAAAAAGTAGTTATAGTGACATAACTACAGTAGTTGGACATATGGTCTCGCGGAGTTTTTTGTACATATTGATACGTTCTATAATATTGTATAACATTTTTTTGTTCTATCATCAATACTTTTCGCAGCGCATGCGATGAAAGATATTTTATGGCTAATTTTTTTGCACCTTGTGTTGGTTTTAGTGAGAATTTCTGGGGATCTCTAATTTTTTCTTGCAATAAATATAGCCTATGTTACTCAGGGATAATGTAGCTTTCTAATGGTGAAAGAATTTTTGAAATCCTGAGAGTTCCTAAAAGTTACATGCACTGGGCCAGCGTGCTGGACTATGGTCTAATACCCTCCTCATTCTGAGGAGGAGAACTGCTCAGCAGTAGGCCATTGACGGGTCGTGATGATGATGATGATGACAGTTCAGACATTCGATATGTAACAATATTGTGTATAGAAAATAAAAAATTAAGAGAATAAATATGGCTATATAATAAAATCCAAAAACTGCATGATTACGCAGTTAAGTATTTTAATAAACACTTTTAGATCGTTGACTTCGAAAACGCATAAAAGTCTATATATAATGTGATCATGTACAAAAATAGTGGTTCATTTATATCGCGATGGTTTTAAAATTAGAATCTGTGTAATATGCAGTGTTGCCAGTGCACGCGCTCTCACTCAATATTAAGGAAAATTAATGCGTATTTTAGTGCTTTTCTTATTTTATTATCCAATGTGTCTAAAAAATCTATATAAAATTGTTTATATTAGAGATAGCGGCCCATCCCGGCTTCGCGCGGGTGGAATATTATTTTTAAAAATATATAGGCCCTCCCGCATTTCGGTGCCCACTCTCTTGCCGCTTTACTCGCTGCGCTGCGTCGCTACACTGGCCCGTCGCGTCGTCGTGTATTTTTGTTTATATTGATATTTTTAATTTCGTAATATCTTTTGAATGGAAAGTCCGATTTTAATAATTCAAAAAGTAATTTACAGGTATTGAAATAGTCTTGAATACGAAATAATTTATTTGTATAAGGATTAATACAAAGTTATAGAAAACATGGTCTGATTTTGATAGGCATTTTTATCAACTTTTAAAATGTAAAAAAGTAGTTATAGTGACGTAACTATAATAGTTGGACATATGGTCTCGCGGACTTTTTTGTAGATATTCATACGTTCTATAATATTGTAGAACATTTTTTTGTTCTATCATCAATACTTTTTGCAGCGCATGCGATGAAAGATATTTTATGGCAAATTTTTTGCACCTTGGGTTGGTTTTCGTGAGATTTCCTAAGGATCTCTACTTTTTTCTTGTAATAAATATAGCCTATGTTACTCAGGGATAATGTAGCTTTCTAATGGTGAAAGAATTTTTGAAATCGGTCCAGTAGTTTTTATGTTTATTCGTTACATACAAAAATACAAAAATACAAAAATACAAAAATACAAAAATACAAAAATACAAAAATACAAAAATACAAAAATACAAAAATACAAATCTTTCCTCTTTATAATATTAGTATAGATATCAAGTAAAATATGTAGTAAATACAACAAAGACTTCAGATAGAAACCGTTGTTTCAGTACAATATAAAGCTATAAAAACGTTTAATAATACGAAACGTAATTAAACTGCTGCTTGTGACTGGAGACTGTACTCGTAAAACTAAAAAAGTTAACGCTTCCTTAAACTTTTAACATAGGAACATGTCAATTATATTTACAAATAATAATTATATGAGTAAATAATTATTTTGCGTCAATTTCCGTTACTGAAAGCTATTTGAAAAACATGCTTTTTCAAAAAAAAATTCTTTAAATTTGATCAAGCTTGGCTTAGTTACTACTTCTTCAACATTCAAAATTCATTGTCCAACATTCAAAAAGTAAAAATGCTATTCATATCAATGCTAACAACATCATAATTAAGAGGATGTTATTCAAATTAGTGTTGCCAACCTCAATAATGTATGTGGTTTTATTTGAATTATAATTATAGTAAGAGTTTTCAGTTAATTTACATTGAAGAGAATAACTCAACCATTAACAGCTGGTTCAAAAAATATACATTTAAACCCGTTTGAGTTTTGTATGAAGAATTGAAACAATGGTAAAGTGGGTTAAGGTCTTTAATCTGCTGAGGAGTATAATACCCGCTGGAGTGTGCTAACTGCGATGTTGGGAAGGGAAATAATTAAAGGGTAATAGTATTATTGTACTGATTTGTTGGTGATAATTAATAATGTACAAAATGCATGAGTTATCTTTTGTGTCAATGTCATTAAGAATACACCACTTAACCATAATATATGTGACCAAAGTTTAAGTAGCTTAATGTCGTGGTAGCCATGTTAAGGTTCATACGAATGTAGGATAGTCAAAATAAATATAAGGTAAGGAGAACAAAAACCAAACGACACCGCGATGTAACTGACTGAATATGACTACTACAGCCATTTAGTCAACGATAAAGATAACTTCACTTAATCTTAATAAGTACAAAATAAAGATTTTCAAAAGGTAGACAATTTTAAATAATATTGAGCTAGTCCAAGTCATTGACACGTTCGTGAGATGCACTCATAACGTGATACGTTTAAAATAAATGTAAACTTTGTCTGGGAACGAAAAAGTGTCTTTTCAGCAACGAGTACTTCGGGTAGAAGTGGAGGTGGGAGTGAGGGTTACTGACTTGTACAATATACCATTGTTAGTAAACTAACTTAAACTGATTAAACAGAAGCGCCGTATAGTGTCAACTTCCCTTTCATCCCTTATTTTGTAAATATCTAACACAACCCTTCGGTTAACATGTAATCAAATTTCAAGTTGATTGATTTTATGTTGTTTTTATGGTTCCGAACCTTAAAAAGGTAAAAAGTTATAAGAACCCTTATAAGATCACGTCGTTGTCTGTCTGCCTGACTATCCATATGTCAAGACCCTTTTCGTGGATCGGGTGGAGGTATCAAGTTGAAATTAATATCAAATACTCAAGCTTGCGGTCCCTTGCGGCTGTTAAAAAATGAAATTTCTATGTCCATGCATTGTAAAGATATGACCGTTAATGGTCAATCACAAATTTTAGGGTACATCTCGGGTCCCGCAAGACCCTTTTTCCTAGAAAAAACGTGAAGATATCCAGTTAAAATTTATACCACATATATCTAGTCGGATATGTAAAAAAATCAATCAATTTAATAAAAAAATGGGACCAATCTGTAAGCATATACTACCAAATACAAAAAGAAATTTCTAATTCGGTTCATAAATGACGGAGTTCTGAGGTAACAAACATAAAAAAAAATACAACCGAATTGATAACCACTTTTTTTTTGAAGTCGGTTAAAAAAATACAGCCGCTTTTATCTCATGTATTGTAATTTTGATTTACGACAAGAATCAAAATTCTCAGACTTCGTCCTTTGACCTAGGAACATGATTTTTGGCAAGGAACATCACGAAAAAAATGTTCTTTTATATATTTATGTTTTGACGCATTATTTTAAGAATAAGTAAAGTCAAATTGAAGTTAATATTATTTATACTGAAGTGATTGCAAGTAGTTTTTCTACAGGGGATTCCACATATGCGGACATGAAAATGTTTAATGTTTGCGATTTTAATATTATTCGAATGTGTCAATTCACCTGCTCTCGATACAGATACAATATATTTTTACCGTTTCAACCCTAGTTAACGAGTTTAATTTTATGAAATTGAAATTTAAAAAATTTAAATATATTTATTCATAGAAAGAAAGAAATAATTTGTAATGCAAAAATGTACGTAAAAAAGATTATTTTGTAAAGAATAAATTCCATTAATTAATTAAATTTTTATTTTTTAGACTGGTCAATAAGGTTTAAAGAAAGACACCTCTTCCACATACTCAAATTTTCAAAGGTTTAAATCTGTTCCAAAGACATGTGTATACCATATTCGAATGTTAGTAAAATCGCAAACTTCAACGCTTTTTTGTCGTATCGTGTGAAATGAATCTAAAGCTATTTTAGCGAATATCTTAGCAACGATTGTTGACGACATAACATGTTGTTAAATGACAGCTTGTAAAATATTTTAATCGACTCCAAAGAACGAAGGAGGTTCTATATGTGATAATATATATTTGCTATTGATCCTCCGACCTCAAAATTATTTTAATGTAATTATTTTTTTACTTTTAATTGCATTTTTCAGAATTTGTAGTCGGTTAATTTTTTTTGTTAAAAATATTTTATCATATTTTCTTCTATTTTTTATAAGTAATTATAAATATATGTCAATTGAAATATGCATTACTAATGTCGGGAGTAAACTCCCCACAATACTACTTTTGACCATATTTTGACCCATATACGAAAACCAAATAATAAATGTCAAAATAAAATTTGATAGTGTTAGTTATATGAATTGAACGTTTAGTGCGCAAGTTCCTCACTAGCAATTATTAATTTAAGTATACCTACTGAAAAAATATAAATATAGTAGCTTTCAGTAGAAAAACATATACGATAAAATATTAATTATTAACCATATTATAATAACATTACTTTTCGGCAGCACAACACACTTTTACAGGATAAATATTGAATAGAATCAGGCGTTACTTTGCGGCAATTCATGATTTAAAATGAATCAAAAGGTTACCTTGCTAGCTAAGCTATAATCCGCGGCAATCCTTATATTATCCTTTTTTCACAGGATAAGATAAATCCAGTAATTAAACCTCAACTATCTGCGAGATACTCGTGATAGAATAAAAATGCGGGTCGATTAGTAAGAAAATGAATTCGAAATTTATTATATTTCATTTTATTATGCAGTGTTGCCTACATATAGGGTATCGTTAAATTTAAATTGGTAAAATATCAACTAACTTCAATATATTACATAAAGTTTTAATGCAAACTAATCAAGGAGTCAGTTCATAGTTCGTATTCAATACGCCTTCTCACGAGTGAGTTTGTATTGTACGGAGAATGTAAAGGTAGAATCGACAGTCGACCCTGCTCAATGCTCTCTGTATCCACTGACGCCACGAGTCATGAATATGAATGGAGGTCGGGAACACTCGGCAGTTCCTCCTCGTTACTCTTCATTATTCACAATTAAATTTAATCAACTTTAAATTTTCATTTCGCCACAGCTCCACCAACTCGCTCAATGTTTATTATATTCATTTATAATTTCTTGTAACTTCTATTTATGTACCGTTAAACACAGATTTTACTTCTCGTTTAGGACTGTTGTATTACCTTCATTTGTTATGTTTGTGTATTAACCAAAATAGTTTTAAATAAAACGTCGTAGCTCCTGGCTATATTTTGACACATGTCCGCTTTTGTACATTTAATGTAAAACGTTATGTTTAAACGTATTTCCTGAGGAAGTCTACGAGTTTTGCAACTATTTAAACTAACACACATCCTTTATGAATACTTCTAGAATTATATTGTTGTTAACATTTAGACAAGCTTTTACCCGTGAGGGGACAGGTTAGAATACGGTTTCCCTCTGCCGCTGGGAGAGCATCTCGTAAGAGCCGAGTAACCCAGCACCCCCTTGGTAGTAGGGGATCTGTTCCCCGACTGGCTTGTTACAGCCAGCATGCGAATCCGACCGCCAAGTGTCTCTGACGCGTTCCGGCCGAGCCGCATGTTGGCCTGATCTACCCCTCCCTCTCCCATCCAATTTCTGCTGCGATTCCAATGAACACCGAGTTCTTGCTGGGGGTCCATTGAAACCATAGCATTCTTCTCTTCGCTCCCCCTCCTCACTCTATCTTCGAGGCGGCAACGCATCGACAAAACACCTCTAGATTTGTCGATGTCCATGGGCCATTACCATCAGGTAGATCGTCTGCTCGTTTGTCCCTTATCTATCATAAAAAAAGCTAAGCTTTCCGCTTAAAGCTAGGCCGGAAAATGGATTTTTTTTGGAGAAAACTTTATAAAAAGACAATAGCAGCCTTTACTGAAATAATTACGAACACACGAAAACTGGCATTATCTATATCTATACTATTATATAAAGAGGAAAGATTTGATTGTTTGTATGTTTGTATATTTGTATGTTTGTTTGTTTGTTGCGAATAGGCTCGAAAAGTACAGAACCGATTTTGAAAATTCTTTCAGCGATAGGAAGCTATATCCTTTCCGGGTAACATAGGCTATGTGGTGTTGCCATAAATACTCTAATTAAAAAGATATGGCCATTTAAGTGCCATAAGGTGGTCATTTTGTAAATTGAAGAGCTCAGGAACAACAAATCCGTTTTAAAAAATTTTTTCACTGTTAGAAAAATACACTATTCGCGAGTGACTAAAGTGATTTAGTGTTGCCATATACATTTTTTAAATAATAGAATATGGCCATTTTGTTGTTTCTAATCCGATTTTAAAAATTCTTTCACTGTTAGAAAACTACACTATTCGTGAGTGACAAAGGTGATTTAGTGTTGCCAAATACATTTTTAATTAATAGAATATGATAATAGAATATGATTTTAAAAATTCGTTTACTGAGAGAAGTCTTTAGTATTTCCGTCTCTCTTTCTCTTATAATACTATCATTGTCTCTCATCCTCTCTGTTTTTTCTCACTTTAATTTTTATTTTTATCTGTTCAGAATGATTATCCTATTTTCACTTTCTTTCTTTCAATAATTTCTCTCTTTCTCTCTCCTTTACCCATTCAATTTTAGTTCTGCTCTGTCTTCCCTCTTTTATCATCTGTCGCTTTTCTTTAATTTTGTTTCTATTATTTTTCTTTTTATAACTTTTTCTTATTTCTAATTTTTCAAATAATTAAAAACTACACAATTACAGAATGACAATTTAAGGACATCAATTATAATATTGCTTTAAATACCCGGAGCGAAGCGAGGGCAGCCTTCTAGTGATTATATATTTTTATTAATTACTTTATTGCGTGTATTGGAATTGCTTTATCATTTTAGTTAATAAGTTGTGTCTAAGTAAGAATAAAAAAGAAATTGGTCATCTATTTAATGATCACAGAATCGAATCGCCGGTAGTGTGCATTAACTGTTATCTAACGAAAAAAATCTTAGAATTTGAAATAACTGGTATTGCTATAATTTATAATGAAATAATTTTGGTAAATGAAATTGAATCATAACTACCGTGTAAACTGTAAAGAGTAGAGCAGAGAGCTTGTTACAATTAATATGAATGCAGGTCGGACGTCGAGTTTTCAGAATAAAAGAAACTCAAAGGTATTCATTTAATAACATTTTTGTAATGCACGTTTTAATATATTTTACGCTAAAGACTCTGTATTCTGAAACGATGGCCAGAGGTGAAGTGATGATGGTGGTTTCAATTGATATTGCAAATGCTTTCAACAGTCTTCCCTTTTCCACTAACAAAGAGACTCTCTGTTATCACAATGTCCCGTTTTATCTTCGGAGGTTACTGGAATCTTACCTCCGAGACAGAGAAGTCCTTTGGGAAGGGAGTAATGGACATTTGTTCCGGTACCCAGTCGGTTGCGATGTCCAACAGGGATCGGTCATAGGACCGATCTTGTGGAACATCGGTTTTGATTGACTTCTTCGGGGACCTGTCCTTTCAGGTATAAAAGTCGTTTGTTATGCGGACGACACTCTCATCACTGCACGTGGAGTCACTTATGAGGCAGCGGTGCGCCTTGCGGAAGTGGGATCTTCTTTGGTTGTAGACAGAATTGCCATGCTAGGCCTAAGAGTATCCATCTCAAAAACAGAGGCTCTACTTTTCCATGGCCCACGTAGAGGTCCTTCTAGAGGAGCATCCATTGTAATTCAAGGGACGAGAATCATGGTGAAGACACAGATGAAGTATCTGGGTTTAATTTTAGACGGCAGATGGATGTTTCACACCCTATTTTTCTCAGCTCGCCCAGAAGCTAGTTGGAGCTGCCGCTGCACTGGGTAAACTCCTGCCTAATGTTGGAGGGTCGAACTCACCATGCCGGTAATTATATGTCGGCATGATTCGTTCCATGGCGCTTTATGGAGCACCCGTTTGGGAGGACGCTCTCTCCGCTCGTAATAGATCTTTGCTGCGAAAGCCACAAAGAATAATTGCGACAAGAGCGATACGAGGGTATCGAACGATATCTTGGACTGCAGCAACTCTTCTAGCGAGCGACCCGCCTTGGGAGCTACAGGCAGGGGTACTAGCGGAGTTGTTTCGTTTTCGGGCTGCCGTTAGAGCCAGAGGTGACTGCTTGAGCTTAGAGGAGGTAACAAGGGTAAGAGTTATTGCCCAAAGAGCGCTTATTGAAAGGTGGCAAGAGGACCTTAGAAGTCCAACAGCAGGTCTGGCTACAGTAGAGGCCATAGAGCCCCATTTTACCCGCTGTATAATGAGAAAACATGGGAAGCTATCATTTAGGCTGACGCAGGTACTTACCGGGCATGGTTGTTTTGGTAAATACCTGCATCAGGTAGCCCGTAGAGAGCCGTCTCCAGCCTGCCACAAATGCGGAGCACAAGTGGACTCAGTGCGTCACACGTTGGAGGAGTGCGCCTCTTGGGGACCACAGCGGAATGCGCTGGTGTCGCAAATCGGTGGAGATCTGTCACTGGTGGGAGTGGTTAATGCCATGCTCAGCAGTGACAGGTCTTGGTCAGCAGTCGCCTCCTACTGTAAGTCCGTTATAGCACTGAAGGAGACCGCGGATAGGGAACGAGAGAGAAATGCTCTTGAGGATGCAAATCGCCAAAGACGACCGGGCAATAGGAGGCTGCGCTTTGCGCACCTTCTCCCCGTGTAATAAGGAGTAGCGCATTCGGCAAAGGGGTCCGCCGGCACGGCCACGGTTGCATGCGAGAGCGATCCCGTGACGTCCATACAAAGCGGTGACGGATAGATGGTTTTTAGTGAGTATTCTGGTAGTTCAGGCCAGCGAGTCCCACATACCCGCCTGGGAGTACCCAAGTGGGATGCGTAATGCATTTTCCATTGATAAAAAAAAAAGTTTAATATTTTACTAAACTGCGGTTTATACTGAATATTCTATTAGTTACAATTATATAATACTTAAATAATTTTATATTAATATGTATAGAATGTTCATAAAATAGTTTGTACTTTAAATAGAGTTAAAAGTTTTAAAGAATACAATTATTCTAAATAGTTAACGTTAGTAAGTTTGAACATTCTTTTAATACGATACAAGCCTTTATTGTCCTGTCCATAGCCAAAGTATAGTAAGTGTAATCTATTATCCTCTAAACAATAAAGGAACTAATAAGGCAAAGGTTCAAAGGAGGTGGAAGACGAAATCCTCTAGCGGAGGCGTCGAGCGCGGCTTCCTTATACCCTCAATATTACGATTTTTTTATATATAGATATGACTATTTAGTGAATATTCTTCAACATAAAGCACATTAAAAATTATATATTGTGAATGTACAAGTATTGTGACAGTTCGTATGTTTGGAATTTGAATGATTAGATGTTTGTTACTCAACCACGCTAAAACTGCTGTACTAATGAAATTTAGCACACATATACTTTATGATCTGTATACTTTTATCTTGAAAACATACATATGATACTTTTTATATTAAAAATAAATCATAATTCCTGCGGGATAATATATTTATTTATTAAACACTTAAAATATGGCTATATAAAGCTAAATATATGTGATAAATTACACTCGAGTGAAGCCAGGCGGATCGACTAGTTATTCTATATCTATACTAATATTATAAAGAAAAAGATTTGTATTTTTGTATGTAACGAATAAACTTAAAAAATACTGGACCGATTTCAAAAATTCTTTTACCATTAGAAAGCTACATTATCCCTGAGTAACATAGGCTATACTTATTACAAGATAAAATTAGAGATCCCCAGAAATTCTCACTAAAACCAACACAAGGTGCAAAAAAATTAGCCATAAAATATCTTTCATCGCTTGCGCTGCGGAAAGTATTGATGATAGAACAAATAAATGTTCTACAATATTATAGAACGTATCAATATTTACAAAAAAAAACTCCGCGAGACCATATGTCCAACTATTATAGTTATGTCACTATAACTACTTTTTTACATTTAAAAAGTTGATAGAAATGCTTATTAAAATTTCCATACTTTCGTATTAATTCTTACTCAAATAAATTATTTCCTATTAAAGACTGTTTCAATATCAGTAGATTACTTTTTGAATCATAGAAATCGAACATTACATTCAAAATATAAACAAAAAATACACCCCGACGGGCCGGTGTGGCATGCCACGCAGCGCAGCGAGCAACGCGGCGAGAGAGGAGCTCACTAATATGCGGAAGAACCAAAATGTTAAAAAAATAATTATCCACCCGTGCGAAGCCGGGACGAGCCGCTAGTAACTAATACATTTGATACATTCTAATAGGAATTGTGTTGATGTGTTATGTTTTACACTTGAGTCCTCCGTGGCCTCGCTTTTTTGAAAACTATTGGTATACTTTCTCTTAATTTTTTTTAGGGTGATGATATACTTTTTTATTATAATAAAAATATATATTTATAACAATATCGAAATTGTATATTAGGAGATAAAAGATGACAAATGCGAAGCAAAGGCAATTTGCAAACTAAATTAGGTCATGGTTTTACGTATGTATTCAATTTGATTCCATCAAGCCTTTTTACAAACTCTGTAAGCGGAAAATAAGAGCATTACAAGGTTTTTATGTGGGCACTGTTACAAGAAAATGAGATTTTACTAACTTCATGTTGCCGTAATGAGAGTTTAGGCAAAAAATCGGTATAAGTACAAGCAAAGGCATTACTTTGATAAGCCTTTTGTTACATACTTTTTTAAAATACGATTTTATACAATATTTTAGATTTTGAAAATTGTAAATAGTTTAGAAAAACTCCAGTAAATTAGAATACACTTTTCAAAAGTCTTTAGAAGAATCAAGACTATTCATATTCTTTTTAAGTGTTTCTTGAATACCTAATTATAAATTATAATGAATAATCACATTTTGTCAGAGATAAAACGTAATAATAAGCAAACAAGTATAATAAGATAAGTTTGAAATGAAACAGAAGCGCTAAGCCGTAAGCAGCTCAATGAATGTCTGTCAGCTCTGTCTCACTAATATATATTTATCGTTGTTGCAGGTAAGTCCACGTCCTCGTCGCGTCCCACTGCTGGTAACAAGGTCATACTAAAACATTCCTTTTCTTTAATATATTAGGGATACCATGCCATATAACATATAATATTCTTTTTCTTCTAAAAGTACTATACGTATTATTTAATAATAGTTGTAATTTCTTTCACTATCAGTAAAGTAATTACAAACTACCTTCTGGTATTAAAAACAATACTAAACATTTGAGAATAGATTGCTAATAACTTATTTGTTTCAAAAGATCTAAGTAGATATATCTGTTACAAAAATTAATCTAATTTTTCAAAATCGTAGAACTGTATGTTATATTATACACCGGATATATATCGGATATATGTTAAGCGTTATACTCAGACTTAGTCCGTAGTTTAAAGTATGTCTGGAAACTTATTTCAAACAACAATATCGGAGAATCCTTTAAGATAAGTTCGTAGCTTTGCTACGTGAATGCTACGAGGATACTACACAACGTCTACGAGATTACCGCTACGATTGCAATATCTCGGAAAATTGCATACAAAGAATAAATTACTCATATTGTTATATCATAGGAAAATAATAAAATGCCTTAGTTTATGAAAACTCTCGCTGTGTTTCCATACAAAATCTGAATGGAGTCTTTTTGATCTTATTTTATATATTATAAAGGCTTGTTTATACTTTTTGACAGTATGTCAGGCCCTTAATTTTTGAGTATGAGCCATGTTATAATGCACTTACATCAAGGTACGTTGAGTACATTATAACTAAAAATTATGAATTTGGCATTCGTAACCTTAAAAAATGTACAAAAATTAGCAAAACTAGGGCAGCCATTCGATATAGGAATATATCGACAGTGCCACGAGCATCATTAATATTTGAGTTTTGATTCTGGATATCGGTAAATGTAACATTGAAATGCATCGAATATTTGATATCCACGAGATACAAATTATGAGAAATAATAACGTATTGTTAGTTATTATTTGAATTGCATAGCGGTTTCAAAAGATGCGCAACTGTGGCAGTTCTGCAGAAAAATCATTTTATTTTAACGTCCGTTGTGATATTACTAACATTTTACTTCGAAACATAATACCAAAATAAACCTAGCAAGTAGCAGTTACTATACTACACTTTATTACATTTTATTTGAACTACAAGGACAATGTTTATTCTATGAAATCACTAGTCAAACTAACTCTATTTACTGTGATAAAATTGTCAAACCAGTGGGGATGTTGTTATTGAAAGTATACTTACAATATTGTTTCTAGATAGAATGTGACAAAAATATGTTTGTGGTAGTTTATACTAAATGCAATAAGTATCTACTAGCGCCATATATACACATGTGTACCTTTCCGAATAAAGAAGCCACAAGCCATGAGTAAAAGAAATAATAAAGTAAGTTTGTAGGTTTATCTATAGTTGTAGTAAAGGTGGACTGAAATCAGAAGTTTGCCAACACACGAGAATGGACTTACAAACTCAATTTTCTCTTAATATTAGCTTTATGTACTTGAAACCTGTACACGTTGAAAGCACTCGTAAAACTTATACTAGAAGTTTGTAAAAAACTTCATTATGAATTAAAACACATGAAATTCATAGTGAATACTTCAATTAATTTATTTATTTTCATAAGTTTTTAAAATGTCGTGTAGTTGTACGCAAGTACTAGTAAAACAATAAGTCAAAGTAATAAAGTTCATAATACAATTTGGCGCACCCTGGCTACTCAATATTTCCGAAGATTGGATTACTACACCACACATACATTATATACATACGGATATAACTTATTCAGATATTAAATTTATATCAATTATAATTAACGTTTTCGTATTTTTTTTCCATCTATTTAGATTTACTTTAATTTCATTAACCCTATTCTCTAATATCCGAAAATTATACGATTTCTTGTATTTAAAGGTTAAACATTAAACTTGTGTTTTTAAAATCCACCCACCACTAAATATACATTTTATAAATTACTTCCAGAAATATAGAAAAGAGAAAGAATGTCACCTTTTCGTTATATTAGTTATTATCTACAAGGGACCGTTACCGCACAGTGACACGCACAGGACAATAATAAAATGCAATTACAACGGAACACCGAGTAACCAATATTAAACACTTACTCCAAACCATAGTAATGTAGACACAGCATCACGACATCACACCACTGCGTAGCCATAATGGTTACCAGGCGAGCTCCGTTTAACTCAAATCTTTTTTTTAATGTGGGAAATGCATTTACGCAAAGGTGTTATGTGGGACTCACAGCGATAAGCGCTAGATTACCGTACTAAAACCCACCACCGTCGATGCCGTAAGATAGGCGTCGCAGGAACGCATTAGCTTACTACTGCAGACGCCTCAGCACATCCACCCGTCTGCGGGTACCCGCAGTTAAAACCCGCCCATGGGCTCGCTTCACCAAGCAACTAACCGAGGGGGAATGGCAGGATATATCTACTGAAACACTCAGCCCCCGGAGGAGTCGCAAGTTATTTCTGCAAACAGAGGAGTACCCGGAGCGATTCGGACCCCTCTGGCCTCAATAGCCGTCTGCGACGTTGGAGTTTAAGGGTCGCGTCCGTCACACCGGCGCTCCGCGACCTTCACGTCCAACCTCTCTGCTGGCCGCTTGACCGCTCCCTCATCCCGGTTCGCGCTACACCGAGATAGGAGTGGAAGACAAAACAACCAGTGCAAGTGTCACTCGCGCTTACGCGCCTCACTATGAGGAGGATCCCGCAGCTACCGCCCCAACTGGCTCAAATCTATCGAAACAGAGGTTATATACAATCATGGAATAAAATAAAACGTACTAAGTACCCGCGAATATAAAGTTATCAACGGTGTTGCTAACTGTAATGAAAAATGTAGTCTGTTATAAGCCTGCGATATGTTCTTGAAACTATTGTATAACATAGTATGATAACGTCAGTCCGCTCGCAGATTAGAGTCATCTGTCGGGTCACAATTAACCTACTTAAAAACTGCTTGGTGATTCCTATCGTTATACTTTACTTCAAACAATACAAGCTATTCTGTTGCTCAAATTGTCAGAATGATGCTTTAACAATTATTATGTGGTAAATAAAGTTCTAATAAATAAACGATACCAAATAATATCTTTGAACAACCACAATATGTATCTAGGTTTTATATTGTGACGAAGTCCCATGTAAACTTTCATCCCCTATTGTTATACCACTTTATCATTATATCGCTATCGATATATCGATATATTTTAAATTATAATTTTTAATCAATTTATAATTCATATATGACTAATTCCGAAAGACATAAACGGTCCCACAGCTCCACATGCACTCTATTCCCTATTTCAACCCCTTCAAGCCTTTTTTCGCGATAAGTTAATCCTTATGTCCTTTCTCAAGGTATAGTCTATTTCTGTACTAAATTTCACCAGACAAGCAGACAAAGTTACTTTCGCATTTATAATATGAAGTTGGGATTAAATTAAACTATATTACCCTATATTTTAAACGTTATTTACTTTGTTTTATTTAAATCTACTTTTGTAATCTGTTTTGTATATTTCTCAAAATGAGATACACTGTGTAGCAGAAAATCGATTTAATTATAAATTTCAATCAGGCCACCACATAAAAGGGCTTATGCCCATAAAATTCGTAATTTGATATAATATGAAACCAATATCCAATGTTTTATATTACAAGTGTTCTACCTTTGTCAAATTCCATAATATTTCACGATTCATACAAAAATGATCGTGATATATGGAGCGGGAAAGTGGACGTGTAAAAATGGCCGACCATTCTTCTGTGTATTGTACTTTCTTTTTTTCAATATTCACCCTATATACGGATAGTGTTGGGATTTTACTTTGTTCACATAGAAGGTTACTTTTAAGCTCTATTGATATTTATCTATTCAATTTTCTGAATTTTTGTTATCTACATGGGGGCGATACGTAATGGAAACTCAGCATCAAGACACCACACCACTGTACAGCCATAATGGTCACCAGGCGAGCTCCGTTTGACAACTGGACCAAGGCTATCGGAACAAAAGTTACGAGAATATACAGATGTTGTTGTTACCAAAGTATTTTTAGCAAATCGTTAAATACTATTAGAGTATATTACTTGATAGAGAGTAGAAAACGAAATGTCGGAAAATCAAAAAGTTTACTGTAGTGAATAAGTCAAATAATGACGTCACGACAATTCTAATCAAATCAAGAAGGTATTAGCTATAGCAACCAATTTACTGGAAAAGCAAACCTTAACAAGAAAACTGTATTCTCGCTATCAGTTAGGTAATAGACATGTAAATCGCACCGAAAACATTTTCATGTAAAATGTCGCCAAGACGAGACCATATACCTCGCACCGTCAAAAAGTGATCAGATCTCATATATAGCCAAGCTTCTAACTCTACACGCCTTACTTCTACAAGCCCTAACTTTTATATAAAACATGGAGTCCCTATATACATTTTCAGACATCTAGCATCAAATTTGAGGATTTCATTTCGAATGTTTGTATGGGATCAAATCCCATCCTCTCTAATTTAAGAGGTGTGGGGGGTATAATTTCCAAGTTTTAGAATTGTTTTTGTTGTTTGTGCACTAATACTAGCCTATATACTAAATTTTAGCTTTCTAGGGCTTCAGGAAGTACCCTAAAAAACTTTTATGATCAGTGATTCAGTGACGAATTCAGGGTTTTTCAGATATCAATATAAATAAATTATAAGTGTTATACAATTGAAACTTTACATGATTAATGAGTCTACTGCTCACATTATAATCCGATCCGATTTTTTGTTTTTGTTTTTTGTTATGAGGGTTCGAAAAAACGATGAAGCGCTTCGAGAAAAGGTAGTAGTGCTCTTGCGCTTTGCTTAGATCGTCTTGGCGGGGCACTACCGGGCCTCCAGATTTGATATTTAGAAGTGAAACTCAAAAGTACTGCTGATTGGAATGTTGATTCACGTCTTTTTAAAATTAGGGAGATCTACTTGTTGGTCATTAAATATTAATTTTAT
Organism: Limenitis camilla; assembly: GCA_905147385.1. NCBI lineage: Eukaryota > Metazoa > Arthropoda > Insecta > Lepidoptera > Nymphalidae > Limenitis > Limenitis camilla. The sequence goes on from LR990231.1 coordinate 222,425, forward strand.
TTATCTATCAAATCATATGAAAAGGAGAGAATAAAAATCAAATATCCCATAAATCGTAAGAATATAAAGCATATGAAATACTCTTTTTATTGGAAGTAGAGACCCAAAGCTAGTAGAGCTTATTGAACCACGTCTCGTCAAATCCAAACATCTAAATTGTTTGAGGAGTTATACAAATACAATCTGACGAAATACGGATCTAGTGCGGATTGTGGAGATGAGACTATTACTAAACACGATCACATGCTGACAGCCTGACGAGTGGTTTTGTTGAGTACCTAATGAATTAAATGAAATATTTGTTGGTAAAGTTACTGATATAACTTTAATGTAGTAGTTGCTCTTGTGGCTCAAGACTAAGGCACAGCTCAGTTTCTTGTCTTAATTGCATATTATGATAGTCTTTCAAGGGTTACTGTGGAGTATTGCTCTAATATATTTAGTAATCCATTATTCAAGTTTAACAATATTAATAGGAGTAGTTTATTCACGAGCCGAAACTTTCTTTGTTTATTATTTCCTAAAAAAGTCTTTGAGAGAGATTTTCTATCCCTGATATGTCTCTATATGATTGAAGAGATCTTTCTCGAGGTTTACTGAAGACAATATTACGTAAATGTAAACAGAAATATTTATACGTATATAAATAGAATAGTGGAAGGGAAATTTCATAAAATGTAACTCCAGTTCGCATTCAGTGAGACCTTTTATATGGAAACTAGCGCCTTCCGCGTCACTGGGTTACTCTGAGCTTTACTCTCTATTTTATTAAAACCACCCACTTCTGAAGCTGTATTAGCTGAAGTATTCATTGTTATATCCAACTTCAGATCATGACGAAAGTTTTTTAGCATTTCGTATATTAAAAATGACAAAAAGAACTCTTTTAAGGTTACTTATTAAATATTTAGGTCTGTAATCTCTTTAAATTGCAACAAATATCTATAGAGTTCTACCAGTTGATCTAGAAAATAAAAAATGGTAAGATACAATTTCTTTTAGCACATGAAAAAGCTAAAATAATTTTAAAAAATCGTAAAATTATTATATAATAATATATTTGCAACGGCAAAGTTAAGTTTGTCACCAAATATAGATTCGCATTTATCCATTTTTTTTTGAGAAAAGAAATCGAGAAACAAATTCCTAATCACCACTACTAATCCTAGCCGCAAGTGAGAATAGTATTCTATAGCCACATATTAATGGGGAAAATACTATTAGTGTCTACGTAATACTTAAATGAAGCCGTACGTCATACCACACGGATGGCACACGCATGACCCACCGATGGCTCACTGATGGCACACGCAGTAACAACTTAATCACCTCCGCGCCCAACCATTAGCTTTTATTGGCTTCCAGATAATTTGAGCCGATCGTAAAGGTTTTTATTTTTACCGCTCGTTTTACATCGACTTCAACTAATAAAGACTGAAATAGACGATACCAACAATATCATGGGAACGTTCCTACTTGTCTCCGTGCTCTATTTCTTTATTGGAATTCTCTACGTATATATCACATTACTAATTATTTTTAAAAGGTTTTAATTATCTCGTGTAACAAGAGAACCAGAGAAATCCTTAAGTGATTGGAAATTAGGCGAATGATTATCTTATAATTCTTAGCAAAACATGGCCAATGGCTTGCTCCAAGAAATACTTCTATAATTAAGTGTTAGAAACGTCAGTTATATTAACATAGCGCCATCTATTGAAAGTTTAGCTAATCTATGCTATCATATATCTACTTACATCGCCATCTGATAGAAACCTTTAAACTTACAAATAATTAAGTTATTGGTCGAGATAAAAATTATCCTTCATTAAGATACGTGAGGTGGTTTGATAGTACATTGCGGGTAAAATACTGGATTTTTAATATACAAAATATTATTCAATTAATCGAATTTCGAAGTCAAATGATACCAGTAAATGTGCTTGATTTCTACATAAAGTTATATCGGATTACCGTTTGTCGGTTGTCCATTAACGCCGAAAATACTTACCAGAGTTTACAATTATACATCTTATTTTATAGATACTAAGGTTGAAATTACTTGGTAGTTAAAATACTGAAGCATTTCATTGAAAATATGTTCTTTCTGTAATATAATTTATTTTTTATATAATAAGGCTGGCTAAAATTATTCGGCAGGTACTACTTAGGTATCAAATTTAAATAAAGACATGAAACTTATTATATTTCTTATATATTTTTAGATTCTATTAAATTTTAATCGCTCTGTCCCTATATCTCTATATTTTTTATTCTCAACCCCAACATAATTTATATATGACTAATTCCGAACGACATATCGGTCACACAGCTCGATATGCACTTCATCTTACGTCGATAGATGGCGTAATCACACACCCACTTGTTTAATTTATATTTTAAGTATTTTTTTCGCTATAAAAAGTAACCAACACACAAGCCTAGTATGTCCTTCCTCAAGCTCTTATCATTCTCTGTATCAAATTTTATCAAAATCGGTTCAATGATTTAAGTGTGATTTGGTAACAGATAGTACAGACCATCTATCCGTCAATAGATGGCGTAAGTAGTATATTAAATCGCAGTTTTGTTGGTTTAGTCTGTAATCTCAAGTATTACCTACGTTATAAGAATAGAATACTATTCCCTTCTGTCGCTAGGAGAGCATCTCGTAAGAGCCGAGTAACCCAGAACCCACTTGGTGGTAGGGGATCTGTTCCCCAGTAATCGCAGCATTTTCCTCTTCATTCCTCCTCCCTACTCTATCTTTGAGGTTGCAACGTATCGGCAAAACAAGAGGGTATCTTTTGTTTTGCCGATGTTCACAGGCAACGGTGGCTATTTACGATCAGGACCGTATTCTATCTACCATTAAAAAAAGAAAAAAAAACATTAAGTATCAGTTTGGTGCTGATAAAGTCCTTGATAAACTATTCGCAAGATACATTACAAAACGTTTGTGTGTGAACAACGACGCTATACGTTAAAGAGTTATCAGAAACTAGTGAAACTCTAAATATACAAGACAAATATCTGACTCAATAAATATTTAATGATCTTCGCTGCATTCACTGCCTCAAGCAATATATTTCACAAAATCAAATTTAAAGTTGATCCAATACAATTGCATTGTATAATAAAATATTCGTGATCAATATTGACGGGAAAGAGAAACAAAATATTGAAATAAAACTGCGGCGTTCACTATTTATAGCAAACATACGTATTGCTCGGATATTGCTTTACTTCAAAATATTGCTAAACTTTGTCGATCAAACTTTTGAAAACCATTGGTTTCATGTTTTTAGAATAATAGTTGTCACTGAAATTTCAAAATAATGATTGGAGAGATAGATGGAATATTTCATGATTTGTACAAAATAGTTATTTTTCTTAAGTTTGGTGGAATTTCTAAAGTAAGAAAAATCATTTTGTACTTGAAGTTAACACCGTTTACAACTTTGTATTCGCGAGCTGTTACTTTTATTTTATTTCAATTATACCCACTGTCATAAATATTGAGAGAGGTATGATACCCATTACTGTACAGCAATACGTATACACATGCAATTTAGACTGAGGCTTGAGACCCAGGAGCAGGTTTAAAGAGCTCTTTCATAATATATTAACTCTCACCTCCACCACTCGACCTCGCTAACGACAATAGATAATAAAGTAAACTTACGTGGACCTCGAGAAGGGTAACCTTAATCACGACACTATATCACTAACTTCCATGTTCACTGCACGAAAACACCAGAGAGACTGAGACTAATCTATCGCACTAAAGGTTATATATTGTCTTCACGTGGGTATACTTGACATAATATAGAATGATCTACCCGATACTACTACTTTATAAACAGTGTTGCTAACACCACCTAACAATTTATAACAAGACGATATAATATAACCTCTGTTCCGATACATTTGTACCAGTTGTCAGGCGAAGGTCGCCTGGTGTCATTAATGGCTGTACAACTGCTGTAGTGTCGTAATGCTGGGACTCCATATACATAATATTGGTACGAACAATATTTTTCTACTGGAGATCTAAAGTTATAACACTAAGATAAAATCAGAATAAATTTTGCAAAATTAGCCATGTTGTTAATGAATAGCCAATTGTATATTTTGAAAACCTAACCTAATTTGGTGTGAAATGAAATTTCATATAGTATTTCAGAGTGACTTGAGTTCGTAATGAAACTTTTCATTTAAAAGAGTAGAGAAAATATGTTTTGGCTTCAAATAGGTCAGTGGATAAGTCTGAATCTGAAAGAAGCTAGGACAACGCTCTGTTTCCACTGATAACATTATTAAGGAGAGAACAAATTCTATTTATATTTGATTATTTTCTCGCAGTGAGCTCGTAAATGTTGAGTGAGTTGATGAGTTGAGCAGATCAAACAAGTCCTTTGAGTAAACTATCTCATTCCGTCGAGGCTTCTATATTATGAGTTTTCTTTGTCAGTTTGAAATTATATACTATACATGTGAACCACGGCTGTACTAAAACAGACAACAATATCAACTCGGATAGAACTTCAGATTCATGGCCTTCAATATCTATCCATCTAACCTGACAGACTGGACCGCTTTCGCTAATTCTTTTTTTATTGTGTTTGTTTTTGTCAAGGGAGGTTCTTATGTATGAAAAAATTGAAGATACGCGGAAAATTTAGCAAAACTTAACGACCAACTGTGGCATCTCAAAAGAACGTGCTTACAACATTCTCACGGCACCTGAACTACAGCAGAACAGCAGAACAGCATTCGAAAGCTCTGATTAAAGGCTATAACAGGAAGCTAACGAAAGAGCTCCTTGAACTCCAGAAGTTCAAGTTAAGCGCAGTGACCAGAATCCTGACAGGACACTGCAAGTTAAACAAACATTTGTTTAACTTAAACATGAGCAATAGTCCAAGTTGCAGATTCTGCAATGAGGCAGACGAAACTGCTATGCATGTACTCTGTGAATGTGGCCCGCTCATGTTTATAAGAAGATCCATCTAGGGCGACATATTATGAACCAAAAAGAGATACAATCGATCACTGCCCAAAAGATTTTAGACGCGTTCCGGCTGAGCCGCATGTGGGCCAGAAGCCAGCTCCGCTGAATCCGCATCATTTTTACGCATGCATGCAACGCATCGACAAAACGAGAGAGTATCTCTTGTTATTCCGATGTCCATGGGCGATGGTTGCCACTTACCATCAGGTGCACCATCTGCTCGTTTGCACCTTATCTATTATAAAAAAAAATCCTTGAGTCTACGGGGCTAAACAGTGATATTTAAAACAGGGTCGCCACAAAAGACCAGCAATGATCGAGGTGGCAGGTGCTTGCTGGCGCATATGGCCCCCCTCAGATATAATAATATAATAATGACGACCAACTGTCATTTGACCTATATTCATAGCTAAGATAGGATAACGTCTGTCGAGTCAGCTAGTTATTGTATAAAATTATTTATCAAACTACATCTTATTTTCTAAATTAAATACTTTCGGCCATTATGCAACAAATTTGAAAGAAATATTCTATTCTTTTAAAATCCTTATAAGAAATCTAAAGCAGCTCTGAGACCTGATGGATAATTACGCCATTCTTCACGACGATAAGAGCTCGAGTTTAAAAATCTTAGATTGTACAATCTGAGGGGGCAGTATTTGTCATCCTTTGCTCTTTAGATTATTTATCTGATTTATTACTATCTTCAGAAAAAAATATGTTAACGTTAACACTAATCAATATCATAAGATTCATATTTAAATAAAACAAAACCTAAAATGATGTCGTATTGTCGATAATAATGAATATTAGACTTCTCCCTCCCTTTCTAATTGATATTAGGCTTTTTGTCGAGAGATTTTAAACAGAAAGCATTGTCTAAAATAGTACAAGTAATTTTGTGTCATTATGATGATTTTTGTTTGATACATTTTACAGTTGATTTAATTACTTTTAGTCTATCCTTACATTGTTTGTACATTTGCTCTAAATTTTGAATTACAGTACAATACAGAATTAAGATAATTTCGTACCGGGTACAGAATGACGCTCAATTCTATACTCACTACGCATGGTAATTTTTCATTTGCTGGAATTTAACAATATTTTATCAGAAAGTCTTCAAAATTCGTCATATTTTTCTGAATGTGAATATGGTTTAATTTAGCCTACCACGAAAAAGCTAAAAAGTACGAAATTACAGGTTCTCGAAATTAATTTCGAGTATAAAGATCCATTAACTTTCACTCATTTTTAGGGTTCGTCCCCAAAGAGTAAAAACGGGACCCTATTACTAAGACTCCGCTGTTCGTCCGTCTGTCTGACTGTCACCAGGCATGTCTCATGCAACATAAAGCTAGACAGTTGAAATTTACACAAATGATGTGTATCAGTTGGCCATATAACAACATACAAAAAACAGAATAAAATAAATATTTAAGGAGGGCTCCCATACAAAAAACATGATTACTAAATATAAGTTAAACTCTACACAAGAGATAATACTCGTTATAGGTCTGTTCTTATGACACAGATGACCTCCTCTTTTTATCCCTAATCTCCTTTTATTTCTCATAAAAGTAGAATATTTTTAAGCCTTTAAAACACGGCCAATGGCTTGCTCTAAGAAATACTTCTATAATTAAGATTAATAGAAAAGTCAGTTATATTAACATACCGCCATCAAATGAAAGTTTAGCAAATCTATATAACAAAACATGTTAAAACGTTATATCAATAAACGAATTTACATCGCCATCTGAAAGAAACCTTTAAACTTACAAATAATTAAGTTATAGGTCGAGATAAAAATTATCCTTCATTAAGATACGTAAGGTGGTTTGATAGTACATTGCGGATAAAATACTGGATTTTTAATATACAAAATATTATTCAATTAATCGAATTTCGAAGTCAAATGATACCAGTAAATGTGCTTGATTTCTACATAAAGTTATATCGGATTACCGTTTGTCGGTTGTCCATTAACGCCGAAAATACTTACCAGAGTTTACAATTATACATCTTATTTTATAGATACTAAGGTTGAAATTACTTGATAGTTAAAATACTGAAGCATTTCATTGAAAATATGTTCTTTCTGTAATATAATTTGTTTTTTATATAATAAGGCTGGAATTATTCGGCAGGTACTACTTAGGTATCAAATTTAAATAAAAACATGAAACTTATTATATTTCTTATATATTTTTAGATTCTATTAAATTTTAATCGCTCTGTCCCTATATCTCTATATTTTTTATTCTCAACCCCAACATAATTTATATATGACTAATTCCGAACGACATATCGGTCACACAGCTCGATATGCACTTTATCTTACGTCGATAGATGGCGTAATCACACACCCACTTGTTTAATTTATATTTTAAGTATTTTTTTCGCTATAAAAAGTAACCAACACACAAGCCTAGTATGTCCTCCCTCAGGCTCTAATCATTCTCTATATCAAATTTCATCAAAATCGGTTCAATGATTTAAGTGTGATTTGGTAACAGATAGTACAGACCATCTATCCGTCAATAGATGGCGTAAGTAGTATATTAAATCGCAGTTTTGTTGGTTTAGTCTGTAATCTCAAGTATTACCTACGTTATAAGAATAGAATACTATTCCCTTCTGTCGCTAGGAGAGCATCTCGTAAGAGCCGAGTAACCCAGAACCCACTTGGTGGTAGGGGATCTGTTCCCCAGTAATCGCAGCATTTTCCTCTTCATTCCTCCTCCCTACTCTATCTTTGAGGTTGCAACGTATCGGCAAAACAAGAGGGTATCTTTTGTTTTGCCGATGTTCACAGGCAACGGTGGCTATTTACGATCAGGACCGTATTCTATCTACCATTAAAAAAAGAAAAAAAAACATTAAGTATCAGTTTGGTGCTGATAAAGTCCTTGATAAACTATTCGCAAGATACATTACAAAACGTTTGTGTGTGAACAACGACGCTATACGTTAAAGAGTTATCAGAAACTAGTGAAACTCTAAATATACAAGACAAATATCTGACTCAATAAATATTTAATGATCTTCGCTGCATTCACTGCCTCAAGCAATATATTTCACAAAATCAAATTTAAAGTTGATCCAATACAATTGCATTGTATAATAAAATATTCGTGATCAATATTGACGGGAAAGAGAAACAAAATATTGAAATAAAACTGCGGCGTTCACTATTTATAGCAAACATACGTATTGCTCGGATATTGCTTTACTTCAAAATATTGCTAAACTTTGTCGATCAAACTTTTGAAAACCATTGGTTTCATGTTTTTAGAATAATAGTTGTCACTGAAATTTCAAAATAATGATTGGAGAGATAGATGGAATATTTCATGATTTGTACAAAATAGTTATTTTTCTTAAGTTTGGTGGAATTTCTAAAGTAAGAAAAATCATTTTGTACTTGAAGTTAACACCGTTTACAACTTTGTATTCGCGAGCTGTTACTTTTATTTTATTTCAATTATACCCACTGTCATAAATATTGAGAGAGGTATGATACCCATTACTGTACAGCAATACGTATACACATGCAATTTAGACTGAGGCTTGAGACCCAGGAGCAGGTTTAAAGAGCTCTTTCATAATATATTAACTCTCACCTCCACCACTCGACCTCGCTAACGACAATAGATAATAAAGTAAACTTACGTGGACCTCGAGAAGGGTAACCTTAATCACGACACTATATCACTAACTTCCATGTTCACTGCACGAAAACACCAGAGAGACTGAGACTAATCTATCGCACTAAAGGTTATATATTGTCTTCACGTGGGTATACTTGACATAATATAGAATGATCTACCCGATACTACTACTTTATAAACAGTGTTGCTAACACCACCTAACAATTTATAACAAGACGATATAATATAACCTCTGTTCCGATACATTTGTACCAGTTGTCAGGCGAAGGTCGCCTGGTGTCATTAATGGCTGTACAACTGCTGTAGTGTCGTAATGCTGGGACTCCATATACATAATATTGGTACGAACAATATTTTTCTACTGGAGATCTAAAGTTATAACACTAAGATAAAATCAGAATAAATTTTGCAAAATTAGCCATGTTGTTAATGAATAGCCAATTGTATATTTTGAAAACCTAACCTAATTTGGTGTGAAATGAAATTTCATATAGTATTTCAGAGTGACTTGAGTTCGTAATGAAACTTTTCATTTAAAAGAGTAGAGAAAATATGTTTTGGCTTCAAATAGGTCAGTGGATAAGTCTGAATCTGAAAGAAGCTAGGACAACGCTCTGTTTCCACTGATAACATTATTAAGGAGAGAACAAATTCTATTTATATTTGATTATTTTCTCGCAGTGAGCTCGTAAATGTTGAGTGAGTTGATGAGTTGAGCAGATCAAACAAGTCCTTTGAGTAAACTATCTCATTCCGTCGAGGCTTCTATATTATGAGTTTTCTTTGTCAGTTTGAAATTATATACTATACATGTGAACCACGGCTGTACTAAAACAGACAACAATATCAACTCGGATAGAACTTCAGATTCATGGCCTTCAATATCTATCCATCTAACCTGACAGACTGGACCGCTTTCGCTAATTCTTTTTTTATTGTGTTTGTTTTTGTCAAGGGAGGTTCTTATGTATGAAAAAATTGAAGATACGCGGAAAATTTAGCAAAACTTAACGACCAACTGTGGCATCTCAAAAGAACGTGCTTACAACATTCTCACGGCACCTGAACTACAGCAGAACAGCAGAACAGCATTCGAAAGCTCTGATTAAAGGCTATAACAGGAAGCTAACGAAAGAGCTCCTTGAACTCCAGAAGTTCAAGTTAAGCGCAGTGACCAGAATCCTGACAGGACACTGCAAGTTAAACAAACATTTGTTTAACTTAAACATGAGCAATAGTCCAAGTTGCAGATTCTGCAATGAGGCAGACGAAACTGCTATGCATGTACTCTGTGAATGTGGCCCGCTCATGTTTATAAGAAGATCCATCTAGGGCGACATATTATGAACCAAAAAGAGATACAATCGATCACTGCCCAAAAGATTTTAGACGCGTTCCGGCTGAGCCGCATGTGGGCCAGAAGCCAGCTCCGCTGAATCCGCATCATTTTTACGCATGCATGCAACGCATCGACAAAACGAGAGAGTATCTCTTGTTATTCCGATGTCCATGGGCGATGGTTGCCACTTACCATCAGGTGCACCATCTGCTCGTTTGCACCTTATCTATTATAAAAAAAAATCCTTGAGTCTACGGGGCTAAACAGTGATATTTAAAACAGGGTCGCCACAAAAGACCAGCAATGATCGAGGTGGCAGGTGCTTGCTGGCGCATATGGCCCCCCTCAGATATAATAATATAATAATGACGACCAACTGTCATTTGACCTATATTCATAGCTAAGATAGGATAACGTCTGTCGAGTCAGCTAGTTATTGTATAAAATTATTTATCAAACTACATCTTATTTTCTAAATTAAATACTTTCGGCCATTATGCAACAAATTTGAAAGAAATATTCTATTCTTTTAAAATCCTTATAAGAAATCTAAAGCAGCTCTGAGACCTGATGGATAATTACGCCATTCTTCACGACGATAAGAGCTCGAGTTTAAAAATCTTAGATTGTACAATCTGAGGGGGCAGTATTTGTCATCCTTTGCTCTTTAGATTATTTATCTGATTTATTACTATCTTCAGAAAAAAATATGTTAACGTTAACACTAATCAATATCATAAGATTCATATTTAAATAAAACAAAACCTAAAATGATGTCGTATTGTCGATAATAATGAATATTAGACTTCTCCCTCCCTTTCTAATTGATATTAGGCTTTTTGTCGAGAGATTTTAAACAGAAAGCATTGTCTAAAATAGTACAAGTAATTTTGTGTCATTATGATGATTTTTGTTTGATACATTTTACAGTTGATTTAATTACTTTTAGTCTATCCTTACATTGTTTGTACATTTGCTCTAAATTTTGAATTACAGTACAATACAGAATTAAGATAATTTCGTACCGGGTACAGAATGACGCTCAATTCTATACTCACTACGCATGGTAATTTTTCATTTGCTGGAATTTAACAATATTTTATCAGAAAGTCTTCAAAATTCGTCATATTTTTCTGAATGTGAATATGGTTTAATTTAGCCTACCACGAAAAAGCTAAAAAGTACGAAATTACAGGTTCTCGAAATTAATTTCGAGTATAAAGATCCATTAACTTTCACTCATTTTTAGGGTTCGTCCCCAAAGAGTAAAAACGGGACCCTATTACTAAGACTCCGCTGTTCGTCCGTCTGTCTGACTGTCACCAGGCATGTCTCATGCAACATAAAGCTAGACAGTTGAAATTTACACAAATGATGTGTATCAGTTGGCCATATAACAACATACAAAAAACAGAATAAAATAAATATTTAAGGAGGGCTCCCATACAAAAAACATGATTACTAAATATAAGTTAAACTCTACACAAGAGATAATACTCGTTATAGGTCTGTTCTTATGACACAGATGACCTCCTCTTTTTATCCCTAATCTCCTTTTATTTCTCATAAAAGTAGAATATTTTTAAGCCTTTAAAACACGGCCAATGGCTTGCTCTAAGAAATACTTCTATAATTAAGATTAATAGAAAAGTCAGTTATATTAACATACCGCCATCAAATGAAAGTTTAGCAAATCTATATAACAAAACATGTTAAAACGTTATATCAATAAACGAATTTACATCGCCATCTGAAAGAAACCTTTAAACTTACAAATAATTAAGTTATAGGTCGAGATAAAAATTATCCTTCATTAAGATACGTAAGGTGGTTTGATAGTACATTGCGGATAAAATACTGGATTTTTAATATACAAAATATTATTCAATTAATCGAATTTCGAAGTCAAATGATACCAGTAAATGTGCTTGATTTCTACATAAAGTTATATCGGATTACCGTTTGTCGGTTGTCCATTAACGCCGAAAATACTTACCAGAGTTTACAATTATACATCTTATTTTATAGATACTAAGGTTGAAATTACTTGATAGTTAAAATACTGAAGCATTTCATTGAAAATATGTTCTTTCTGTAATATAATTTGTTTTTTATATAATAAGGCTGGAATTATTCGGCAGGTACTACTTAGGTATCAAATTTAAATAAAAACATGAAACTTATTATATTTCTTATATATTTTTAGATTCTATTAAATTTTAATCGCTCTGTCCCTATATCTCTATATTTTTTATTCTCAACCCCAACATAATTTATATATGACTAATTCCGAACGACATATCGGTCACACAGCTCGATATGCACTTTATCTTACGTCGATAGATGGCGTAATCACACACCCACTTGTTTAATTTATATTTTAAGTATTTTTTTCGCTATAAAAAGTAACCAACACACAAGCCTAGTATGTCCTCCCTCAGGCTCTAATCATTCTCTATATCAAATTTCATCAAAATCGGTTCAATGATTTAAGTGTGATTTGGTAACAGATAGTACAGACCATCTATCCGTCAATAGATGGCGTAAGTAGTATATTAAATCGCAGTTTTGTTGGTTTAGTCTGTAATCTCAAGTATTACCTACGTTATAAGAATAGAATACTATTCCCTTCTGTCGCTAGGAGAGCATCTCGTAAGAGCCGAGTAACCCAGAACCCACTTGGTGGTAGGGGATCTGTTCCCCAGTAATCGCAGCATTTTCCTCTTCATTCCTCCTCCCTACTCTATCTTTGAGGTTGCAACGTATCGGCAAAACAAGAGGGTATCTTTTGTTTTGCCGATGTTCACAGGCAACGGTGGCTATTTACGATCAGGACCGTATTCTATCTACCATTAAAAAAAGAAAAAAAAACATTAAGTATCAGTTTGGTGCTGATAAAGTCCTTGATAAACTATTCGCAAGATACATTACAAAACGTTTGTGTGTGAACAACGACGCTATACGTTAAAGAGTTATCAGAAACTAGTGAAACTCTAAATATACAAGACAAATATCTGACTCAATAAATATTTAATGATCTTCGCTGCATTCACTGCCTCAAGCAATATATTTCACAAAATCAAATTTAAAGTTGATCCAATACAATTGCATTGTATAATAAAATATTCGTGATCAATATTGACGGGAAAGAGAAACAAAATATTGAAATAAAACTGCGGCGTTCACTATTTATAGCAAACATACGTATTGCTCGGATATTGCTTTACTTCAAAATATTGCTAAACTTTGTCGATCAAACTTTTGAAAACCATTGGTTTCATGTTTTTAGAATAATAGTTGTCACTGAAATTTCAAAATAATGATTGGAGAGATAGATGGAATATTTCATGATTTGTACAAAATAGTTATTTTTCTTAAGTTTGGTGGAATTTCTAAAGTAAGAAAAATCATTTTGTACTTGAAGTTAACACCGTTTACAACTTTGTATTCGCGAGCTGTTACTTTTATTTTATTTCAATTATACCCACTGTCATAAATATTGAGAGAGGTATGATACCCATTACTGTACAGCAATACGTATACACATGCAATTTAGACTGAGGCTTGAGACCCAGGAGCAGGTTTAAAGAGCTCTTTCATAATATATTAACTCTCACCTCCACCACTCGACCTCGCTAACGACAATAGATAATAAAGTAAACTTACGTGGACCTCGAGAAGGGTAACCTTAATCACGACACTATATCACTAACTTCCATGTTCACTGCACGAAAACACCAGAGAGACTGAGACTAATCTATCGCACTAAAGGTTATATATTGTCTTCACGTGGGTATACTTGACATAATATAGAATGATCTACCCGATACTACTACTTTATAAACAGTGTTGCTAACACCACCTAACAATTTATAACAAGACGATATAATATAACCTCTGTTCCGATACATTTGTACCAGTTGTCAGGCGAAGGTCGCCTGGTGTCATTAATGGCTGTACAACTGCTGTAGTGTCGTAATGCTGGGACTCCATATACATAATATTGGTACGAACAATATTTTTCTACTGGAGATCTAAAGTTATAACACTAAGATAAAATCAGAATAAATTTTGCAAAATTAGCCATGTTGTTAATGAATAGCCAATTGTATATTTTGAAAACCTAACCTAATTTGGTGTGAAATGAAATTTCATATAGTATTTCAGAGTGACTTGAGTTCGTAATGAAACTTTTCATTTAAAAGAGTAGAGAAAATATGTTTTGGCTTCAAATAGGTCAGTGGATAAGTCTGAATCTGAAAGAAGCTAGGACAACGCTCTGTTTCCACTGATAACATTATTAAGGAGAGAACAAATTCTATTTATATTTGATTATTTTCTCGCAGTGAGCTCGTAAATGTTGAGTGAGTTGATGAGTTGAGCAGATCAAACAAGTCCTTTGAGTAAACTATCTCATTCCGTCGAGGCTTCTATATTATGAGTTTTCTTTGTCAGTTTGAAATTATATACTATACATGTGAACCACGGCTGTACTAAAACAGACAACAATATCAACTCGGATAGAACTTCAGATTCATGGCCTTCAATATCTATCCATCTAACCTGACAGACTGGACCGCTTTCGCTAATTCTTTTTTTATTGTGTTTGTTTTTGTCAAGGGAGGTTCTTATGTATGAAAAAATTGAAGATACGCGGAAAATTTAGCAAAACTTAACGACCAACTGTGGCATCTCAAAAGAACGTGCTTACAACATTCTCACGGCACCTGAACTACAGCAGAACAGCAGAACAGCATTCGAAAGCTCTGATTAAAGGCTATAACAGGAAGCTAACGAAAGAGCTCCTTGAACTCCAGAAGTTCAAGTTAAGCGCAGTGACCAGAATCCTGACAGGACACTGCAAGTTAAACAAACATTTGTTTAACTTAAACATGAGCAATAGTCCAAGTTGCAGATTCTGCAATGAGGCAGACGAAACTGCTATGCATGTACTCTGTGAATGTGGCCCGCTCATGTTTATAAGAAGATCCATCTAGGGCGACATATTATGAACCAAAAAGAGATACAATCGATCACTGCCCAAAAGATTTTAGACGCGTTCCGGCTGAGCCGCATGTGGGCCAGAAGCCAGCTCCGCTGAATCCGCATCATTTTTACGCATGCATGCAACGCATCGACAAAACGAGAGAGTATCTCTTGTTATTCCGATGTCCATGGGCGATGGTTGCCACTTACCATCAGGTGCACCATCTGCTCGTTTGCACCTTATCTATTATAAAAAAAAATCCTTGAGTCTACGGGGCTAAACAGTGATATTTAAAACAGGGTCGCCACAAAAGACCAGCAATGATCGAGGTGGCAGGTGCTTGCTGGCGCATATGGCCCCCCTCAGATATAATAATATAATAATGACGACCAACTGTCATTTGACCTATATTCATAGCTAAGATAGGATAACGTCTGTCGAGTCAGCTAGTTATTGTATAAAATTATTTATCAAACTACATCTTATTTTCTAAATTAAATACTTTCGGCCATTATGCAACAAATTTGAAAGAAATATTCTATTCTTTTAAAATCCTTATAAGAAATCTAAAGCAGCTCTGAGACCTGATGGATAATTACGCCATTCTTCACGACGATAAGAGCTCGAGTTTAAAAATCTTAGATTGTACAATCTGAGGGGGCAGTATTTGTCATCCTTTGCTCTTTAGATTATTTATCTGATTTATTACTATCTTCAGAAAAAAATATGTTAACGTTAACACTAATCAATATCATAAGATTCATATTTAAATAAAACAAAACCTAAAATGATGTCGTATTGTCGATAATAATGAATATTAGACTTCTCTCTCTCTTTCTAATTGATATTAGGCTATTTGTCGAGAGATTTTACGCAGAAAACATTGTCTAAAATAGTACAAGTAATTTTGTGTGCATTATGATGATTTTTGTTTAATACATTTTACAGTTGATTTAATTACTTTTAGTCTATCCTTACATTGTTTGTACATTTGCTCTAAATTTTGAATTACAGTACAATACAGAATTAAGATAATTTCGTACCGGGTACAGAATGACGCTCAATTCTATACTCACTACGCATGGTAATTTTTCATTTGCTGGAATTTAACAATATTTTATCAGAAAGTCTTCAAAATTCGTCATATTTTTCTCTGCAACACCAGAAGCATCGCAAGCGCGTTGCCGACCCTATCCCCAATTCCCCCCAGGAGCTCTGGTCACCTTACTCACCAACAGGAACACAACACTGCTTTAGAGTAGTGTTATTTAGCTGTGATCTTCTGTAAGGCCTACCACGAAAAAGCTAAAAAGTACGAAATTTCAGGTTCTCGAAATTAATTTCGAGTATAAAGATCCATTAACTTTCACTCATTTTTAGGGTTCGTCCCCAAAGAGTAAAAACGGGACCCTATTACTAAGACTCCGCTGTTCGTCCGTCTGTCTGACTGTCACCAGGCATGTCTCATGCAACATAAAGCTAGACAGTTGAAATTTACACAAATGATGTGTATCAGTTGGCCATATAACAACATACAAAAAAACAGAATAAAATAAATATTTAAGGAGGGCTCCCATACAAAAAACATGATTACTAAATATAAGTTAAACTCTACACAAGAGATAATACTCGTTATAGGTCTGTTCTTATGACACAGATGACC
This sequence comes from Limenitis camilla, assembly GCA_905147385.1. NCBI lineage: Eukaryota > Metazoa > Arthropoda > Insecta > Lepidoptera > Nymphalidae > Limenitis > Limenitis camilla. Next base: position 239,102 of record LR990231.1, read on the forward strand.
TCCTCTTTTTATCCCTAATCTCCTTTTATTTCTCATAAAAGTAGAATATTTTTAAGCCTTTATATTATATAAAAAAGTAATGATGAAAAGGTTGTTAGGTATACAGAAGAGGTGGAGGAGGAGAGGACGCAGGTCGGTTTTTAAGTTTTTGCACGTCTTGAACACTTAACTAAGCTCCAACCGCAAACGATTCCATCATCGCAGATAAACCAGCTATCATGGCACTTTAGACTCTATTTACACTCAAATAAAACTTCTTTATACTCACAAATAAAAGAGGAAACGTCTTTGGATCTAATGATACAATTCCGAAAATTCTTACACTGATAGAAAGCTATCTTGTAATTCAGAAAACATGATACGAACGTTTCAAATCTTAAAATGGCGTCTTCTATTGGATGCTTAACTTAGATTGCAAAACTTGTTGAAGTGGTGTTAATAAAGTAACTTACAACGCCATCTGTTACTATGAAAGTTGAAAATAATTAGGTTGTCAAGATTAAATCTATCCAATTTCTGAAGTTGGACCAAATTCATACAGTGTTCAAAATTTCGTCAAAGATATTTCCTTGCTGAAGTGACCATTTTATTTTTCACTCAAAACGGAACACGAATATATATAACAACGGTAAGGGAGTCTTTTCTAGACCTCCATGGGTGAAAAGACAAATAAAAATTAAAGTAAACAATTCCTCCTCGGGTATTTCTAACAAGCAAATGATTGTGACAGCGATAGTCTCACCAAAGAAACAAATAATAATTATAAATTACCTTCTATTTGGTAAATGAAGTTATGAGATATCCTTAGTGTTTTCTAAAAAAAAAATACAATGCAATAGCGTCTGTCTTATTGTCGGCTTCGCGGTAATTTTGACGTGATTTCAGAAAACGGGATAGATTTAAGTTCCGAAGCTTTCTTTTGGTACAACGGGACTGACAGCCGAATAACGGACTGTCCCCTTCAAAATGGGACGTATATATTACTCATTGTTGACAAATATTTTTTAAGTTTTTAATAAGATTTAATGAATTAAAATATCTTGCTTACAAATCCAAAAAAGTAAAAGGTTTATATTAAATATTAAACATAATCCTTACCTTGAACATTTCGTCAGTAGGTTCTGGAATTCATTACATCTTTTATATTACATTTTTTTGAAATAGTAGATATTTATTCATATTTCAAAAAATAAAGAAAATCCATCACAATGGATTTCCAGTCCCAGCATTACGACCCCATACCAGTTGTAAAACTATAATGATCACCAGACCAAATATGTTTGACAACTGGCTCAAATCTATCGGAACAGAGGTTTATTATATCTTGTTATAAATAGTAAGGTGGGCATAATTGAATAAAATAATAAGGAACTACTCGCGAATACAAAGTTATAAACGGTGTTGCCAACTATATAGTACAGGATTACAAATTAAATGTTTTTTTTTTAATTTTGATTCTTAGAGTAGTTCTAATTCCTAAGGGATGAATTGGAAAGATATTTAAATCATCTTATATATAAAATTTTCGTGTCACAATGTTAGTTACCATACTCCTCTATAACGGCTCGACCGATTTTTATGAAATTTTATATACATATTCAGAAGTTTTGAGAATCGGCTACAATCTATTTTTCATTCCCCTAAGTGATAAGGGTGGCCTACCCCAAACGTATAAGGCAAAACAACATTTGCCGGGTCAGCTAGTATTTTATAAAATTAGTTTACGATCCATTGAGGTTAAGCTAAAAAGTATACAAACCAGTGTTGCTAACGTAGAAAGCTAATTAATTGTATAGGCTTAATTTAACTATGCTTTACCGTACTATTGTTTTTTTACTCATTATAGCCAATTAGTATCATTTTTGTAAAAGAATTTAAAAAAATCAAATAGTCCAAAAAATTTTACTTGAGTTATTCATTTATACAATAATTGGTATTCTGGTTTCGTTTTTCCAGAAATCTAGCAAACATGATACACTGGCAAGCAAAAGAAGGTATAACAGTCATACACGTGATGATAACTTCTGTACCATTTAAGTTAGAAACTAGAAATAAAAAAAATCAAATGAGACACGTTTCTCATTATTCTCTCATGACGGAAGGCGGCGCAGGCTCTGTACACGTATGGGCTGGCATCTCTTCGGAAGGACGAACAGAGTTAGTGGCCATAGAAAATGGCACTCTGACCGAGGTGAGATATGCTCAAGAGATCCTCAACGAGTATGCAGAACCATATCTGGTAAATATGGGTGATGTATCAATTCTAATGCAAGCCACACACCGCTCAGGTTGTACAAGAGTACATTCAGGAGGTTGGTATGAACTCGATGACCTGGCCGCCAAGTACTACTGGCCTGAACCCGTTCGTACGTGCTTGGGATGAGCTCGGAAGGCTGGTCAGACGATGCAGACGACCTCCTATCACCCTCAATGATCTTAAACAGGCCCTAATGGAAGTATGGGAGAATATCCCCCAACATCGTCTCCGGAACCTCGTCTCCAGTATGCCAAACAGACTCGAACCTGTGATCACAGCCAGAGGAGGCAACACCACTTGTTAAAAATGTGATTGTAAGACTAGAAACAAACACCTTTTTCATGGTTTTTTTAAGGTTTTTGCCTTTCAGTGAAAATGGTTACTTTTTGTTTTTATGTTTCATTTATGTTAAAAACATTAAGTTAAGTAAAATAAAAAATATGTTTTCTGTTCATAATGTTATTTTTTATTTCAAGTCTCTAAATTTAATACATTAGGAGAAAATTGAACTTAAAAACTGTTATACCTTCTTTTGCAGGCCAGTATAGGTCAGCTGGAAACACTGATATAAACTAATGAGATGGAATTTAAAACGCAAATCAACACCACATTTTAGAACAATTTCTTTTTAATGCTCCTCAGAGATAAATAAAGAATATTCTATATAAAAAATAAATTTTATGTGTAATTGCCAGTGTAAAAATAATCCGAGGCAGTGTAGCAAGATTTGAACAAGATTGAAGGAATGAGTAGAATTGCTTCGCCGGTATTAATTACTGGAGCCCACGTACAAAGCCAGCTTACCGAAATTTAATATATAAAGTAATGTGAAAAGCAATAAAGCCAGGATAATATCCTATGTCTATCAAACGGTTATTTAATTACCTACGTCGTAAAGGTCGGCTGACTCGTAAACGCTTTTTTTGGTAATAAGAGGTAGACTAACAGAACGGTTTAATAATAAACTAGCTGACATAGAAATTATTAATTAAATTGTATGGGGCATTTTACGTCAAGCTAACAACCAAATAAAAAAATAAATATTTAAAAAAAAACCTAGAAAAGTGGTCTAATAAAAAGGACGAAATTTTCTTGTTTCGTCCTTTTTAGACCACTTTTCTACGCAGTCGGGTTATAGTTTTTAAACTTTATTTTTTTATTTAATAGTTTTCCGTTTCCTGATCGATCGAGATAACCTTTATATTCTCATATTGAACTGTAATGTTAGTTTTTATTCGGTTAAAAGAGTGAATAAATGCAACGACAGGATCGCGCGGACTAAACGACCGCATTTTGAACATATATGTTAACTTAATCAATATGATATATAAATATTTGTAATGTGCTCGCCAAGACCTTTCTTTTGATACCAAACACGTGATAATTATCTCAGTTTATTTTTTTCTTGGCTATAATCTGAGGTATAAAAAAAATTAAAATTTTTATAGCCTATGTCACCCGCGCCATTATTACGAATCTATTGACACCTCATTCATGAAAATTGGTTCAGTAGTTTAGGCGCTAGAGTGTAACATACATACATAGACTGCCAAAATCATAACCCTTCCTTTTGGCTTGAGGTCGTGAATTTTGTTTATACTCTGGTCAGTTATACTTCTAGTAGACGCGGTGTGACGTTGGGGGTTTTGTTTAAAAGAAACACCCCAGTCAACACAAAAAAAATATATATTAAAAAAATTATTATAACTAGGCCGTGGGTGGAATGGCCCGCCTAATAATTGCAGCCGCAGTCCGGTACTTCCCTGAGGTTGATTGGTAGGGCGCTGCAGGTACTGAGGTCTGCCGTGATGACGTCACGGGCACTACGGGCAGTAAGTCACCAGACGGGTACATGTAGCACTGTCAGTTCAAGATGTGTGCCTCCGCACGTGGTGACTTCACCCCACAGGTAGAACCCCAATACGGGGTTTAATTATATCACAAATAATCACAACTTAATGTTTTAATAATAATAAAAAATAATAAACATTAGGTCGATCGAATCGAATATGCCGAAATAACAAGTAACAGTCCAATAAGTGACCAGGGACGTGCGACAGTCGGCGAAAAAATGCACGAACGAAGTGAAGTCGAGTTAATTGTCCAACCCGCGACATGAACCGAGCCACGGACGGTGTTCACAGTAATGCGCAAACGCATTTTTTAGCGCCTATGCGCACCTATCCTATTTTATCACTAATTATATTATTTTATTAATTTATTAAAGTAGTTAGTAGGGTTAGTTAGCTATACATAAAATAAATTAGTATTGTTAGTATTTGTTAGTATATGTAACTGTAACGTTACATTTCCCCCGCGGCTGCCAAGAATTTTATTAGATAATAATTTACATACGGGAAAAAAAATAAACAAATTTAGAAATAATTAAGAGACTAAATTCCTCATGAATTGACGCCTACTAATTTCAAATCCTTGATGTGCCAAGTACCAAGGTTTTTTCCTGACATATCCTCTAAGATATAAACGAGAGGAGATTTTTTATCTACTATTCGACATTTAATATATTTGGGAGCTAACTTCTTGCTAAACCTTTTATCCTTGTCACTGAGAAAATAAGCCTTTTTCATGACAATATCACCTATATTAAACTCCGCATTCTTACGTCTAACGTTATAATGAGAAGTGTTTTTTACATAAGCCTGCCAAAGTTTCAGTTGCACCTCATTAAAAATGTTAGACATACAACCTAAGTTTTCAGCATAAATATCGCGGGGCAAAAACAAAACCTCGTCACCCAAATCAATATCCGTATAATGAGAGCCGCACAGTGACTAATTCTCTGCCAAAAACTAAAAAAAAAAAGGAGTGAAACCAGTTGCTTCACTAACCGAACTGTTAATAGCGAACTGAATTTTGGGAATATAAATGTCCCATGACCTGTGGTCGTCTTCTACAAAGGCTGAAATGCAAGTTATTATAGTTTTGTTATGACGTTCAACAGTATTAACTTGAGGGGTGTATTTGGGTGTGTAGTAAATATTAGGTATGTTATATGTTTTAAAAAACTTTTCAGTTGCATTGCTTATAAATTGGCTACCGTTATCCATAAAAATAGTTTGAGGAATACCATGGACTAAAAAGACGTAATCCTCTAAAATTTTGTTAACAATGTCAGAAGTTGCGCGTTTAATTGGAAAAATAAGACAATATTTGGAAAAGCAGCATTTTATAACTAGAATAAAGTTATTTTGTTTGCGACTGGTTGGTAAAGGTTCCATGAGATCAATCGAAATCATCTGAAATGGACGAGAACACTGTTTAGGCCGACCCATTTCGCCTAAAACTTGATGATTCTGAGGTTTATAAGCTAAACATTTATCGCAACTAGTTATAAATTTAATAACATCTTGGTAAAGTCCGGGCCAATAGTACCGCAGAGCTAGTCTCTTGTATGTTTTGAAAATACCTAAATGCCCCGCTATAGGCTCCGAATGATTTTCAAGTATAACTTTCTCGCGGAGTTCAGAAGGAACAACCTCTTTCCATGAAAATTCAGAAGTGAGTTCGTGTTTATTTTTTGATAAGCGATATAAAGAATTATTTTTGATTATAAAACCAGGATACTTTTTGGGGTCATTTAAACAGCCGATATAAATATTTTTGTACCACGAGTCGTTAGTATCCAAATAAGAGTTGCAAGTACTAATAGTGCTGACCGGTACGCTTCTAGAGAGAGCGTCTGGAATAACATTGTCAGGACCGCGGCGATGCTTTAAAATAAAATTAAATGCTGACAAACGTACGCCCCAGCGAGCTAAGCGTCCTGTAGGATTAGTAATGGACAAAAACCACTTTAATGCACTGTGATCAGTGTATACTGTGAAGGGTTGACCGTTTTCGATATAGCAACGCCAATGCTCTAGAGCAGTAATAACAGCTAACGTTTCACGTTCGGTGATACTATAATTTCTTTCTGCGGCTGACAATGTCTTACTCATATAAGCTATAGGGTGTTCCTTGCCGTCGAATGTTTGAGTAAGCATACCACCTATACCATATCCACTGGCATCAGTATGGACTTCGAAAGGTTTATTATACCAAAATGACCAATGAAAATGAGGAGAACCCTTTCTGTTTGAAGTTAACTTATTTAAAGGCCCAGCTATGGTACTAAAATTTGGGACAAAACGCCTGTACCAAGTTGCAGTACCAAGGAATCGCTTTAATTCTTTGCGACACGTAGGTGTCGGATAATTAAGGATTGCGTCTACTTTTTCGGGATCCGTACGTAATCCACAACTGTCAACAACGTAACCAAGATATTTAAGTTGGTTTCTAAAAAAACTACACTTTTCTAAATTAATGGTTAAATTGGCCTGTTTTAGCTTGTCAAGAACTCTAAGTAAGAGAGTAACGTGACTATTAAAATCTTTACTGATAATGATAATATCGTCAAGATAAGCAAAAACTTGTAAGTCGAATTCTCGAAATAAAATGTCAACTAAACGTTGTTGAGTCGCAGGAGCATTAGTGAGACCAAAAGCAGTTCTTTTAAATCTAAATGTACCCCTGGTTGGAACGTAAAAAGCTGTTTTATCGCGGTCTTCAGGTTGGATATCAATTTGCCAGAACGCCTTTGACAAATCTAAGCTGGTAAGAAAACGAGCGTCTCTAAGATTATCTAATATCTCAGACACGTACGGTAAGTTATAAGCATCTTTTACCGTGACAGAGTTTAATTTCCTGCTGTCAAGGCAAAGTCTAGGCTGACCATTCTTTTTTTTTACTATGAGGACAGGTGATGACCAAGCGCTTTCACATGGTTCGATGACGTCCAGAGAAAGCATTTCGTCGACTTGTTCAACTAATATTCGCTGTTTCTCTGGAGACATGCGGTAATAACGTTGACGTATCGGTTGGGCATCACCTGTATCTATTCGGTGTTGAATTAGACTAGTCTTACCTAAACTATTGCGTTCGGTCGAAATGTCTTTAAACTGAGAAATAACGTCATCTGCAATACATTTCTCGTGCTTACTTAATGTTTCATAACCTAAAATATTAGGCTTTTTCGCTGGATTGCTACAAAATTTAGATTTATCTATATTTATTGTATGTAAATACTTAGGACAAATTCTAAATTCACGCCAAAAATCTACACCAAGGATTAGATCATTGTTGACATCTGGAATGACAAAAGCTTTTATAATATGAAACTGATCTTCGAAATGTATAGGCAGATTAATAAATCCTATGCTGTGTAAAGTTTGACCTCCAGCTGCGGAAACTTTTAAACTTACATCTTTCGTCAATGTAAAACCCTGATTAATAAAATTTATATGACTGTTATTGCCAATAATCGTAATAGCCGAGCCTGAATCAAGCAGACCGGATATAATAATATCATTAATTTTTATAGTAACATAAGGCCTGTTATCATTTGGAGGAATATTGTGAAGAATTGTGTCGATTTTATATGTTTTAAAAAATATATTAATTGTTTGGAGCCAAGATTTCCACTCGTTACGATCAAAGTTAGGTTGGCTCAAATCAACACAATTCTTCGCTACTCGTTTTTTGACTGGTTGGAAGTGGAAGGCCTATTTTTTAAGCAGTCTGGACATTGGGGAGATTTGACACCCTTACGACCACAAACAAAACAATAAATATCGTTTTTGTCAGCATGACAACAGCGATATTTATTGTTTTGTTTGTCACCACGTGCGGAGGCACACATCTTGAACTGACAGTGCTACATGTACCCGTCTGGTGACTTACTGCCCGTAGTGCCCGTGACGTCATCACGGCAGACCTCAGTACCTGCAGCGCCCTACCAATCAACCTCAGGGAAGTACCGGACTGCGGCTGCAATTATTAGGCGGGCCATTCCACCCACGGCCTAGTCATAATAATTTTTTTAATATATATTTTTTTTGTGTTGACTGGGGTGTTTCTTTTAAACAAAACCCCCAACGTCACACTGGCGCCCCACGTTGGGTGCCAAAAAAAAAAAAAAAAGTGTGTCGAGTTAATTGTCCAACCCGCGACATGAACCGAGCCACGGACGGTGTTCACAGTAATGCGCAAACGCATTTTTTAGCGCCTATGCGCACCTATCCTATTTTATCACTAATTATATTAATTTATTAAAGTAGTTAGTAGGGTTAGTTAGCTATACATAAAATAAATTAGTATTGTTAGTATTTGTTAGTATATGTAACTGTAACGTTACAGCGGACGTGTTCACACAATTTTTTTTTCGTATGATGCTTTATTGGTGAGTTATGGGCTTTTAAAAACTTACTGGATGTATAGATGGATGCTTTTTATCTGTATCAATTAATTTGTAAAAAAAACTATAAAGTATTGTTTCTTATAGTTAAAAATATGAAGTTTTTATTTTTTTGTCGAATTTTAAATTTGTTTTTTTTTACATGTTGTAAACCGGAAGTAAAAATTTCAAATCGATGTTTGAGTAACTTCAACCCTTAATTTTTTAAATATTTTAACCTTGAATTAAAGCTTTAAATGTACTAATTCTTCACAAAAAAAATTAAAACGTGATCGCCAGTAGTTTAAAACTTAGAGCATATAGAGTACATACACATGAACATAGCTATGAACACTTTCTAAGCAATCGGGTTCATTCCTTCATCCTAGATATGATACATGGTACAGGATCTGTCATGATAGACCTTAGATAGAAGCGGTGGTGGGGTCATTAAAAAATATTTGATTATATATTATTATCAGTGTTGCTAGCACTCCTCATTTAAGAATGAGACTGGGTTATACGAAAGTTTGATTTAGATGAACCATCAGCTTTCCCTTTGCAGTTAGTGAAAAAATTAGGAAAGGAAAAAATATGTTTAACCTTTTGATGAGTGATGCATGTGTATAGCCTGTTGGTAATTTGATTATTGCGTACATGGACTCCAGCGAACATTCCAGATGCATTAAGCCATTAATCTAGTTAGCTTGAATTCCGGGGTATTTGCAAAACCAGGGTTGAAGCTGTACTACAAAAGAATGCTAAGTATTTGGGAGCTATACTGCGCAGTAACACTCACACTACAACATCAACATGTAATCTAGACGGAAGCCGAGGAGTGCCTAGGGCTTGATACCCAGGAGCAGGTTTAAAGACGTCTTTTATAACCGTTAACTCTCACCTTCACCGCTCGACCTCGCAACCAAATATTAAAATAATAAAGTACATTACTCACGTGCTCCTCGGTAATCTGAGGCATAACGCCACACCACTAAACAGCACTACACTATAACACTAACTTCCATCTACACTGCGCGAAAACACTAGAGAGACTGAGTCTAATCTATCGCACTAAACGTTATATATTGTCTACGCGTACATACTTGACATAGCATAAAATGACCGGGTAGGTCTAAGGCTAATTGAGCCAGGCTTAAAAATTATCGATAAAACATAACTTCGTATTATACTGTAATAAATTATAATATACACTTTAGACGGAAACCTGACCGGAAATTGAGTCCCAGCATTACGACACCACACTGTCTGTACAGCTACGATGGTCACCAGACGAGCACCATTTGACAACTGACACAAATATATCGGAACAGAGATTATACATATATTGTGTTGTTATAAATAGTTAGGTGGGTATAATTGAAATCAAAGGAACTAACTACTCGCGAATACAAAGTTATAAACGGTGTTGCTGACTATTGTATATCAGTCGAATTCTAATCTACACCATTATATAAAGAGGAAAGATTTGATTGTTTGTATGTTTGTATATTTGTATGTTTGTTTGTTGGAAATAGGCTCGAAAATTACTGAATCGATTTTGAAAATTCTTTCACCGATAGAAAGCTACATCCTTTCCGGATAAAATAGGTTATGTGGTGTTGCCATAAATACTCTAATTAAAAAGATATGGCCATTTAAGTGCCATAACGTGGTCATTTTGTAAATTGAAGAGTTTCCCAGGAACTACTAATCCGATTTTAATATTTTTTTCACTGTTAGAAAACTATACTATTCCTGAGTGACAAAGATTATTTAGTGTTGCCATATACATTTTAAAATTAATAGAATATGGCCATTTTGTTGCTACTGATCCGATTTTAATAATTCTTGCACTGAGAGAAGTTTATAGTATTTCCGTCTCTCTTCCTGTTATCATTATTTCTCATACTCTCTCTCTTTAATTTTTCTCTTTATCTGTTCAGATTTATCCGTCTTTTTTCATTTTTTTCCTTTCGATTATCTCTCTCTCTCCTTTACCTATTCAATTTTATTTTGGCACTGTCTTTCCTCTTTTATCTGTCGCTTTTATTTTCTTTTTCTTTCTATCATTTTTCTTTTTATAACCTTTTCTCATTCTCTCGTTTTTCAAATAATGAAAAGTGTGTGATGCTTAGTCTCCATTACTGAGGTTTGGAGTAAGTGTGTAATATTGCTTACTCGGTATTCCGTTGCAAGTGCATATTATTATTGTCTTCCCTTGTATATAACAGTAAGTTTTGTATAAGCTTGACTAGTTCACTAAGTGGCTCCAATCTCGGCTATAACTTACGATAACACCCACAGTACACACTATTGCTTCTCGTTTAATATACTATAAACTACCCTTTATCCTGATGTCCCTAACAAATAAAATGCTCTCCTATTGTACATTAAAATAGCAATAAAACTGACATTAACTGCAGTGACCCGACAGCGACAGACCTCTCAGTTTTAGTGGTTGACCTAAAACTTGTATCGCATTTTACTATCTCCCGCTTATACAATTATTTTACAACCCATTTCTCTATTAATAAAATGTTTGTTTGTCTTAAAGTGGTTATAAAAGAAACTTTATGTTCTGTTATCTACATGGGACCGATAACGCATAGTAACACAAGACAATATATACACTTACAGCGATAATGCTTATCAGGCTCAGATGCTCATCTTTTGACAACTGGCTCAAGTCTATGGGCAAAGAGGTTATATACAACTTTAAACCCATATCTCTAGAAATTGGATTTTTACGTGTTTACAAAACCTAGAACTGTAATCTTCTAAACGTAAAAATAGTTAACGTGTTGGCAACATTTAATTCTGATACATTTAAATGATTGTTAAAACCGAGCGTGAATTGGTCCAATAAACAGGTTTATAGTCAATCTTTAGTGTCGAGTGGGAGGGCTCCATCCTCGAGGTGTCTTTCCTTCCACTTTGTCGGTGATAACAATCTCCTCCAGTCCACGATACATGTTGCAACCCACACAAAAACATGGCGCGACATCGTCCAAAAGAAAGTCGTCAGTGGAAGAGGTCACGACCCTCAGTAATGAGGAACACAGCAGAGAGAGAGAGAGAGTCAATCTTTAATAGGCGAGTGTTATGATAATTATCAAGAGGCCTGTAAACCTGAAACTAAATCATAAGCACTTAGCATTGTTAGGAATACCATACACTGAACTCTTTCTTGAGTATCCTACTAATATTATAAACGCGGAAGTTTGTAAGAATGTATGGATGTTTGTTACTCTTTCACGCTAAAACTACTGAATGGATTTTGATGAAACTTTACAATAATATAGCTTACACATCAGAATAATACGTAGGCTATAATTTATAATGATATTGTGTAAATTCATAATATATAGGGTGAAACTAGCTAGTGTTACATAATATAACATCAAAATATAATAAATAGAGCGTTTCGTGAAACGATGTAATCGACATCAGATTGTGTATAATGTATCAACAAGATGTCTTCCTGTTATATAAGCACATTACATACTCGTATTCGCACACATCACATAAATTAGACAAGACGTCTGTTTTGATTTCCTCTTTGTTATTATATAAGCGGGAGGGATAAATTTGGCACATAAATAAAAACCGCTCCTTTAATAACATTACTTTTGTACTTTCTATTCTAAGAAAATACGTGATACCGTAATAAATAAATGATAGATTCATATAATAGATCAAAATTATGATACTATAATTAACTAAATATTACGATCTCTTACAATTATGACAGGAACCTAAGCAGTGCCTTGGACTTGAGACCACAGAATTATAACTTTTACTGCTTTAAAACGATCTTTTGGTTAACATAGACCTAACCTAACACAAACCTTACCTAACAGCATATTACCGTGCGGTATCGGGCACATGTAGAAAACAGAATATAAAGGTTTCTTCATGATCACTTATGGACAAACAGACATTCGATTAATAGAGAAATGGGTTGTAAAATAAATGGTATAAGGGGGAGATAGTAGAATGCGATACAAGTTTTAGGTCAACCACTAAAACTGAGAGGTGTGTTGCTGTCGAGTCACTGCAGTTAATGTTAGTTTAATGTGCAAGGAGAGCATTTTATTAGTAAGGGACATCAGACGCCTAGCACAATCACCGTTATCACTTTAGACAATTTTAACTGAAACAGACTACTCGATGGACTAAACATTGATGCCGAGAAAGGGATATAAAGTGACATAACAGTAGTAGGAGCACCCCTCCACTAGTAGGGATAGTAGTGAAAGGAATTGCCGGCTAATTACAAGCTACCAAAGTTCGTTGTGTTATAATATGACAAAACAAGTAGTATTAAGTATTCCCCGCAAGTGATTAAATATTACACAAAATAATCTATATTATTCAATATTACCCAAAATGATCTATAGGTATTATTAAATATTACCCAAAATAATCTATGTTATTAAATATTATCCAAAATATTCAATACTATTCAATATTACCCAAAATGATCTATATTATTAAATATTACCCAAAATAATCTATATTACTAAATATTACCCAAAATAATCTATATTATTAAATATTACCCAAAATGATCTATATTACTAAATATTACCCAAAATAATCTATATTACTAAATATTACCCAAAATAATCTATATTATTCAATATTACCCAAAATGATTTATATTACTAAATATTACCCAAAATTATCTATATTAATAAATATTACCCAAAATAATCTATATTATTCAATATTACCCAAAATTATTTATATTACTAATGCTAAAAATTATTCCATCCCCTCTTTCTGCCCTTTAATACGCACTTCTTAAACTAAAAGTTTAAGTTACTAACTTAGCAAGCAATTAAATTAGTGTAATAATCAGTTCAACTCAAATTAGTATTGCACAGACCGATAAACTAATACTGTTGAGTTTTAATTTAACAGGTAAGTAGCGATTGAGGCTAAGGAGTGAGGAGTGGGGAAGTTTACAAGTAAACCAGGTCTTTATGGGTTAACGAAGTTAATCTGTAAGTCACATCAAAGGCGTGAGTGCTCTTGTGCAGACGGGGACGTTGAGGGCTCCTCCTCAGTCCTCCTCGTGAGGGCATTCCTCTCTGTTATGGATCTTTATGGTTCAATAATTTATTAACAATTATATATTTATTAAAGGACATTAGGAAAAAATGGTAATCTGGTTCTGTTGAATTGTTCGTCAATTTGTACAAATTTGAATTTTGGACGAGGCAGTGCCTTGGGCCTGTGACCAAGGTGTAGGCTTAAGGAGCTAAATTTCATTCAATTGAAACACTCGCCTCCACTCATGCACCGACATTTGTATTAAATTAATTCTTATCTAAAGTCACACAAAAATTGTAAATTATAGTGTTTTATCATTTTTAATGTATTATTTTTTTTTTATTTTTATTGCAAGCTGGAAGGTTGAATGTTTATGGTAACATTGTTTTAAATTAAGATTTCTTTTTAGCACAATTATGTTTGGTAGAAATACTTTTCTCACAAAATGTCTCAAAATCAATTCAATGTCACCTCTAAAAAATATCTTTACCTAACTTGAAAGTTTGGAAGAGATATTATTTTTCTTTGCTCAAGATTCTATAATGATTACAACAAAGGTTTTTAAAACTACGTATGTTCGTTAAATGTACGTATGATAAAAATATATCCTTAAATATATATGTCGGAGAATAGTAAAAGACTATCGAATAATCAAATCATCATCGCTGTCTATGGCAGGAGTAAGGTAGTAGTCACTTCCGTTGTCTTGACAGTCTCGACCCTCGACCCTTTATATGCCATCGACAGTGTGACTGAAGTCTTAGTCGTGCGCGGTCTCTCTAGAAGTGAAGTAGTGTCTAAATAGTGATAGTGTTGTGCAGTGTTGTGTTAGTGCTAGGAGTGCTGTCCGATCAAGGTCACGTGAGTACCTTACAATGTAATTACCTCGTCTTGTGTTAGGTTAGGTTTATGTGCGTTTAACCTTGGATTTAAACGGAGAGCCTAGCAGTGGAAGCGAGTGTCGTGATCACTTTAAGGACTTCCTTAAGCCTACACCTTGGTCACAAGTCCAAGGCACTGCTTAGGTTTCTCTCGTAATTGTTAGAGATCATATTTGATCATTTATCGGTTCTACGTTGCGTTTACCCAATATTCCATTCAATACCATCCACCCTGTTAGTGTTCTCCAATATTCCCCACCTTCCTCCTTCCATTTCCTTTTCACACCATTTAAAACCCCCGACATATACATGAATTATAATGATTACAACATGTTTATTAATCAAACTTATAAATAATAATATATTAATCATCAATAGATTGTAATATGATTGGTACACAAGCCCCCGAGGCGCTCATAGCTGTGTATACAATATTTACAATAATATTAATTAGTTTCATGTTTATCTATCGAACATCTAACGGAACATATACACTACAATTCTAGTTATTCTCCCTTATAAGTAAATATGGCAATGTAAACAATTGCAGTTACGTGAAATTTCGATAATTTAAATATTTAATACCGACCTTTCCTACACTAACAGTAGGTAAAGAATTCTAAAATAATTGTAGAAAAACCAAATTTTACTTTACTGTGCTGTAAATATTGTACAAGTATCGTATTGCTGTACTGTAATATCATGTGCTTGCTTGCCAGGATTTCGTGACCAAGATTGCAGGATTAAAGGACACACTCTTCTCCACCGTTCGACCACTTGACCCTAATATTTAACATTTAAACATTCAACAACAACAAATATATTTAAATACACAGCGAATAACTAAACCTTCTTGCGTAGAAGTCATCCTATTTATAATACAAAATACCCAATAACGGCAACGACCGAAGGTGGAGTCTAGACGTGTGTTGCCAAGTTATCCCTTTAAATAATTATTAAAGTTAACAATCAGCCTTTTATATCTAACATTACAAAGATTTAAACAAATTTACTTTTATAGTTTTTGCTAACAATATACATGACTATATTATAGCGTACCGTAAGTTGAATAGGTGGCAACACTGGCTACTTGTTTTGCTTTAAAATGTCAGTACTTAATAGAAATAATATTATTACACAGCGCAAGAATAAAAGTATCAAACTTAAAATAGTTTATTTCAATTAGACTTTTTACTAAGTACTTTTGACACGTCAAAGTTGGTCAGTCAGTCAGTCAGTTTGTCTGAAGCTACCAGCAGTTCGGAAAGCAGTTTCCTGATGAGAAGAACTGGCAAGAACAAACGTGAGACTAATGTGACATTGGTATATTAAATATGTAAATTACAATTTTTGAATGATAATCAGTTCTTTCCATTAACTACTAACGAATTCTTCAAACTGTAGTAACCTAGATTCGTACTTAACCAGACAAACTCATTAACCCCCTTGTGGTACGTGGTCGGACAAAAAGTAACCGGATTATCGTCCAGCGGTTTACCAATCAGATAGTGGGACACGTATCAAGGGATGCATCATTTTTGTTTTGTCCTCGCGTTGTTCCATTTCTATCTCTATTGCCTGGAGATAGAGTTTATATTCCTATGTTTTGATTTCCTATCAATGAATTGTCAAGCTTAGGATTTCTTTTCTAGATTTTTTTCTATCTCGTTTATCAGTTTTCAGGCTCGTTGAATCAAATATATTACATCAATTTTCACATTTAGGTCATGTTCTTAATAGTAATAAAACATATTTACGTAATTGTGCAAATATATTATTTTATTAATTTACTAGCGGTGTGCCCTCGCTTCGCTCCGGGTATTTAAAAAAATATTATAATTGATGTCCTTAAATAGTCACTCTATTAATTATAAAATGTATATGACAACACTAAATCACCTTTGTCACTCACGAATAGTGTAGTTTTCTAACAGTGAAAGAATTTTTTAAATCGGATTTGTAGTTCCTGAGAAACTCTTCAATTTACAAAATGACCACCTTATGGTACTTAAATGGCCATATCCTTTTAATCAGAGTATTTATGGCAACACCACATAGCCTATGTTACCCGGAAAGGATGTAACTTCCTATCGGTATAAGAATTTTCAAAATCGGTTCAGTACTTTTCGAGCCTATTCGCAACAAACATACAAACAATCAAATCTTTCCTCTTTATATAATAGTATAGATATAGACTAGCGGCCTGCCCTCGCTCCGGGTATTTAAAAAAATATTATAATTGATATCCTTAAATTGTCACTCTGTAATTGCGTAGTTTTTCATTATTTGAAAAAAGAGAGAGAGAAAGAAAAAGTTACAAAAAGAAAAATGAAAGAAACATATGAATCCTATACTTATTAACACGTAAACATGTAAAATATAAAAAATAGGTGTGTGTGCGATTCACACACGATAGAAGTGAAACTTCAGTAAATCGACAAAAGAATGAGATGAATATATATAATAATATAAAATAGTATGTATATTTCTGTCTCATTCTTTCCTACACATTTTTGTATTTGTGTCTCTTACCTGTCGTTTTGTATATTTCTGTCTCATTCTTTCCTACCCATTTTTGTATTTGTGTCTCTTACCTGTCGTTTTTTCCGTTGCATCCGGTTTGAAATCACAACGATTCTAAAGAAGTTTCACTTCAATAATATCATACTTTGCTCAGAAAGCAAAGAAGCACAGGAGCAGAACAATGTTGCTAGCAATATGTTGCATAGCAATGCAAGGTAAATAACTCCTAATAGCTAATAACAAAATAAAAGCGAAGCGAGGGCTGGTATTGCCCTCTATATCTATTTTCAGTAAATAAATGATCTGTAGATAATTTGTTGATAGCGTTTAACAATTGATTCGAAGCGAAGTCGAACTCTTGAATATTAATGTCTATCGTGGTTCAGATTAACGCTTATATTTGTATTGAGTCGCACTCTATTGGATTTTGTGGAAATACAATTCATTGAAATATTATAAATGAGTTACTGGAATTGTTTACATCTCAACTCCCAAGGATACAACATTAGAAAAGGGGTGTCATGAAATTAATAATAAATTCATGTTCTTTGTTTGGGTTAAATTGTTTGATACAGACAGAAAGCTTAACAAACAATTTAACCCGGTAAGAGTACATATATTAAACATTACAAATAAGAGCAACGTATTTACATTGACATATTAAAATGGTTAATTATATTATTATTACTAATATTATAAAGAGGTAAAGTTTGTGAGGTTGTAGGGGGTAAACTCTGGATCTGCTAAACCGATTTTGAAAATTCTTTTACTGATAAAAGACCACATTACTTGTTAATGTCATAGGTAATGTATTGTAACTGAAAAATGAAAAGACTTTTTCGTGGTAGGTAGGTAGAATTTGCTGCAGTAAGTCGGAGAAAAAACTGTTGAATGAAAACGTTTACTAGTCGACCCGCGCGACTTCATTCGTGTGTAGCTCCGCTCCTATTTATCTTAACGTAATAATATATAGCCTATAGCCTTCCTCGATAAATGGGCTATTTAACACTGAAAGAATTTTTAAAATCGTACCATTAGATCCTGAGATTAGCGCGTTCAAGCAAACAAACAAACTCATCAGCTTTATTTTTAAGTATAGATTTGGGTACAGTATGAATGAATAAATGAAATAGTGAGTGAACAGTTGAAATACACCACAGCGAAGCGAAAGCGGAACGGTTAGTAATTCAATAAAAGTTTGAATGCGACATGAAATTCGTTTAAGTGTGGCAACACTATTCAAATACAAAATAATGATTACATTTACATTTCATATTACGATAAACGATTAGTCGTTTAGATTACGAGTAACGTGTTAGTCGATAATATTATACAATATTGCTGAGATAAGAGCTTATCTTATTTATCTATCAATATATAGACATTAGGATTTCACTGCAAGATCCGGATCGCGGTCAAAATGGCGGCTAGAAGGACTTGTCCGACCAATTTGTAGGATAATGTGTTGCCTAAGTGAAGAGATATTAGCTATTACTTATTTTATACGAATGTTATGATAATGAGGATAAATAATGCTAACGATGTGTATTTACAAATGAGTTATGATATTGTCTAGATATAAAAAATAATACTAGTTTTTTTGTTAAACTAATCAACTAATTAATTTTTGTGTTAAGGTTGATATTACAATCGACCCCCTATATTATGAGTCCAATATTCTAACCAATCAATTACTGCTATTACTTTAATACTAATTGTTATAGTACCGCAGGAACTCTAAATTTTTCCGGGATGAAACTTAGCCTATATGTTAATCCAGGATATAAAGTATTATGTGCTAAATTTCATTGAAATCCTGAGGTATGTTTGCGAGATTAAATAACAAACATACAAACTTTCTCATTTATAATATTAGTACGATGATTTTGAAATAACACGACAGTAAAATTTAAAGATATTATATACGGGGTTAGTCTGAAAGTGTATCGCGATAACTTCTACATATGTTCATAAAAACATTACTGGAAAAAGGATAGATGTAAAGAATTAAACTCTATTGGCCATCAGCCTATCACTTGTACCACAACTATTAATTTGAGGAGGTAATCATCCTGTAAATTAGCTTCATAAGTGGCGTAATTGTACACTGTCATCATTATGTCAGTTTATCTGATACTAGTGGTCCGTCCCGGCTTCGCACGGGTGGACACAGTCCGGACAAGTTTAACGAAGTAGTTCTGAAAATAACTTTTGATAATACTATAAAAAAAGTATGAGAATATTTTAAAAGTAAGACAGTAAAGGTTGAATAAAATAATTAATAAGTATTTCTGAAAAGAAATTTTTATCTGGAACATAAAAAATGCTATGAAAGAAAAATCTAAATATTCAATGTCGCTTGCGTCCACTGCGTAGGGAGGCCGCTATTTTATACATGCGCGCACCCCACACCGGCCCGTCGGCGTGTATTTTTAGTTTACATTTTTTTTATGGTAGATAAGGTGCAAACGAGCAGATGGTCTACCTGATGGTAAGTGGCCACCATCGCCCATGGACATCGAGGGTTGTCGATGTGTTGCATCCTCGAAGATAGAGTGGGGAGGGGGAGTGAAAAAAAAAAATTGATATTATTTATTTCGTAATATCTTTTGAATGGAATTTCAGATTTTAATCATTCAAAAAGTAATCAACAGGTATTGAAACAGTCTTGAATACGAAATAATTTATTTGGATAAGAATTAATACAAAGTTATGGAAAACATGGTCTGATTTTAATAAGCATTTCTATCAACTTTCAAAATGTAAAACATTAGTTATAGCGACATAACTACAATAGTTGGACATATGGACTGGCAAAGTTTTATGTAGATATTGTTTTTTTTACGGTCTTTAATATTGTAGAACATTTTTTTGTTCAGTCATCAATACTTTTCGCAGCGCATGCGATGAAAGACATTTTGTGGCTAAGTTTTTCACACATTTGGTTGGTTTTAGTAAGAATTCTGAGGATCTCTAATTTTTTCTAGTAATAAATATAGCCTATGTTACTCAGCGGTAATGTAGCTTTCTTACGGTGAAAGAATGTTTGAAATCAGTCCAGTAGTTTTTATGTTTATTTATTTTTTGTATGTAACATACCAAAATACAAATTTTTCCTCTATATAATAGTAATGTAGATGTAGATGGATGCTTGTATAACATATATTAATATATAAATCACTACGGGTGAAATCGTCTATTTAATAATTATTCATTGTAAGGCGTGGATGTCTTGAAAATCTGGTTATAGAGAATCATTTCCTTAATTATCCAACAATCACAACTAACGCATTTGAAATAAGCAAAACCTTTTTTTCTCTCTTTCTCTATCATTTTTAATAAGAATAATATTCTCATTAAAACTTTTTGTGTAAATCTTATTATTTCTTCCTCCTCACATTATACAATTACTAATAATGAGGAAGCTAATATACTTTATATAGATTCAATAGATTGAATTGACTTAGATTCTTCCACAAGAAACAGTAAATCCCTTTTTTTGTGATAGTTAAGGGACAAACGAGCAGAGGGACCAGCTGATGGAAAATGGCCACCGTCGCACACATCGACGAAACTAGAGGGTATCTTGTTTTGTCGATGCGTTACCGCCTCGAAGATAGAGTGAGGAGGGGGAGCGAAGAGAAGACTGCTACGGTTTCGATGGACCCCGGGCAAGAACCCGGTTCCATTGGAATCGCAGCAGTCTCTGGTCCACATGCAGCTCGGCCGGGACGCGTCAGAGACACTTGGCGGTTGGTTTCGCATGCTGGTGGCCGCAAGCCAGTCCTGGAACAGATCCCCTACCACCAAGGGGGTGCTGGGTTACTCGGCTTTTACGAGATGCTCTCCCAGCGACACAGGGGAATTGTATTCTAACCCGTCCCCTCACGGGTAAATCCCTCTTTTTATTTAATGGATAAGTAAGTAAAATAGGTTAAGGTAGCCTCATATAAGTACAATCGCAAATATCAACGACAAAGCGAAACCGCAGAATAGAGAAAGCTTGGAATAGTTTGTACTCAATAAAAATATATTTACAAACTATCTTTTTGCTAAAACTATACTTTATTAAGTCTATGAAAAAGCAACTATTTTAGTATTAGTTAGAACTAAAAAGAAAAAAACAAACTCAAAATTTTTGACAAGTGTTATTCAAATTAAAAGGTAAACCTTATTTGCTTTTGCTTTGTTGAGGGATGAATAATTTTTTCCTAAAGTGCCATATGTATTTTGGAGAATTGGTGGGTATAGAAAACATTAAAAGGGTGTGATATTAAATGGACTATTTGTTAAACGCAATCTGATTGAGATCTCTTACAATTACTACAGGAACATAAGCAGTGCCTTAAACCTACATCTTGGTCACAACCAAGGCGTAGGTTTAAGAACGTCCTCCAAGCAAATGAAACACTCACCTCCACTGCCCAGGTACTCTGTCTAATTTTAAGGTTATGCTTGCATAAAGCTAACCTAACGTAACGCGCCGAAATATACATACAAACATCTTTAGAGTCAAGAATATTAACGGATGTTTAAGTACATAGAACAAGTTTTACCTAGAAATATATAGAGCACGAAAGAAAAATATTCAGTTTACAAATATTTAAAAAGTTACTCAATTTATTCTGTGATTATCTAAAAACTAAGGAATGTTTAAATTGTATTATTAATTAGTTTTTTCCATCATTTGTGTAGATTTCTCAATATATTATAATTTATAGAGTCGTGCGTCTCTATAATTTCCTCTGTTTCTCCGTGTGTTACTCGTATAAACCACACAATATGAAAGGTGAATAGTGTTGTTTGCTTAGGTGGGGTAAAATAGTATTTGTACGAGACATCACTGACATTCTTATATAAAGGATCTTACTTATACTAACCAACTTACCCTTGATTTTTACATTTACGTTTTACATTTTATACACCTAAGTAAATTAACAACACACTAATAGGCATCCAAAAATTCATGACTTCATTCTTAGTACTTTTTTAAAAGCCCGTAGCTCAGCAATAAAGCATCATACAAAAAAAGATAGTCTACACATCCACGTCTACTAGAAGTAAAAAGTCTCTATATCTATCACAGAAATAAATTAAATGTAATAAATATGAACACAATTTCTATTTCTTTATATGTCTTTTTTTTATTGCAAAAAAGAGACAAAACATTGTTAAAACAATCAAATGGTTAAATTTATTTATTTTTAAATGAGAAATTATTTCGTAATAGAATGAAAGTAACACAAAACCGATGATATATGATATACTTGTATAGAATAGTTTCATATGTCGTAACAAGTATCGTAGACATTAGCTACGTCGTAGACACAACTGTCCAGTGCTACGAAAATTTTTTAATTAAACAAGAACAGCGAAAACCAAATGCGAATGTTTGTAGAACTGCTAACGTAGCTGACAAATATCACTCTTATTTGTTAAGTGGAAAGCAGCTTCTTTATTTTTTTTTATTTCTACGAGGATTAAGAGAATTATTTTTAGAGTATACTTTTTTTTTTAAATAAAGCGTGGTAGTGATCTCCAAAGCAAAAAGATTCTTTACTCCAAAATTCACTCATCCTCCTTATTATAGACTCACTCACTTATTCTGGCAGGCACATTCTAAGAAATTTTAAGAATATGTGACCTTTTGCACAGAAAATATGCTATATTTTCTTATATAGAAACTATATTCAATATGTGATTAAAATCTGTTGAACTCTTCCTGTGCAAACGACTACTATCCCACAGGCTTTGCTTTTTTCGAGATTTACACTAAACTGTATGTTGATAGATATCTACGTTAGGTAGTATCAAGTTATCTGAACATACATACATAGGACATGATCAAATTTAGCATGATGTCCTTATACACGTGTACATGATATTGCAAGTGATGTATAAAATAGTACATCTTCTCTAATGGCAGTGACCGCGGTAATGCAATTACGTGACACCGGCCGGACATAAGTGATTTGGTCTGGTATCATCATCTACATACAACCTGTTACAGTATGGCTTCATGTATGTGGCCACGAGTTAATTGCACTTCTTAAAAAATGATTCAAATGAAATAGGACTGGGGATTGGGAATCAGGAGTAGTTTTAAAAAGTCCCTTTATTCAACTAAAATAATGAATTAATCAATAATTGTTACAGAATTTATACATTCATTTATACATACAACAGTCAACAGTGTTGCTATTCTATCTATCTATCTAAAAATAGTTTGACAAATAGACAAGCTGTATAATTTGAGTGTGTTTAAGATATAAAATATAAATATTATAATGGTTTTAATGTATTAAATAATTTATCAAATGAGCTCTAACATCCATTAGTCTAAAGTGACTAGACCGTAATCCTGTCAGGGACACCCTCTTAACTTACTCTACGTTTTACTTTAAAATGTATAAAACTTACTTTATAATAACTACTACCTAGTCGCCCTCGCATTGGTGAGGTATAATGTAATCGTTCACTCACTCTATTTGCCCTCACATTGGATATCACTTATCAATCTTCTTCTTTCTATATATATAAAACAAACCCGACTATTATTAAAAACATTACAAACTTGACGAAAAATAATATAAAAGATCATATAAAATCTTGATGGATTTTGTAACTGTCAAACATTTCAAACATGTCAACTGACAATTCTTTCTTTTTATAGATAAAAATGAATCCCTATTTCCCTTGGTCACGGCATCACGCCTAAACGGCTGGACCGATTTCGCTAATTCTTTTTTTGTTGTGTTTGTTATAGTCAGGAGATGGTTCTTATATAAGAAAAAAATTATAAAAATTGCGCGAAAAATTAGAAGTAACTTAACGACCATATACTTTTCTAATGTAAGCTTTTGACACCCAATTCGAATTCAATATTCGTAGTTAAGACAACGATCCAGCAGCGTCTCATTATGACGGAGAGGGTAACCTCCGGTTTAGTGGGTAGGACGGCGTTTCTCACCGGTGAGTACCACATAACTCAGCTAGCCCGCTCCCTACGGGTTGGACGGGTATGCGTAAACGCATTCCTCCGCGTAAACAAAAAAAAAAAATTAAAAAAAAGAAAAAAAGAACATCATCTGTCGGGTCAGCTAGTCATAAATAAAATTCAGCTAATCTGTAACACGACATTCATTCACTGTTAGACGGTATGAACGTTCACCGGCGGCGCGGCGCGCGGTACAGTTCAGTATAAATAGGTTGTAATACGGTGTAATTATCGCCGTATTACAACCTATTAATACAGAACTGTAACAAATTATACACTTGAACCTTCCTCATTAAACACTCTATCTATTAGCAAAAACCGTATGAAAATCCGTTCAGTAGTTTTAGAGTTTATCGCAGACAGACGCGACAAAGATGTTTGAAATAAAAAAATATATGATCTGTAATATCTTTTTTTAAATTAACAAAATTTTGTGGCAAGTATCAGTTGAATTCGTCCTCGTAAATGAGAACGTAAGAGTAGCGCATTGTCGCTCTTGAAGAACCTCTAAATGAGTATTTTCTGTTGTTCACTCTATTGTCATATTCCCATTGTTGTTAGCTCATATGCAACATTAACAAATGCTGAATTCAGAATCATTTTAGTTTTCACTGGAATACATTCTGAAATATTTACTTAGTCGACTAAAGTAGATAATATTTTACTAAGATTTGTAAAAGATGTGAGTGAGTTTTTAGTCATACACCAACCATTATAGATTGTTCAATCGACTATAGCTCACGGATTACCTACTATTTTGACAGCATGCGAGCAGTGATAAGTTGTGGATTGAACTATCTATACGCGCTTAAAAGATTGCTAATAAAATACTTTCTTAGGAGAGGACAAACTATTATTAGATATGATATTGGGGTTTATTAACTTTGATTATTTTGTATATAAGAGCGAGAGCAGAGAGCAGAAGAAAGTGTTTTGTTTTTCCTTTTTTCAAAACGGTCATTTCTCTACGGCACTAGTATATAGTTTAGTTTCTTATCCAACGTTTTAAGTGCAAAGATATAAGTGTATAATATACGTATTTATAAAACGTCACTGCTATCTTAACATTAAATCCTTTTAGTCTTTTCACGATAAGTATATATGAATTCAACTTTACTGATAAACGAACAAACACAAATATACCATCTGATGTTGAAATAATATTTGCGAAGCCCTTGCAACTTGTTGAACAAATGTTTTGACAAATGGATAACGGAAAAGGAATGTAACATTGGTTCTATTTACACTTGTATAAACCACTACCATGCGACATTATTAAAAACAACGACATTATTAAAATCAATCTTCCCCGTGACGTCCCCTCACAACATGGTTAGAATACAATTCCCCTCTGTAGCTGGGACAGCATTTCGTAAGAGCCGAGTTATTCAGCACCCCTTGGTGGTAGGGGTTCTGTTCCCCAACTGGCTTGCGACCATCAGCACGCGAATCCGACCGCCAAGTGTCTCTGATGCGTTCCGGCTGATTCCAATAAACACCGAGTTCTTGCTCGGGGTCCATTGAAACCGCAGCAGTCTTCTCTTCGCTCCCCCTCCTCACTCTATCTTCGAGGCGGCAACGCATCGACAAAACAAGAGATACTCTCTAGTTTTGTCGATGTCCATGGTCGACGATGGCCACTTTCCATCAGGTGGACCGTCTGTTTGTTTGTCCCTTGTCTATCATAAAAAAAAACAACATCACTTATTTATTCTGTACATTTTATGAGCTTGAATCATATTATTACTTTTCCTTTTTACCCGATTTTTATAGCGTATGGATCAAGGAAAAGGTCTACAAAGTGCAAGAGAAACTATCATATAAGCAGAAATCTGGCTAACATATTATAAAGGTTCACAAAGACCCTGAAACTCTTTAAATTACACTATACAGTATAATATATTTTTTTTACCGCATTTTAGTAAAAAACGCTTTTCTGAAGTCAAATTATACTAGTTACCGCTGCCCCTAATTGGAGACTTGCGTAATCGTGAATTGTGGACTAATTTGTTTTCTCATAGGATAGGTTAACATAATAATTCCTGGTTAACCTAAATACCGGTATAATATGCAAATGCAACCAAACAATGACAGGCAATTACTGTGAAACCGCCGTGAAATGATACCTGCCTACCTGCCTGTGACCACCGCCCCCTACCTCTCTTCAATCATGGGAATATATTCTAATATAGCATGAAGCCTTTTAGCTCACACAGTTTAGTGCCTGCAGTGTGTGGTCCAGGTGCGTATTTAAGAACGTCCCTCTTTGTTCGCATTTCGTTACTTAACATACACATAGTCAATGTTTTACCTATGAAACTATTAGTCAAACTACCAAAGATCATCATCATCATCATCACGACCCTTCAATGGCCCACTGCTGAGCCGGGTCTCCTCCTCAGAATGAGGAGGGTATTAGGCCATAGTCCACCACGCTGGCACAGTGCGGACTTCACACACCTTTGAGAACTTTTAGGGAACTCTCACTCGTGCAGGTTTCCTCACGATGTTTTCCTTCACCGTTAAAGCAAGTGATATTTAATTGCTTAAAACACACATAACTCAGAGTCAGAGGTGTGTGCCTGTGTGGGGGATCGAATTCGGACCTCCCGAGTAAGACTTGAAGTCTCAACCATTGGGCCATCACTGCTGTTATGTATAAAATATCAGCGAGGGGAATAATTGAAATGATTTCAAATTGAACAGTATCAATAATAAATGACGTAACGTATAATAGAAAAAAAAAGAAAATATAACCATAAAACCCTACGTAATTACGTTCAGCAAAAACTATACCGAAATAATTTCATACCTCTGAAAAATTATGAGAAACATCTTTTTTCTTTTTATAACCTTTTTATAAGTTATGTGCTTAGTAGTGTGACCATTTCTTTTCTTTTGGAATCTTGGATTCTGAATATAGATCAGAATAATAATAATAATAATAAATTGCTGCTATCTTTATATGTATACTAGCTGCACCAACAAACTGGACCTCCCTAATCACTTAGGGGTATAAAAAATAGATGTTGACCTATTCTTAGACCTACCCGATATGCACACAAAATTTCATCAAAATCGTTGGAGCCGTTTCGGAGGAGTATGGTAACTAACATTGTGACACGAGAATTTTATATATAAGATTAAATACACTACAAGTTTTTTTGTTTAATTGTTTACATTGCTACACAATGGTCTTACATCTACTTAGTTCTTTCTCCCTCTCTCTCTCTCCCTCTCTTTAATTTAATGTAAATTTCCTCAAAATATATCTGAATTTTCCTGCAGCGCACACATTTTTTTTCTAAATCTACATTTGTTCAAGGGTTTTAGGTCACCTAGTGATCATGTCGCCCCCATAGGAACTACAATTCCAAAGAAAGAAAGAACTAAAATATAACAAAAACTAAAATGAGTATAGTTTCTATGAGAATTTATTGAAAATATAACTTGTCCTATTTTAGCACACAATACGTGGTCACGCTAGCTTTGTTCCCTGTTATCTTTGAGCAATCATACTTTACGCCTTCGTGTAAAGGGCGAGGGAGATCAAGGGAAAAATACCTTAAATTCTTCCTTTATCCGTACATTAAACTAGACAACTATTTTACATCCCTCAATAATATAAAAAATAAAATAACAGAGTTAGTTTAGATATATTTTTGTGTTTCCATTGTCCAGTTGTGAGTGTCTATTTGCAATATGGCTTTTATGTGCTGTGTCACTCTGCGCTGTTAGAATAAATGGATTACTGCATCACCACAGACTAGTCTGTGACTTTGTAAAGATAATAATAATATATACCATACACTGATAAGTGAAATAACAGTATTTGGGACTTGTGAACCATTACTGCTCAACATAAAATCTAAACTAAGAAATCAATGAGACCAAGCACCAGTTATGTCACGCGAATCTTTACTACTAATATTTACTAATGTAAATGAGTGGTTTAGAAATTAAATTACTAGTCAAACTGTCTCTAATCTATCGATAGTATTAGTTAGCATAGGAGTATTCCTTAAACGAAACCAATAGGATTCACTAGTTATTCAAAAGTTGTTTTAAAAGTTATTGCTAAGAATTCTCAGAAAGAAAGAGAGAGATTTTAGATTTATATATTAGATTACAGAAACTTTAGATAAGAAACCGAGTAACACCTGGGGCTTGTGACACAGGTGCACGTTGCCTATTCACCAAATTCTAAGACTCTATCCATTTCTCAACCCTGCAAATAAACTATTAAAGTAAAAAAAAAACTTACATCATAAGGAATATATTACTTTTATGGTAATAGTATGGTTATTTTATGAAATCACTTGTCAGACTGCCTTATTTCTATATTTAGCTTTCAGATGAGTTGGTAAAAGGTTTTGGTAAATCCTGGGTCAATTAATAGTTAAGTTATAAGTACTAAAGCTGATGTACAAACTTCTATTTCCGTTTTAGTTTAATGAATTTTCCCGATCAAATGGAATTAAATAAACTTTGTGTACGAGTTAATGGCATGTGGCACAAACTCGGTAGGATTTGTACTCGAACTCAATTAGTTTTGTATGGAAGAAATACTTAGGACTACCAGTATTTAGTTTTGTTTATGTATCTATGTTTATTTTGAGGCTAAATATATTTTCAATTTCTGGCAAATAATTTTTTAGCTAATTCTTTTTGGTCGTGTTTGTTATTGTCAGGAGAATTTTCTTATGTAAGAAAAAATTATAAAATTTAAGAAAACTTAACGACTATATTAACTTTTCTAATGTAACCTACATAACCTCCAAACAGCACATACTTTTGTAATGTATCGTTTAAGGCGTTTAAATAACTGTCAGTCATTTGACCAATAAATTTGGCCAGCTAGTTAAAAATATATTCAATTATTGTCAGTTTGGAATGAATTAAAAAATGATTTCTCAGGAAAGAAAATTTTAGGTAAGTTTGTAAATTAAATAGTTTATGTAATGAATAAGTATATATTTTTAAAGATATCATATTGTTTTCAGGTAAGTATCCAGCGAGTCAGTGCTGTGACCGTAAATAGTGAGTAGCAACGCTTTCATTAATTTTAATTACACTCATATTTATTTAATTTGTAAAGCATATCTATGAGAAATGTGAAGAAATGTTTGAGATTAACGACCTCGATACGCACTTCACCCTCACGTCGATAGATGGCGTTATCACACACTCATTTGATTACTTTGTATTTTTAAGTATTTTTTCGTGATAAAACATAGCCTATGGCCTATTTCACGCTCTATTTTACCTCTGTATCATATTTCAACAAAATTGGTTTAGTGATTTAAGCCTGGTTGTGTAACAGAGAGACAGAAGCCATCTATCGGTCAATAGATGGCGTAAGTAGTATATTAAATCTTAAGTACCTACTTCCTACGTTACTTTCGTAAATGTGAAATTCTCTCTTAGCAGGGATTCATGAAGTAGACAGGAAGGAAACAGTTAATAAGCATATTAAGATTACGTTGAACCGAGTAATTAATTTTAAAGTTATACTGTCTGTATATGATAAGTAAGTGTAAGTATTTAAAGGAATATTGCTACTTGATAGACGTGATCCCAACTCAGCAACTTTGCAACTAATAATGGATTTACTTTGAAACTTCCAGCTTAATACGATTCACGACGACAGACTGCAACACTTATTAAAAATTATAGAGAACTTTATAAATATTAAACTCATCTTAATACTTACTTACTGGAGATGTTTGTTAAATGTGACTAGGTTTTGTTTATTTATACTTTACAAGTCGACTTGATTCTTTATCAGTAAGATGGAGTGAACATTTTCTTACTTTTTACACATTTTGGCAAATTCTGACTTGCCTTGTTTGAGAGTTTGATTTTCATTTTTAAGTGTTTGTGCTAAATTTGGAGATTATCCTATAAAAGTAGCCTCTTCCTAGTTGTTCGTATCTATAATAAGATTCCACAGCCCATATTAGATTGTGAAAGACGCTGAAAGACAGACTAATGTAAATAATGGCGTTTTAACGCGAGCGACTGTTGAGTTTCTTGCCAGTTCTTCTCATCAGAAAACCGCTTTCCGAACTTGTAGTAGCTTCACAGAAACTGACTTACTGACTGGTTTTAACGTGATAAGGTAGTTTGTAATAAAAAGAAAAAACATGTAACATATCATAGCATAGTATAAACATAACTAAAAAGCGAAGTTATTACTTCGACCCATATATAAAAGACATTTTAGATTTCAGTATCAAAATGCTATCAAAGCAATATATGAATCTAGACAAAGACTTAGAAAGGAAGATGACCCACTTCAGTCCTGAATGTGTTTTGTGATAAGTACCATCATAAACGTTACAGCGTCAGTGACTGTGAAAAGATAATACAATAAACCGGCGGGTTTTAAACTTTATTATATAGATCCAGTTCAATATTTGGAGTTAAGCAACATTTAAGCCAGACTACTTTGTCATCTACACTATTATATAAAAGGAAAGATTTGATTGTTTGTATATTTGTATGTTTGTTTGTTGCGAATAGGCTCTAAAAGTACAGAATCGATTTTGAAAATTCTTTCACCGATAGGAAGTTACATCCTTTCCGGGTAACATAGGCTATGTGGTGTTGCCATAAATACTCTAATTAAAAAGATATGGCCATTTAAGTGCCATTAGGTGGCCATTTTGTAAATTGATGAGTTTCTCAGGAACTACTAATCCGATTTAAAAAATTCTTTCACTGTTAGAAAACTACAGTATTCGTGAGGGACAAAAGTGATTTAGTGTTGCCATATACATTTTTTAAATAATAGAATATGGTCATTATGTTGTTACTAATCCGATTTTTAAAATTCTTTCACTGATTGAATAGAGTATATTATCATTGTCTCTCATCCTCTCTATTTTCTCTCTCTTTAATTCTTCTCTCTCTCTCTCCTTTACCTATTCAATTTTATTTTTGCTCTGTCCTCCCTCGCTTAGCATCTGTCGCTTTTCTTTTATTTTTGTTTCTTTCTTTTTTCTTTTTGTAACTTTTGCTTACTCTCTCTCCCCCTTTTTTTCAAATAATAAAAAACTACACAATTACAGAGTGACAATTTAAGGACATCAATTATGATATTGTTTTAAATACCCGGAGCGAAGCGAGGGCAGGCCTCTAGTAAATAATAAACACGTCTCATAAAATTCCTTATTATCTTCCCTACACAGGCAATGGCGAGTAAGCATAATAATCAAACCCCTTTTTTTGTTTACGCCGTATGTAAGCCAGACCCTAATCTCACAACACCACGTAACTTCATTCCTTCTTACCTTCCCAATACAAACATCGGTAAATAATTGCTGCCATGGAAACCATGTATATATAAACTATACACAGTGACACGTAAAAGGAAAAGGGAAGCCCTGACTACTTGGGGCGTAAGACACAGGGCTAGGTTTAATTCAGATATATGTTACTATTACATTTTAATGTTTGTATGTTTCATTGTTTACTGAATCACGTAAAAACAGCTGAACGGTTATCATTGAAATTTGACATACGGATACTCTATACCTCGAATTAACACATAGGCTACTTTTTATCCCGGAAAAAAATACAGTTCTTCCGAGATAATAATAAAATGTTTACCGAACGCCTCAATATTTTCATACAGCAAATTATTAAAAATACAAGGTTTTTTTAAATCTTAGTGTCGCCCCCTCTATCGCCGCGTTACTCGCTGCGCTGCGAGGCACGCCACACCGCGCCGGCGGCCCGTCTGGGATTATTTTTTATTTATCTTGATATTTTTATTTCGTAATATCTTTTGACTGGAATGTCCGATTTCAATAATTCAAAAAGTAGTTAACAGGTATTGAAACAGTCTTCATTACGAAATAATTTATTTGGATAAGAATGAATACAAAGTTATGGAAAACATGGTCTGATTTTGATAGGCATTTTTATCAACTTTTAAAATGTAAAAAAGTAGTTACAGTGACTTAACTACAATAGTTGGACATATGGTCTCGCGGAGTTTTTTGTAGATATTGATACATTCTATAATATTGTGGAACATTTTTTATTCTATCATCAATACTTTTCGCAGCGCATGCGGTGAAAAATATTTTATGGCTAATTTTTTTGCACCTTGTGTTGGTTTTAGTGAGAATTTCTGGGGATCTCTAATTTTTTCTTGTAATAAATATAGCCTATGTTACTCAGGGATAATGTAGCTTTCTAATGGTGAAAGAATTTTTGAAATCGGTCCAGTAGTTTTTATGTTTATTCGTTACATACAAAAATACAAAAATCCAAAAATACAAATCTTTCCTCTTTATAATATTAGTATAGATATAGACTAGCTGTGCCCGCAACTCCGTCTGCCTCTTACTTATCGCGGGAATATATCTATACGTGTACACCTCACCACATGATCTGGTATATTGAAGTAAGCAAACACAAAGCGTGAACCCTCAAAGGCAGGTATATGTTATCAGTAGCAAATTATTTGCTAAATATTCACATACATCAGTAATTTAAACAAAAAAAAAATCTTAATTACTAAATTGTTCATTCCTATATGAAACTTAAGACACCACCTACATCTAATCTCGTTACAGATTATTCTAAAGCTTACCGGTTTACAATATTAGTAGTAGAACTGTCAGATATAAATGTGTAGAGATTGCGAGGGTTGCGTTCGGGATACAGCGAGATAGATATACATCAAGTTACATTGAAGAAACTATCCTAGCATTAGCCTCACCACAAAATGTCTGCTGTAAGTGGTTGAGGAGTTGGATATAGCGCAGACTACTCAATGTTGACATGTTTAGGAGATACCACTGAAGAAACTATCCTCGTTAGCCTCACTACGAAATATCTACTGTAAATGGCTGAGGAATTGGTATAGATACAGACTACTTAATGTTGCAACATCATCAATGTTCCAAGGTCATAGAGATACTTTACAATAAATTTGAAACCAAACTGACTCATGTTGGAAATGAGTTAGAGAAGTATTCAAACGGCTGATCAGATCTTCACACAATTTAGCTCAGAACTATCTACATTAAATTGGCTTTCATACAAAAAAGTCGCATGTAATATGATCTTTCTCTTTCTTGTCACAGACAGACATACGGATATTCACGTTTAACGTATAATACCCCGTTGTTGTAGGGTCGGGGTTCAAAAAGTATATCTCATTATGGTGTGATCTGCACATCAGGTATAAAGGCTGAGAGCCTCAACTGTACCGCTATTAGGATGTCTCTCAGTACAAATTTTGGATTTTATTTACAAACGCAAGTAAATGTTACATAATAGAGAATTTCGACCGCATCTGCAGCAATGGCGCTGTGATCGCATCAGTCTGGCTGTTTTATTTGTACAAACTTGCAAAATATTACTGTAAAAACGGATAACCATAAAATAATACATAATAACTTCGCTTTACACCGACAACGCCATCTATGTGACAGAAGAAAAAGAAAATTAATAAAATAAACAACATGTAGCAAAACTTCAAAAACATCTTATTTAAAAATTAAAAAAACATTTTATATTATTGTAAAATTTTACATAATATTATTGTAAAAACCAAATATATATTAGTGATTATATTATGAGTCAATTATGAAACACGTGGCGCCATCTACAGCACGTGTGACAGGTTCAACTACATGAATAAAATATGTAAATGATTATATCTTTTGATTGAGTGAACCGATTGCGATGAAACAAAGACTAAATGTTACTCCAAAGTTCGCGCATTTACAATTGTATATAAACGTCACTCGAGTGGAGTCAGTAGTTTCTGCGATTATCGCGCACAAACAAACGATAGACAAATTTTTAAAAACTTTTGAAATGGTGTCTATAGGTTATTTGAATTCTCCTCTGCTAATTTTTTTTAATATATTTGCAATGTACAGACACGGCAAGTCTACAGATTTATTATATGTATAGATCACACGTGCGAAGCCGAGCGGGTCGACTAGTTAAAAATAAAGTAATTAAAACTACTAGTTAAATATTGTGAGCATTTGATACGTTTTTTTAAAGGTTTTCTAAGGTTTACCTCATTTTAGTAACTGCACAATATATTTTTGTACAAATAAGATACACAAAAAACCATTATCCTGGTGGTCGTATATTACCGCTATCTCTCCTTATGTCACACAGGATGTAGAGCAACCCTGGAACCGATGAAATCCTGTTATAGTCTAGGAGACAGTCACCGTAAAAATATATGAATTTATTTTATATTTCATTTAATAAAAATAATTTGTAAGAGGATGAATATATAGAACGTATGAATAGGTTTTCTCCATCTGATAGAGTTTGATCTGTACAAAATAAATAAAATCCACATTCTTACCCCAAATATCTTCCATAAAAACATTTATATACCACTATAAAAAAAATTTCATCACTTATTGATTCTTTCATTATTTATGAATTAATCTAAAACTGCTTGCCATCTCGATCTCGCTTTTCTGAGGGATATATTTTTAAGTATTGTTAAGACTTGGTTACTTTTTTTTACAATGATACAGAAATATATTTCTATTAAAAAAAAACAATAAGTAAGAAACAATGTTTCGCAAACTTGCGATCTTTATTTTGCAATTACCATTTAAGTTATGTAACTTACTAGCTGCACCCTGCGGTTACACCCGCTATATTTTAGATAATTCACACTATATTATTTTATATTAAGAGGGAAAATACTAAAGTCGTCTCTTAGACTATAAGTAGTAAAGTTATATTATGCTTGGAATTTAAAATTCAGCACATTTCCGCTTCGCAATATCCGCTATAAACTCGTAATTACGTTTATATTTCGTGTACAAGTATAAGTACTGACGAAACACACACAAACATTTTAAAATTGGAGACCCAGCATCACAACACCACACCACTGCACAGCCATAATGCTCACCAGGTTATATACAGTCTGCGAAAAAAATAAAAGTACTACCCGCGAATATGAAGCTATCAACGACTAACTGAAAATCTTCAGTACACAAAAAATAGTAGAACAACTGACAGGAAGTCGAGCAGTACCTGGGGGTCGACACATGAGCAGGGTTTAGGTTATCCTTGAAATAAATGTGAGTGTTGTACTCACCATCCACTGCTCTACTTTGCTGTCCAATGTTACATTAAATAAATATTATTCACTCACGTTAAAGCACAACACTAAATTACACTACCTGCTCTAATTTAGACAATACTGTGTGAAATCAATTGTTTTTCATCGAGACAGTGTTGCTATCCTATACATCTTGAACTATGGAATGGATTTATATGCGTTTTTAAGACTAGATAGGAGTTTAGAACTTAGTGTTAGCTCTAGAACTATTAACACAGATATTTCGTAAGAAAAACACCAGCACTTTCACACATAAACACTTTAATAACACTTATTACATCAAAAATCAAAGAAATACTGCACTCTGTCACCTTGCATCATCTTTTTATATCCTACCTTAGCCTAAAAAAAATAACGGAAACAGTATCAATGCTGACAATTCATCACTAACATGATCTACCTCATAGACAATTAATTTCCTGTAAGGTAAACAACTTATCATATACCATAGATAATATTCAAGCATTGTACGGACATATAACAACCATTTATATAAAATTAAAACGGATGCTAACACAGATTATTAATAAAGAGGTATTTCTTTACTTTATATGTTAAGCGCAGAACATACCGAGTGCGTGTGTATTTAAATTATAACATATAACAACAATTTAGATAAAATTAAAACGGATGCTAACATTAGGATGAAAGAATGAGATAGAAGGGCTGGAAATAAGTATCTTTATTTTAAGTTTTTTTTTACCTCAGTAAACGGAGATGTCTAAAGCGAACGACATTGTTTGATATTTTAACGAACAAACGGATCGTTATTTTTTATTGAAAATCTTTTTCTGATATTTGCAAATACACGCCATTGTTTCTGAGAACATTTAACGCTCAATTTTGCAAAACAATGTATCAAGTGGAACGGAATCTTCTCGAATTTTATTTCGCATCTCGCTAAAGGTTACATGGTACACGTACCTAACAGCCCGTAACCGGTTAAATCCGGTTCGGAGCGGAGCGAGCTGGTTGGAGTGCTTGGATTTTATAAACATTAAACGTTCTGTATACGTGGTATTGAAGTTAAATCGTAGATTATTTACGAGTTGTATGTTCAAATAAACAAAGATTTTTTTTATAATATACCTATATTGTTTGCTAGGGGCCCGTTCCGGCTTCGCACGGGTGGATAATTTTTTTTTAACATTTTGTCTCCCGCATTCCGTCGCTGCGTGGCGCTCCACACCACGCCGGCCCGTCGGCGTGTATTTTTTGTTTATATTGATATTTTTATTTCGTAATATCTTTTGACTGGAATGTCCGATTTCAATAATTCAAAAAGTATTTAACAGATATTGAAACAGTCTTTAATACAAAATAATTTATTTGGATAAGAATCAATACAAAGTTATCGAAAACATGGTCTAATTTTGATAGGCATTTTTATCAACTTTTAAAATGTAAAAAAGTAGTTATAGTGACGTAACTATAATAGTTGAACATATGGTTTCGCAGAGTTTTTTGTAGATATTGATACGTTCTATAATATTGTAGTAATTTTTTTTGTTCTATAGTCAATACTTTCTGCAGCGCATGCGATGAAAGATATTTTATGGCTAATTTTTTTACACCTTGGGTTGGTTTTAGTGAGAATTTATGGGGATCTCTAATTTTTTCTTGTAATAAATATAGCCTATGTTACTCAGGGATAATATAGCTTTCTAATGGTGAAAGAATTTTTAAAATCGGTCCAGTAGTTTTTATGTATATTCGTTACATACAAAAATACAAATCTTACCTCTTAATAATATTAGTATAGATATGAGAATTATTCTGCACAGTAACACTTAAAAGACAATAATATACACTTTAGACGAAACTCAAGAAATATAATTCTAAACACGATAGATAAATAAAGACACCACAAAGTTTCACACCCTTTGTGGTCAACAGACGAGCTCCGTAAGACAACTGCCACAAGTCTATCGGTTATATATTGTCTTGTTATAAATTGTTAAGTGTGTATAATTAAAATAACATAAGTAGCAATTTAAAATAAAATAACCTTCTATTCGGCTCCTCTCAACATATATCTGTTTACTTATGTTAGCAACACTGTTTATATTATGCCAACTATACCGATGTGAAGACAATATATAACCTTTAGTACGATAGATTAGTCTCAGTCTCTCTGGTGTTTTCGTGCAGTGAACATTTATTATTTCGTGATTAAGGTCACCCTTCTCGAGGTCCACGTAAGTTTACTTTACTATCTATTGTCGTTAGCGAGGTCGAGTGGTGGAGGTGAGAGTTAATATATTATGAAAGAGCTCCTTAAACCTGCTCCTGGGTCTCAAGCCCCAGGCACTGCGCACCTCAGTCTAATTTGCATGTATACATCTTGCTGTACAGTGATGAGTATCATATCTCCCAATCATTCTATGACACTTATATAGTAGTTTCAGACAAACACTGACTTTTGAAATATAATTTGAATTTCAGTTTGAGTTAGAATGTCTGTAGTCATGTCTGTAGTCTGGACAATGTCTGATCTATTACATTATTATAATAACTATAAACTTCACAGTTTATTATAGTTTACTTATTTGTTACTCATTTATACTAAAAGGACTAAACGGATCTGTATGAAACTTCAAGTTCAAATACTTTAGAATCTAAAATATCTCACAAGATATTTAGTTTTAATTAAAAAGATTTGCGGTCTATACGCAGACCGACAGTATGACGGCTTGACTAGAATATCCTCCTGGGGGTATACTCGTACTTTAGACTCAGAGCTCGAATTCTTGCAATGTAATAAATATTTCAGTCATGGCGGCGATTTATTTGGTTTGTTTTTATCTTTACGTTGGCACAACCGAATGTTTAGTTAATGATTAATATGTATATGGATGAGTTACTGAGCGAGTGAGTTTGAATGGATGATAGAGTTAATAACTGTTAGTCCGCTCTGGAGCAATTAACGGGCTAGGTTAGGTAAAATATGAGTAACCCAGCACCACGCCTGGCTTGCGACCACCAACATGTGAATCCGATCGCCAAGTGTCTTTGACGCGTTCTAGTCGAGCCGTATGTGGGCCGGACTTAACCTCTTCTCTCATCCTCTTAACGTTGCGAATCTAATGGAATTCTAGGCTCAGGGTTCAGGCGTTTTTCTCTTACTTCCCCTAATACCCCCTTCTACTTTACCATCAGGTGGACCGTCTGTTCGTTTGTGCCTTACCTACTTTAAAAAAAAAGAATGATTTTTTAGTTGAAAGTGCGTCAAAGTGTAAACGATATAATAGTAGTAAGCAGAATAGTTAATCCCCAAAGAGGCGCCATTACGTAGAGAGCTCCAGCCCAGCTGCAGCCGCCACTTCATGCATTTGTGAGGTTTTACTCTACTTTTTAATGTTCAAATATGAAGCATAGTCGAGGAGACTGTTGGTTGAAAATACCTGTAAAACAATTTTATTCAAAGAAAAGTCAAGGCAAGTTTGTTTACGATTTGTTTAAGGATTTATGATGAAAAACTCCTTTTATACACTAATTTTAACTATTATACTATCTACTTTTGTATTTGTTTATTTTTCGGTGTCTTACTCGGGAGGTCCGGGTTCGATCCCGCAAACAGGCACACAACTCTGACTTTGATGTGAGTTTTAATCAATTATATATCACTTGCTTTAACGGTGATGGAAAACATCGTGAGGAAACCTGCACTCCTGAGAGTTCCCCAAAGTTCTCAAAGGTGAAGTCTGCCAACCCGCACTGGGCCAGCGTGGTGGACTATGGCCTAATCCCCTCCTCATTCTGAGGAGAAGACCCGGCTCAGCAGTGAGCCATAAATGGGTTGCGATGACGATCATGATGTATTTGTTTATCTATATGAGTGTTATACTGCAGCAGTAACACGTAAAAGAAAAAAAAATATATAATTTTATGTGGCATTCCTACTTATATTTTAAATATAAAATTGGTTGCCTGTAAAGTCGGTATACGGGCGAAAGTTTTACGTGACAACGACTTTGAGTGGTAAAATAATTTTAATGTGAATATTCATTCGTATAGGCGGGCTAACCATGCCCGAGTGGAAGGGACGCGTGCCTCTCACTCGCTCTCATTGTGAGCGCATAACGTGAGCGGAGCGTAACGCAGTTTCTTGAAGTGTCACCCGGCAAACCAATTTATAAGACGTTGTCACGTCAATAATAACACTTTAGTTGAAAACCGAGAAATATAATCCCAAACACTCACAAGATTCTTCACAATGGAGTCCTTGCATATCGACACCATACTAATAGTACTGCCTCTATGGTTATCAGGCGAGATCCGTTCGATAACAAACCTATAAGAACAGATTATCTATTGTGTTGTTATAAATAGTTAGGTGGGTATAATTGAAATAAAATAAAATTAAGCACTCGCGAATACAAAGTTATAAACGGTGTTGCTAACTTGTAAATACTTTTGATACAGTAGATAGTGGGTTCATGGTAGATGGTAGTTCTGGATTTGAACCCACGCCCTGACCACTGAGCTACTACCGCTATTGCTATGTATATGAGTATACAGCGCAGTAACACTCAAACGACAATATTAACATAATAATAATCTAGATGGAAACCGAGCAGTGCTTGGGGTTTAAGACCCAGGAGCAGGTTTAAAGAGCTCTTCCATATTATTTTAACTCTCACCTCCACCACTCGATCTCGCCAATATAATAGATATTAAAGTAAACTTACGTAAACCTCAAGAAGGGCGACCTTAACCACGACACTATAACTATACTGCGCGAAAACAGCAGAGAAGTTAAGCTAAAGGTTATATATTGTCTACACATCGGTATACTTGTCATAATATAAAATGACCAACCCGCTAATACTACGTTATAAACAGTGTTGCTAAAACTATTAATTAATATTTTATGTTTTGGCGTCCGTCTTTCTGCCTACGTTGTTAGTTTTTAAAGTGGTCTGTTATGTATTTGATCGACCTAAATACATTACGAGAAACTTTATAATACAGTTTGGTGTTTTTTGGATATGGATTAATCCATATTCCATACTGAGGCAATTTTGCTCGAATTAAATTTTGCAACAAAAAAAAAGTGATCTCACACTAAAGAATGAATACTTCAAAAAATGTAGAGTTAGCAACACCGTTGATAACTTTATATTCACGGGTAGTATTTTTATTTTATTCTAAGACTGTATACAGGTGGATTTTTGACACGGGTCAGTAAGGGCAGGTACCTTAACCGTTGTAGTTATAGGAAAACGTTCCTAGGAGACCTTCCATTATTTTTTGAGTTTAATCCCCATACGAAGTAGGATCAATAGACAAAAAATTTTTTTTTGGATTTTAGCACTTTTTTCGCTCACAGTACATTTTCTCAAAAATCCGTGAATGCAGTTCAAAATATCTTAAAAAATAATGGAGGGTCTCCTAGGAACGTATTCCTATAACTATAACGGTTAAGGTACCTGCCCTTACTGACCCGTCTCAAAAATCCAACCTGTATAGCCTCTGTCCCGATACCCTTGAGTCAGTTGTCGATGAAGCACGCCGTGTGACTGGCCATGGGCTGCGTCTCCATTACTAAGGTTTGGAGTAAATGCACGTTGGCAGGAGGAGGAAATATTTTTTTCAGGTGATGTTCTTTTATTTTAAATCAATGAAACTAAGTGACTTATTTATGGAGGCAAGTGTTACATGGTTTTCTTATATACTTCTATACTACTCTTCTTATATACTACTCTTCTTTATGAATTCAGGAATTTTAATATTTACTTAACTATATCTTGTATACGTATTTACATCGGTTTAATAATTAATAATAAATTACAATCCAGGTTCTTTTCACTATTATTTATTACGAAGACAATTTTCATATTAAATAGCATTTTTATCATTTTCCTTATATTTTTGTCTATATATTTCGTTTAGATGAAAAAAAACATTGACACAGTTCTTATGGCACTCGAAATTGCATTTGTTTGATATCCTAATAATATCATGGATGCAGTTTTTATTGCTAATCATTCGTAGACAACCTATGTGCATTTGGAACCTGTGTTGCCTTTCCGACTACACTGGTGTTGTCAGTCTGTTCGTGTCAGTCACATTGCGGACTCTTTTATTGCCAATTTTGTTACTATTTCTGTCAGTGTTCCGTCCTGTTTCATACATACTTCTAGGGCCATGTTATCAGTAAAGTCTTTTAAACAACCTGTGGTCTAAATAGTATCACAATTTATTGATCCATAGTGTAGAAAACTGCTATTCTTTTTTGGTGGTGTAAAGCCATCCAAGTCATATTTTAAATCTATTACAGTCAATGGGCAGTAAAAAGCTGCCCAAGTCCTAAAGCTGAGTCTCTATTAACAATTCAATTTTTGTCCACGAACAAAATGTGGATATTAAATGAAGAATATAATCATAAATATTAAGGCTTGTTTATTATAATTATATAAAATACATCTTCCTCTAAATCTCATCAAATATATTCATTATATAGCAACTTCAAAGACTGTCTACCCATACACACAGTATAAAGTAAAGAGTACCCTCACACACGCAGAGTAAGGACGCAATTTCTGTACATTCATTATGTTTCCAGTACAAACTATGAACACAATTTAACTTCGACTGTTTCCGACTTAATTGCTCTGTAACTGGGTTGTTAAAAGTTAATGTTGATGTGTCGTTATTGCAACACATCAAAGGAATTACAATTAGAGTGTAGCTGAATATCAGCTTCATAAAGAGACGAGTTTTTTATACAAAAGTTTACTTTCTAAGTAATTTTAAACTGACTGACCTACTCTGAATATATAAAACATTTAAAAAAAAATTTGACCGACTTCAAATTAAAAAATGCACTAAAAAATAAAAAATTATTCCGTCATTTATTAACCTCCCTTTATTAGGACAATAATATATGTCGGAAACTAATAAAAAGGATATAGATGGATGGCCTATCTCAAAAGCTATATGGTCAGGATATAACTAAACATTACTATGACGTACTATTCTGATAAGAACTATTATGACAGGAACCCAAGCAGTGCCTTGGACTTGTGACTTTAAGTGATCACAACACTCGCCTCCAATGCTTAGTTTCACCGTCTAAATCTAAGATCAGACTAACATTAACCTAACCTAACACAAGGCTAACCTAACCTTAGGCTAACCTAAACCTAGCTCACACCTCCGATATATACAATAATTTATATTTTTGTAGTCGGTGCCAGCCAAGTGATGGAATAGTAATAGATATATCTATTGAACGAACCGCTAATGAAGTGGTATGATTGTACTATACACTACTGCTGGCACCGACTACAAAAATGACGATAGCTTGATTTAGAAGGGCTAAAAACATCAAAATTACTATTTGGGGAGTTCTCTCAATGTCTCAAGGATCAGAACTGGATTTTGAAAAAATGGGAACAATCGGTAAGCATATAGTACTAAATCCAAAAAGAAATTTACAATTCGGTTCATAAATTACGGTGTTCTGAGGTAACAATCATAAAAAAATACAACCGAATTGATAACCTCTTTTTTTTTTAAATCTCTTGGATAAGTGACTATATTTATGTATAAAAATCACTTATTAATTGATCGATTGAATGATCAGATAGATTGATCTTTGATGACTAATGACAAACTGGCTGAGTGACTAACTCACAAGCTGTTTACCTAACAGAATGTAATAAAAAAAATTGAGTATATAACTGACAAACTGTGTGACTAAGAGACATACTCTTTGAATGTTTATCTAATTGAACTATTCACTAACACACTGTTCAACTAAGTTAGTTATTAACTATTGATAGATAGGATGACTTACTATATAGCTAAAACTTAATTAATTGAGCAATCGGTCTATAATTGAAAAATTGATTGATGAATTGGTTTTTTCTAACTTTAATCTATCTGATCTTTGTTTACTAACTGAAATCTATCGAATCTTATCTGATTTAAAAAAAATAATGAGCTATTATATAACATTTAAGTAAACTAATCCACAAATACAGCTGAACTGTGGGCGTATCGCTAGT
The DNA here is from genome assembly GCA_905147385.1 of Limenitis camilla. NCBI lineage: Eukaryota > Metazoa > Arthropoda > Insecta > Lepidoptera > Nymphalidae > Limenitis > Limenitis camilla. The sequence goes on from LR990231.1 coordinate 282,193, forward strand.
TAATGTATATTCATCATCTACTGTCGTATCTCAAAAAGCTATTTTGATAAGGCTGGGCCTGAAGCGAACACAAAGACAGTTTAATTTGGCATTAATAAATAATGTAAACAGAACACAACGGAGTCATTACCAGACTGATTCAGCTACAGATAAATTGATAACACTTATTCAAACGGGTCTTAAGCTGTTTATGCTAGTTTTTATGAAAAAAACATGTTAAATTGTGTAATTTTTCCCATCTTTGGAACAAAAATGTACGTTATTGAAAGTGAAAATAAATAAATAATTAGACCAAGTGAGAACTCCTAAACGAAGGAATTAGTACAATCTGTGATGAGAAACAAGAGTTGTATAACTTGCAACATTCGTTTATTATTTAATCTGTATTTGTCGAACCGGATCACGCTTGACTATTTTTCATTGAGAGAAGGGTTCTTCGCCCTTGACCCAAGAAGAAGATAGGTCGTTGTTCTCTGATCTGAATAACCAATAAACATTTAAATAAAACTCTATATTCCTGAAGTTGCTTTACTGTCAGATATTTTATCAATCTTTATTTAACAAACTTAATTGTGCCGTTAAAATATTGTTTTCCTCATACAAAAATGTAAGTCACGGACACTTTACCAACAATATAATTTTGTTTCGTCGTGTAAGAATTTTTCGCACCAAGTTATTAGATTTTAAGTTAACGAGAAGTAAACTAGAGGGTTTTGAACTAAAAAGTAAGAAATAACTCCGTTATTCAATAACCCCCCTTAATTAGGACGGTCTCCCTTTATTAAGTCGGTGCCATCAATAGTATAGTATGCTGTAGTATAATAGCACAATTGTACATAATTGTAATGCGAATTGACAACCTCTTCCTTTTTGAAGGTTCATAAAATGAAAACTACTGGGCCAAACTATGAGAGCCTACTCCTTTTTGAAGTCGGTTAAAAATCAACGTATTTGATTGATCTCACTTATGTAAATGTAAATAAAACCTTCAATAGTCTTGTAAATCAAGCTGAAGTTAGGACTGCCCAAAGCAATCAATTTTTTGGGGTTTCAGGTATTTTAAAACCAATCAAACATAAATCAATCTTATTTAAAAATAGTTTTTGAATTTCTTACTGATATGAGCAAGATATTATGACTGTGAAAACTTTATTTTAAAGAAGAGTCAATTGTACATAATTTAATATATAAAGTATAATTATTGTGTTTCTTTATTTATATGTAAGTTCCTCGTGAAGACGGATCACAAACACTTAGCGTTAGCGGTTGGAAGCTATTAACAACATACTGGGCCTGAAATGAGATACTCTTAATATACTAAAACCTTTTTGTATATAAACAAGCCGCTTTTACTGATAGTTAATTGACACAGTTTTAAGAAGAAGACAATTTACCAGTTTCAGCGTTTCCGAAAGCACTTACTCGTACTCGTAAAGGCGATTGAAACTTTAAGGTCTCCTGGCAGAATAAGAAATGAAGAAGGGAAGAAGGGTCACTGGAAGGAAAGCAGAGGATATATTATATAATAGTTCTTATAAACAAATGAAATAAACTTGTGTATTACGCTGATTTACATGGAGGTAATTACTCATGATTTATCACTCCAAACTGCTAAATTATATAAACACAAGTCGACTCGTCCCTGCTTCGCCCGGGTGCAATTTATTGCATGTATTTAGGTTTAAATTCATATTTTTATCGCTATATCACTAGCATAGCACTTGTCGCTTTATTTAACAATTATAATTTTCTCATTAAAATCGGTTCAGTGATTTAAGCGTGAAAGCGTAACAGACAAGAGACCTATTCGTCACTAGATGGCGTAGTATATTAAATCGAAATTTCGTTTGTTTAGTTTGTATTCTTAAGTATGTTACATTCATTTTTTAAGAGTTTCTTATGAAATTATAATATTAGTTAGGATGAGGACAATTAGTGTCTTTTTATGACTGAGAACGTGTGGAACAAGAAATAAATCTTCACATATTGACAAAACCTTTAGGCTGCATTTCCATCAGAGATTAGTAAGAATGCGTCGCGAGGGATGTGTTTTGTGAGAAGTAATAGAATCGCTTAATTGGATATACTCTGAGCGAGGCTAGGGATCTGTTGCTACATATCCTCGTACATCTCTAGTGGAAACGCAGCCTTAGAATGATTATAGCAAGAAATAGTTCAGCTAGTATTATATGTAGTTTATAAACTCACATTAATATTAGAAATTTAAGTTGAATATTAAACTCTTAAGATTGGCACTTATCAGAAACATCTGAGAATACAGACGAGTACAAGTATCTCTTTACGTTTTAAAAATATTAGAAAAATATAAAAAGAATTCCAGTTTGTTGTAGTCTCAAAAGGCGTGAGCATTAACTCTGTAGGGATTACTCGACACTTAGCGACAATAAATCTCGAATGTTTCGAGAGGATTTGTCGATGTTCCCGCTCCGTTGGAGAACAGAGTAGGGACGTGACAGGCTAACAACACAGGCGCCCTCTGGACTTATAAATCATTTGAAGATATTTCCTGAGATTCTACCACGACCTTGAACCTGGATCGAAGCTTTGGCCATAAATATAGCTTACAAATACCCAAACTGCTATATGGTCGACCTATCTGGACTACGGGTCTTCCTACAAATATCTTATCACTAATTGCGAGTCCATAAATAATGAATGATTCACTAACTGACTAATTTATGATATCTGTAAGTGTAGTAATGGATCAGTATTTTAATGAAGGAAAGTTGTATTGTAATATTTATTTCAAATCAATACTAAATCCATCCATATCTGAATCATCCGCCATTTTAAGCTTCTTTCTCTTCCTCAGTGTCGGTCTGGTTGTTGTGGTATCGGTGACTGTTGTTTCTGTTGTCGTTGCTGTTAAGGACGGAACTTTTGGCTTAAACTGCGGGAAGTAGGTGAATGGTAATGATGTAGTGCTGCGTTTCTTCCCGCGGTAGTAATTTGGCATCTAGAACAAAATTAAAAATGTAAATCTTAATACGACATCATCTACTGGATATTCTAACCTAACCTAACATATAGAGAACCTAACAGATACTAAAACGTGTTCATGTTATGTCTAACAATAAACAATTAATTTGCAATAAAAAACATTGATTGCGATAAAATCTTAATTAAATTTTTCACACACTTAAATAGTTTAAGAGTATATCGCGGACAAATATCATGGGCATGGGACTTTTATAAGTATAAATCCAATATGGTGGAAGCGAATTAGTTTTTTTTTTGTGCACGCCCATAACGATTAGTGGCGCAGTTAGTATTGTCGATATGGTTATCAAATGATAAGATTATCTGAGAGAATAAATAGGCGAATTCAATATCCGTCCTAAGACAGAGAACATTTTTGAGAACTCTCATAATATCGATATTAAATGAAGTGTTTGCTCAGAAGAATACGAATGATGTATTATTTAAATATAGATTATCCGATTCGCCCTCTCTCCACTAAGATAATGCGTAGTATATTTTCACTGATTTACAGTGATCACCACCAACACACTGATATTCTGCATGCTGCACTTGCATGGCTGACAATAACTAACAACTATTCGAGTCAGTCGCAGTCATTCTAAAGTTATGCGCGTACATACATATATAGATGTTATAAAATAGAAAAAGTCGTTCAGACAGTATAATAGAAGACAAATAGGCATTGGATATCCAATAATGTAATAAGATCGATAAGTAAGGACAGGTGAGAAATGTAAAGTGAAGCGAAGGCATATTTATCACTCCGAAGCCTAATCCTGACAGTGATTAAATTGGAGCGAATTCTTGAAATTCTTCGCTTTTATCGGAATAGTTCAACCAACACCTAAAATCGTTTTATATGCTCCAGACTAGTATATAAGGTTTTGTGGGTATTCCTATACATATGTAACTGATACAAAAACTTTTGAGAAAAAAGGTAGTGTACAGAACAGAAGTAAAGATATTTTATTAATATAGATTAAAATTAAATCAATAGTATTTAAAAATACATATAACAGTTACTAGGTATATGTTAACATTTTATGTCATTCATATAATTATATGTAGCGTGTTAACCTCAGAAGAAATCTGAAAACTGGGTGTGTGTAAATTTTTGTACATATGTAACTTATTGGCGTTGAAAAGTGTCCTGTAATCTGTACGACGGATGTGTGTGTGTGTGTGTGTGCGTGTGCGTGTGTGTAACTTACAGTTGCATTAACAGTCTCAATCCAATCCGCATAAGCTCCGACGAGTGTGAAGACAGTTGGGGAGTTAGGGAACCCGCAGACCGAGGGTCCGTAGGATATAATGCCGACCAGCTTGCCTGCCATTATTGCTGGACCACCAGCATCGTGCTAGGTAAACAGAAAACAGGTAATGTGATTAAAAAACTCACAAAATGATGTTTCTATCATTAATATATATTATATTGATTATGGTGTAACACAAGGCTCAATTTGCCTCCTGCAAAATGTACGGTATTTTCAATTTATATCTCGATACTTGTTTATTTTTTATCTTCAATTCATGAAATAACGGACTCAACTAAAGAATTTTTCTCTCTCATAATATCAGTGTAGAGTAAACGCTTTCTCTGTTTTTAAAGTTTATAGCTTAAATAGATTCATCCATCCATCCATCCATTTTATATCATTATTTATAAATCCTCAATGAGTAAATATTAAAAATGTACCCATATTTAATTAATTTTCATTACTGAAAAATGATTTTACTATCTCGTTATTATTATTCAGAGATTTCAAAAATAATTTCAATTAAAAAAGTTGAAACAAAGGAATTAATCACATGCAATAATAATTATAAAAGGAATTAAAAGGGTTGCCTTGTTATAATCCGCGGAAATCTGTACAACCAGGCTCGTACGACAGAACCCAGAAGGGCACACCGCCGAATTTCCGCAAAGTAACGCCTCATTCAATTCAATATATTAATTATATATATATTCTTACATCACACGCTCCTTCACCAGTAGTAAACGTTCCAGCACAGAACATGGTCTTCGAAATAAACTGACTGAAACAAAGAATACACTGATTAACATTACATTTTCACTTCTTATTAAAAAACATAACTTGAAGACATACGATACAGTCTGGTTTAGATATTAATGTGATTTCACAAAAATAATAATAAATACCAATATCCTCATAAAAGGCTGAATTAGAAAAAGATAAAATATACAGAGACCTTTGATTGAACAATTGGTTTAATTTAAAGTTGATATCATATAAATAATTTATCATAAGTTAAAACTTACTCTCCATACACTTCTTTACAGAATACATTCGGGTAGACTGGTAAAACTTTTCTGTTTAAAAACACTGGTTCATAAGCAAGTGTTTGGGACATCTGAAATAAAATATAGTAATTTAATAATAGAAGCCTATTGCTGTTTCTCTGAGAAAACTACAACCTCAAAATCACTGAATAATTTATTGCCCATTAATGTTATGGTCTAAAACTTTTTCAGTATGATTATAAAAAAGAGGTTTCTATCAGAGCTTAAACTTTATGCTTAAATTTTTTTATATTATAAAGAGTTAATTCAAATTTTAAAGTAAAGTATCATCTGAAGTTTTATAACCTTATTAACTCCCCACCCTAAAACTAATACTTCAGAAGTGGGAGCAAGACCATCTTCGTTATGAGAAATGCTGATTATCTTCGGGATTCTATGGTAAGTGAAGAATAACCGTCTTCTGAGTCTGATCACTGCGATATTGTGACGAAGAGTGCGGGGATTGTATCCTGGATGGAAGTACACCTGGAACACAAAGAATTATAAGAAGCTAAAATTTCCAGAGTGTTTTAAATATGAAATTTCTATTTCAATTTATTCTCAATAACTTCAAAATGTATATTATTCATTATTACCTCTAAAGCTTCAACCATCTCTCCACCAATTCTGCTATGATTGCTACCAACCCTTACTCTGAGTACTGCAGGATTTTCACGATAGAATCTGTTGTTGTGCATTCTGCAAAAAAGAAAATAGACGACATCTATTATTACTGCAATTTTTTTAAAGAATAGAGTAGAGAATTACCTACAATTGTAAACATGCAGCTGAAGTAATAACTAAATCATGCCAGTAGATAGATCCTCCACACCAGAATCTCCCCATCACGTGAACAGACACCATGAAGGGATAATATCTGATCGTCGTCCTTTCTCCCTTAAAAATTCTACGTCCATCATGACGATGGTGTTCTTTTAGATCTTCCAACTCTTGTTGTGGATCTAAAAGAAATTTTAACCAATAAATGATGATCAACATACAAAACCAAAACTATATTATCCAGATAATTAAATGTAAATGTACCCCAATATTTATTATCTTCAATCCTATAGGTAAATTTATGATCATCAGATGGAGATTGTGCAATCATTTTATCAACAACATCGTCTATTATTTCATCATCGATATCTTTACCAATATTATTCATCATCTTTCTAGCAGATTTCGAAAATTTACCACTTTTGTCTCTGTCTGAGAGAATCTTTAATATATCATCCCTCGTCATCTTTTCTTTTAATTTCAAATATAAACTCTTTGGCTCTTTTTCGAGTAAAAACCTAAAGTGATCTGATTCTTTCAGCGCATTGTAAAAATTAGTTTGATTTATATTAGTACTCATCGTTTCATTACGCAAAAACTGAGCATACTTATCTTTGTCTATTATATATTTATTTATCTTTTTAAGTTTTTCATTTAATTCCTTAATTCTAGTGCTCTCATCATCTGCACCAAGTAATGTCACTAAGGATGATGCAATGTCATTAACATCTAAATTGTCTTCACAGTTTTCATTGGCATCATCAGCACTCAATAATATTAAATTTAAAATTAAAATATAAATAGCATACATTACAGAGAACACTTTTAAGCAAACACTTTTTGATAAAACAGTTTCACCATTTTAGTGCCAATAAATTTTATAGCGACTTCTAACGCGAAGTACTTTCATAAATTATTTATAGAAATAAAAATGTATTGAAACGTTTCTTTTCAATGTACTTGCCTTGAATTATTTTAAACATATGTGTGTGTGTGTGTTTCAGTCATATGCAACAATATTTTTAGGTGATTTTTTTCATTTATGATCGTGTACTGTAGTTACTTAACTAACTTTTTCAGCCTGTATTGAACAGTTTTCTATTTATAAAGAAATTTATCGTCATGTTTATTTTCTAAGTCTGGATACGACAAAAATGTCCATAAATAAGATGGAACTACACCCACGTGTAATAGCGTGTTCAGATCCCGGTGATTGATGGTTGATTTACTGACCAATATGGGAAATTGGACGCTCCAACGAGACGTAACGTCATTTAGCTAATGTTTAAATTACTCTGAACATTCATCAAATGTTAAGAGGGTATTGGACACAGTAATATTGTTCTGAACAACAGACAAAATTGATTGGTTTTAGATGCATTATGGAATTTATTGGAGTATTGTAAACATTCATCGGATGCGTAATTATTAAAGATAATTATATACTTAATAATAATTTTATTATTATTTTAACTTAATAAGAATAGTCTAAATATATGTTCTTCATTATAAATCGATCGATCTGTCGATATCGTATAGTATATAATAGGAATCATATCAGAACAGTCAGAGTTCAGTCAAATGTTCTTCAAAGTTTGGCCCTCATAGTTTCAGTAGTCGATACTTCCTAATAGCTGATTATCTTAAAACCAAATCTCAACAGTAAAAGGTCTCGCAGTTGTAAGAGGATTCGGCTTCTACTTGTTCACTCAACTTCTATATCAATTCAAACTTTTGATATTTTCTATAACTCGGCTCTATCCTACTGGTACAGACACTTTCTCTTTTAGTTTTCATTCCGTTAGTATTCTTCATTCATTTTCAATATAGTGTAGATGATTCTACTAGTCAAGCCCTTTCATTTGATACCCATATTGCGGGAGTTGTGAAATTAAAAATATATGTAATTCACCATTTTCTGATGGCAGCCATCTTGGATTTACACATAAAAACACACGTCAAACTTATATCGTTATTGTGTCGGGGGTTAAATATATAAAACGCAAATATTAAAGGTAGAAAAAAGGATTTCCTGGAACTCTACTTCATGAGTTACATTTGCGTAATATATGAACATGTAATGTAGAGCTTGTGTCGTAGAGCTAGTTCCATTAATCTCTCACAAGAGGGCGTGCGAGTGTCACTACCAGAGTGTAGAGTGCTCTAACGTAGAGTAATGGATACCTCATGAGACTTCAACTATGAGGATCATATTTTTATAGTTTTTAGGCTGATACCTCTCTGTGTAAAACAAAATTCAACTGACAGTATCGTATCTTACTTTTGCCGATTATGTCTTTGTTTAGGATCTATTTGCTTAAACATTATTTGATATTTTATACTACACGATCCGCCTAGGTTTGCTTGGTAAATGACAATAACTTTACTTTCTTAAATCTGATTTAAATAGACACAACAAAATAAAAGAAAATACATTCACAAACAGTCACCAATAATTCGATAACATTTTTATTTTTTATGTGTGTAGACATTAAAGACGTTGAATAATATCAATTCGTATAGTAAAATTCAGAAAAGAGCTACCAGCACATAGTTATAGGATTGACCTTAAATGCGCAGAACATACTATTAGGGGCGAGAACAGCGTATCACACGCGATTGGTTCTTATGCGACGTTTCAGTTCCCGCGCGTCTGCTACGTCACGGATGGAACGCAGCACGCTCACAATGCACAACTTTATTAAGAGTTTAATCACAGGTGACCCGGATATATTATTTAATGTCACACAGATACAATATAAAGTTTTATTACAAATCGAAGCAATGAAAGTGACGGCACTGAAACGTTTGCGATATTACGAACGTTTATTACAAATATAAAATCATAAAAACAACAATGTCGTCGTTACAACGTAAAATAACACATTGAAACAGAGGTTTGTTTAAATCGCTTTAAGGTTTTTTCAAAAATTACAAAACATGATTAACATTTAATAGAGTTAAGGGTGATTTACATCGTCGTAACCTCTTTGAAGACCTCAACCCCAATTCTGACCCCGCGTCATAATCGAATTTATGTGGAGTCAAATATAAATAACTTACGAACTTTTAAAAGCTTTAAGTATTTTAAGCTTTGCTTATTTTTTGCTTTGCGTATTTTTGAGGATGGGGATGTGCATGCATGATGATTACTTCAAAAAAGTAAACGCGCACACCGAATCGTGAATTTTTCGGTTCAGAATGAGGGAGATGCATGCATCATTGTTTATGAAAACACGGGGAGAGTGTTAGGACTTTGCTTACTTTTGCTGACATGGATGGCGGGGGCATTGATAATTGCATAAATTCTGCAATTCAATTTTGTGCAGTAATATTTGCTTGATGCGTGTACAATTATGCAAAAATTTTAAAAATGAATTAAATCTCATCTAGAGTAAACATATTTAAGAACTTAAATTTTATTTTAGATATAAGACTGTTATTATAATATAAAAATGTAACAGAATTTAATTTATTTGTAGTATATTGTATGGAATTGTATCACATTATGTATTTTCCTCGTAATTAAGTTACACGAAGAGTACTCGTAGGTTATTTCTTTGATTAAATTAGAACCCTGCGGCTCTTGGCCAGGTAATACAAATATAATATTTTTCTTATTTACTTACTCTAATAATACCCATAAATTACATTTTATTCTTTGAATTTGAATTTGAACTACAATTTCTGTATTATAATATTATTTTAATTTAATTTAAAAAAACGACATCTACAATTCTAAGGAAAAAGCTTTACTGAAATATTTTTAGTTTTCCACATCAGCGCCATCTAGTATCAAGTAGATAAACCTCGATAGAAACACAAAGTTTAGTAGTTCGTGTTATCTCCAACAGATGGTGCTGCTAGTTAAACTGTATATTTTTTATTTAGGTATTTCATACATAAAAATATTTTCAGAAAATGATATGAAATTTAGTCAAGGCTAATTTCTGTTTAAACTATGATTTTTATTATAATTAATTTTTCATACCTATATACATGTATTTTTTTTTAAATATAATTTTTGTACTGAGTGGTGACCACTTACCATCAAACGATTTAAAGAAAACCGCGTAACGAATTTTCTGTTCTAGCGGTTTCAAATCCTTTGTTAACTGGTACAATTTAATCGGGTGGAATAATTACATTTAGAGGCCATTAAAGATTATTAATTTTTAAGTACGTGAACGATTTTACTTATGGATTTTTGTATAATTTAAGCGTTATTCCTATCATTTCTAAAAATTCTTTCTTTGCCTTTCTATATATATATATATATAAAAGCAACTACACTATTAAATATTCATCAAAATAATTTAAAATACACAGCTTTGAACAAAATGGAGTCACATGTCTGTGTTACCTAATTAAACTTTAATGTCTCCCTTTTTTATAAAATAGGAAAGCAAACGAGCTGTCGGGTTACCTGGTGTTAAGTAATCACTGCTGCCCAGGGACTCCAGTAATTGGCGAAGTACAGGAGCGTTGCCGGCCTTTAAGATATACGCGAGCTTTGAAGGAAGGTGATGTCGTAAAGTTCCGGTAGATCATTCCTTAAATAATTAATAAAGTTAACAATATCCATTAAAATTAACTCATTTGATAATGTTATGGATATTGTAAAAAAAATAGATAAATGTTATCTACATGGGCCCGATACACAACGGTATCCCGAGTAACCATTATTAAACACTTACTCCAAACCTTCATAATGGAGGGTCTCCACCACGACGCAAAGCCATAACGGTCACCAGGCGAGCTCTGTTTAACAACTGTCTCAAGTTTATCGGAACAGATGGTATATATAGTCTTAGAATAAAGTATCAGGTACTATCCACGAATATAAAGTTATCTACGGTTGGGTAGTGGCCACAACAATATCTTTTACTAACCAACCGAAATGTTTCAGTGAAAGCGGAAAGTGTCGGATTGTATCATAAATTTCAATATCGGATCTCTTTGACGTACTTAATTTAATCTTCTTAATTACAATTAATTTAATATTATTTATTGGATATTTTTCTAATAAAATATTACTATAATTCAGCGAGTACTGGCGTAATGTTAACATATGAACTACAGTCATCTCTAGAGTCTAGTTACTTACCTAATATAAGATATATATGTCGAGGATTTTAAAACGATGTGAAAGGAGATGGAAGGAGGAAGATGGGGAATATTGGGGAACACTAACAGGGGGTGATGGTAATGAGTGGAATATTAGGTAAACGCAACGCAGATACTCCTATTGAACCGATAAATGATCAAATATGATCTCTAACAATTACGAGAGAAACCTAAGCAGTGCCTTAGACTTGTGACCAAGGTGAAGGCTTAAGGAATTCCTTTAAGTGATCACGACACTCGCCTCCACTGCTAGGCTCTCTGTTTAAACCCAAGGTTAAACGCACATAAACCTAACCTAACACAAGACGAGGCAATTACATTGTGAGGTGCTCACGTGACCTTGATCGGACAGCACTCCTAAGCACTAACACAACACTGCACAACACTATCACTATTCAGACACTACTTCACTTCTTGAGAGACCGCGCACGACTAAGACTTCAGTCAGACTATCGATGGCATATAAAGGGTCGAGGGTCGAGACTGTCAAAATAACGGAAGTGACCACTACCCTTCTCCAACGCCACAAATAGCGATAACGATTCGATTAATCGATAATATTTTACTTATTCTCCGACATATATAGTGTGACAGTGTGTATATGTTTCTGTATATTTTAATGGACGTTACGAAATGTGAAAAAGAGGACAATATACCATACGTCATCAGCATTACGTTGTAATCACCATACTGAATATTATCCACAACATTTCTAATCAGCATGTCATAGTCAGGAATCATGGCAATATCAATCAACATAACACTTTTAATTACATTGTCATACATTGGCATTTCATCATTAGTGATTCCATCATCAGTCATCAGTATTACATTGTCAATCAGAATGCTATGATATTCATTACCTTTATAGTCAGTATTTCATATTTAAGAATCATGGCAATATCAATCAGCATAAGACTTTTTCTCATATATTTTTTGACCTGTTATTATTTGTTTAAAAGTAAGAAATAATATAATAATAAGACAAATTTCAACTCAATTACTTAAAGGAAGTAAATTGGGATAACAGCTTAATTTATTTTAATTAAATTCAATATATTTCAGCAAAAATACGGTTTCGGCTTAATAAGATACAATCGAGGTTTACGAAAGTTATTATTGAACCTCGTCGTCTGCTGGTCGAGAGTTGTGCTTAAATATTAAACCGCCATATTGATGAAAAATATTATGTCATCTTTATTTTTAACAACTACTAGTTATTGTAAGATACGTTGGTTACAAATGTTTCCAATATAACTATAAAAATGAAAATGTCAATGACCCTCGACTGAAATGAATAAACTTCTTCTAATAAATAAAATAAAAATCTTAAAATGCAGAAAAAAAATGCTAGATAAAATATAAACTGTTATGTATATTAAAATGTTTTTTACTTGAATCTATTCGATACCTGGTATTGAAAGAAAGGTATCGAGAAGTAATGTTTCATCTGTACTCAGTGATTAATGGTTACAAATCAATATATTAATATTGTGAAGCAGTTCTCAAGTTAGCAATGAGCTGATAGTCTTCAAACGGGTGAACAGATCTTCACAATACATAGCTAAGGACCATCTCGATTAAATTACCTTTCAAACTATTAAAACTTGATCACAATCGGTCCATTATCTTGGGCTCAACGATGCCACACTCTTCGATGTTGTAGCGTTGGGGGTTAAAAACTTGTTATAACATATTGTTAGCGAATTATAATTGTTGTAGACTATTTTTCAATTATGTAGAATCATGTGGTAGTTTAATAAATATTATGTGCTAGCAACACCGGTAATTATTTGGGGGATTGTAAATGTTTGGTGTTAGTAACATCGCATATCGTTATAAAAGAAGTGGCCTAATTCTGTGCCAAGTTATTTATAATATCTAAGTTTTCAACATATTGGACGACAAGGCCGAGCGGTGCAGGCGAGTGTTTATGCATAGTGAAAAGGTCTTTTAAACCATCATTACTTTATTATACTGTACTTATATGACTCAGCGACACTGTTTATAGTACATGACAGCCATCAATGGAGTAGAGAGTGAAGTAGTTAGTTAGAAAATTAGGAGATGGAGCAGACATACAATATTACGAAGTAGTTCAATTTCTCGCACATACATTGTACAAAGCAATTACTAGGTGAATGCATTTAATTTTAAATGCAATACAATGTAGAGAACACGAGAACACAAGATCAAGTTATGTGGTAATTCATATTCATTATTACATAGTTACAATTATTTCAACAAAGTTTTAAATCAATTTAATACAAATTTTTGTTTCTATTAAGACATTAATTTACGTTTTAATTATTAACATCTGATAGTACAAGTATTTAGATATTTAAAAATACTATTTTAACAATCTAAAAAAAGATCAAATGTATGCATTGCAATCAGATTAATAAATTAAAGTATTTAGTCAATGATTCATAGCGTTGTAAATATTGCTTGTATTGAAATCATTGTAAACTAAATGTTGTTTCGTTTCGTTCTTTTCACTCTTCTTCAATAGATGGCAATACTTGTTGCTAGTAATAACATTTATTACGTCCTCATATCCTACTATCATATACGAGTACAAAATATTGTTTGTTGTGATTGCAGTGCACTTCATATAAAAGCAGAATTCCATTTACTAGAAACGTTTTCGTTACACCATTTTTTCTCCGTCTCATTTTCCAAATCCTACCACCTACCGACTACCATCAAAAAGAATTTTCAAAATCGGTTCAGTATATCCAGAAATTACCCCCTACAACCTCACAAACTTTTCCTCTATAATATTAGTATAGTTAAACTAATTTTTCAAAGTTATTACTCTAAATAGTAGTTTTTAATAATATTCTTATATTATATGATGAACTCTAAAAGATATTCATCTAAAAGTAATATCGAAAGAGCTCATATTTTCTATTAGCATAAAAAGCGGAACGCGTTTTATATGAAAAGTTGGACAAAAGCTGGAAATTCGCAGCAAAGACAATACCGAAATACCCATCTGTATTCATCTGAACACCAGAGAGACGCAGAGCCTATACCGCCTCGTACCGCCTCATACCGCCTCATACCACTTCATACCTCGTCAGCTTTTATAAAGATTTTTAACGAAAAAAACCATTTTTGTTTGAACTTTTTCATAACTTTAAAAGCGAGTTTTGAATAGCCTTTTGAAAATCTTTATTATTTCACCGCTTCGCTTAGTTTTTGATGAATATACTTGATTTATAATAAATGCTAATTCAAATTGTATAATATTATAATCTTATAATCTATTTTACTAACGACATGTCCTCACTTTGTAAAAGAAAACAGAAAAAGAACTAAGAATATTAGAAATCTTTCGCAGCATTCTTGTCTTTGCTCCCACTCCAAAACAAGACACTCTCGAGCTTTGCAGATGTCCATGGGCGACGGTGGTCACTTTCTATCAGCTGGACCGTCTGCTCGTTCGTCACTTATCATAAACAAAACATATTAGAGAGCAAGAGATGTTTGACTGTCGTGTCAATAAACTAAATTATATCTTTTCCAAACCTATGTACTAATCAATGACGCCAAGCATCTTCTGCGCCGTCGTGCCAAATACCTATACCTATACTTGAAGGGTAAAAAAAAGGAACTCTATCTAGGCTCGCCTACATTAATGTGGTTTTCCCTCTGCAGTAGTTTTTATATAGTGCGCCCCTGTCTACAATTGTTTGCTTCTTTGGATCCCCTTTTTTATCGAAACATGCCATATTATATTTTCGTTCTTGTACCCCCAGAAAGATTCCTAGCGCCTTTTCTGCCCTGGCGCCGTCGTGCGCCTCACTACCTCACACATATGGACCGCGCGTCCCTGATACCAACACTACATTCAACAAATAATAACAAGATTTTATCCTAAATTAAATATTTAATGTGTCAAAAATCATTACAAAAACTATCCTATATCTTGATTTGAATCAAAGACACACATCAGTTTTATAAAATCAGTGTTCAAAATAAATGTAAAGCGGTTTTGAAATTAATTTATAATATTTTCACTCTACAACCTCCCTCCTTCATCGCTTTATCAAAACTGTGTATCGTGCCGAAACTTATTGCATCACACCACTACCACACACCACTACCACAGAGTGTACATACGATCGGCCAACTCCTTTAGTGCATTTACGAGTCAGTTCTCTATATGTTAATCGAGATATTGATCGAATTAATTGTAATTGTAGTTACGATCAATGCTTTGTATTATTAAAGTGATGGCAACAGAAAATATAGGTGTAACAATATAGGCACCCCAGCATTACAGTCTAGTTAATATACATCCCTAACTGAATGAAAGAGGCATTAAAAGTATATGTTAGTCAATTCTAGTATTATTCTATTGTGTAACAGTAAAACTGTAGAGCAGCGCCAACGCCCCGGAAGCGCGTCATTACGCGTAATGGCGGACGCACTTCCGCTACCGACTATTCACACCCTCCACACCCTCCACTCCCTCCACTCCCTCCACTCCCTCCACTCGTTCACAAGGAATTGAACACACCCGATACTATAACTAGACTAGTCTTGTGGTGTCATAGAATGAGAGAGGAATTATACCCATTATGTACAGCCATTCGTATACGTGCCTGGGGCTTGGGACCCAGGAGCGGGTTTAAGAGCTCCTTTTTTTTTATAATAATTAACTCTCACCTCCTCAACTCGACCTCGCCAACTATAATAGATAATTGACTCAAGAAGGGTGACCTTAACCACAACACTATAATACTCACATCCATGAAGTGCACTACACGACAACACCAGAGTGACTGACTTTAATCATTAATAGTGAGACTGAGATTAATAGTGTAATGTTGTTGGGTGGCGTGGTGCTAGAACTCTGTTATCAAGAAGCGCGAGGTGAGTAATGTACTTGATTATTTTAAAATTTGGTAGCGAGGTTGAGCGGTGAAGGAGAGAGTTAACGGATATAAATGAGGTCTTTAAACCTGCTGCTGCCCCTTTCAAGCCCCAAGCACTGCTTAACTTCCATCTAGATTACAAGTTACTGTTGTCGTTTCAGTGTTATTGCGTGGTGTAATTACCATACTTTCAATATTATTAAAAAATTATCTTATTAGAAAATCCCATCTTCGTGGGTACGAGTCGTATGTTAAATAATAGCATTTTTGTTGGTAGATTAGGTGACGAGTAAATTGAGCGGCAAATGTGACGTAACGAGCTGACGCCTCTGTGACTCCGTGTCGCTGACATATACCTATGTTATGCTCATGTATTACATCATTAAATGAGAACTAGATACTTAGTGACTGTCCTCGGTCCACTATAAGTACGTAAAGATCTCAGCAGCACGACACCACACCACTACACAGCTTTAATCATCACCAGGTAAGCTCTGATTGACAACTCAAACGACTCAAGCCTATCGGAACAGAACCTCTGTTTATACAGGTTTGGAATAAAATAAAAGGTACTACCCACGAATATAAAGTTTCCAACGGTCTTGCTACAAAATTTTCTTACCCCTTTCTCCCTCTTCGTTGGTATAATTAATTTCTTTACAAAACATAATTTATACAAGTTATCTCAAAAAGCTAAGTCTTGTGAAAAATTCTTAACATAGTATCTTTTTAATTAACTGGAAGGAAAATGAATTTCCTTAAATATTTATGGAGCACAAAGATATTAATCTCTTACAATACACTGTTACTGTTTTAACTGCCGGCGTTTTTATCCCTCTGATCTCCAAGAGGATCATTTTTATCCTAGCAACGATGTTAATTAACTTCTTACTTGCAGAGAGTTATATAAACTCTCCAGCTTTGGATTGAAATGTAGATACATGGATAGACATTTGCTATACGTTTACTAAAAAACTACTGAACAGATTTTAAAGAAACTTAATAATATTATAGCTTATATAACAGTTTAACATATAAAAGATAATTCATAAAAATATTGTGTACATTATCTGAAATGTAGTAGTAAATGTCAAGTAAGTCAGAAAGATTCAGGTTTCTAAGAAACCCTATTATATAGATGCTAAAATCTTTACCTAAGCGAAGCGAAGGAGGTTAGGAAAATGAAAAATTTTAGATTAGACTCTTATTATGTTGTTTTGTGTTTCAATTTTAATTGTTTTCCTAGTCTTTGAAACTTTAAGATCGAAAACAATCAAAACTGTCACAGCTAGCACAAAACAGTTAATAGTAACACAGTATACAATAAGTATACAACAATATCTCGATAAATCAATCTATATATTTATATATATAGATATATTATATATACATGTGTAAAATATTCTTTCAAAAATCATCCCTTAAGAGGACAAAAGGGGGGTCAAAGTTATACGATGTATGACTACCACATAGAATTGTTAAATAAGACGATCTACTGTAGTTTAATATATCTACATACCTCAATATCGCAAACGAAGTTGCGGGTAAAAGCTAGTTAATATATATATATTTTAAAAAATGATGTAGTAGTTAAAAATCCATTAAACAAACGAGTGAGTAAAGGTGGTGAAGGTGTTCATTCAGATCGTTTACAGTAATAGCTTTTTGAAGCCAAGTATTCGCGTCCCATTCGCTATAATGGATGATGCACGGTGATGGTGATGGTGATGCACTTGCAAAATGTTTTCTAAAACATGAATTTTAGTATTACCTACTATACTATATACGCAAGTATACTATTTTATAGCTAGACATTTTAAATTTATATTAATTCTCGTGTATTTACGCAAGTAGTAATCTCCTCGGGCTATTGTTTAAATAAAATGTTTGAAACTGTGTAATGAATTATTTGACTGTTTGACATTATTTCTTACTTCAATAAGTAAATACATTCTAAATACTCTATTTTGTAGCTTTAAAATATATATTCTTCAATATTTTTTAGATTTTTTCCTATCGCCATTAACATATCATGTTTCATAAATTTTAATTCTGCTCTTTAATGACTTATTTTGTTATTTATTTAAAACAAATTTTATGCATACACTATCACTGGTTTTTTATTGAAAACTACGCTTGACCAATATTTGTTTAGAACTTAATCCAGAATTTCGATGAAGCGCCGCAATTTATGTCGCGTTGATTAATTGCAGCAGCGGAATTCAAGTATACACTACACACTACACACTACACACAGCACAGTATACACTACACTTCCAAACTAGATTAAACTTTTGTCTGCTGAATGCTATTAAAAACTTATTTTAACTAAAATAGTTATTCTCACGATCTAAATACATCAATAAGTACTTTGGACTATTGCTACCAATGAGAGCGATGTAATACTCATCACTGTACAGCAATATGTATACAAATGCACATTAGACTCAGGCACGCTTGGGACCCAGGAGCAGGTTTAAAGAGCTCTTTCATAATATATTAACTCTCACCTCCACCACTCGACCTCACTAACAACAATAGATAGTAAAGTAAACTTACGTGGACCTCGAGAAGGATAACCTTAATCACGACACTATAACACTAACTTCCACGTTCACTGCACGAAAACACCAGAGAGACTGAGACTATTCTATTGCACTAACAATTATATATTGTCTTCACGTCGGTATACTTGAAATAATATAAAATTATCTACCCGCTACTACTACTTTATAAACAGTGTAAAAAGCTTTAAATTATATTTCTTGACTGTAAGTTAGCCGTTGATAAGTTTTGTTAATCATGATGTTGGCAACACCTATAATTTGAGTAGCATCCTATTATTCGATTTCGGTAGGATTGATATGAGTAGCATTATTACATTCTTAAATGTTGGACAACAGATGAACACAAATCAAAGAAGTGGGGATTACAAAATACATAGCAGTGATATTCTAGTTAAGCCGTCATACTGTTAGTGTAGACTACAACTCCTCTCTCACTATAACCTCTGTTCCGGAAGATCTGAACCAATTGTCAAGCAAAGCTCGCCTAGTGACCATTATGGCTGTGACTAAGGTGTGGAGTAAGTGTCTTGTGAGAGCTACTGTGCGGTATCGGCTCCTTGTAGATAACACGTATGCGGTGTGTAGAGATTGAAGACATAACTGTCAGTTAAAGCATCGTTCACTTCATTTGTTGTATCTTCAAAGTTTTTTATATTTTCCGAGGATATTGAATGACTAAGGATGACGAGTGGCATAGAATGAGAGCCACATGCAGCGCCTTGGACTTGCGACCAAGGTGTAGGGTTAAAGGCCTTTTATATAATTACAACGCTTAACCTATAATGGGTAAACTATAATAATAACTTCCATTTACAGTGCGTGACAACACCAGAGAAACTGACACTAATCTGTAGCACAATAGTTTATATGTTATCTGCACGTGGGTATACTTGAAATAATATAAAAGTAACTACCCGCAAACACTAAATTATAAACGATATTGCTAACATGAGTTGAAGGAAGTCCCGATAAAGAAAAAAATAATAAGGCTCGATGAGAAGTAAAAATATAGCCTTTTAGAATTTCACTATCTAGTCGCCCTTATTAAGTCTTATTAGATTCTGTTTATGATTTGTTAATAATTTGTTAATATGTATATGTCGGAAACTAATTAAAAAAAGGAATATACAATCTTTCAATAAGCATCGTACGTGCACATCGGATGGCCTATAATATAAGCTAATCTCTTACTATTATGACAGGAACCCAAGAAGTGCCTTGGACTTATGACTGGTTTAAGGATATCCTTTAAGTGATCACAACGCTCGCCTCCACTGCTTAGTTTCACCGTCTAAATCTAAGATAAGACTAACATAAACCTAACCTAACACAAGGCAAACCTTTTTTTTATTTTGTAGTTGTTGGAAATGCGCCTTTGCCAAGCTGATTGGAGTGATTATAATTCTACTCTAGCGCCATAGATGCCGATGACTATTTGATTATCGTTTACTCGTTTGACAATATTAAAATGACACGACGGAACTGATAATTAATTTTCCAATAGCGCCATAGATGGCGCTGACGATTCGATTATTCGATTAATCTTTTAGTCAGTCCCGTCATGTATATGTCAGAATGTCAGAACAGAGAGACGATTTGAATGAACGAATAATCGAATATCACGATTCTGTAATTTTTGGACAGGAACCCAGGCAGTGCCTTAGACTTGTGACCAAGATGTAGGCTTAAGGATATCCTTTAAATGATCATAACACTGCACTCTCTCCACTGCCTGATCTCACTGTTTGTCTTAGGATAGGTTAACATAAGGCTGACCTAACCTTAACCTAACCTAAGATTGTGTTAATACACCTAAATACAATGTAAGGACTAACAACAAGTCCTCTTTATTACTATCCTACCCTAACTATAGCCCGGCACGGCCTTCATTATTATCCCAACTATACCCCGACATATATATGTCTTAACCTCGTGGCAATTACATTGTAAGGACTTACGTGACCTTAGTTGGACAGCACTCCTAGCACTAATACAACACTGCACTGCACAACACTATCACTATTTAGACACTACTTCAATTCTTGAGAGACCGCGCACGACTAAGACTACAGTTAGACTGTCGATCGCATATAAAGGGTCGAGGGTAGACACTGTCAAAACAACGGAAGTGACTACTACCCCACTCCAACGCTATATACAACGATAACGATTCGATTAATCGATAATCTTTTACTATGCTCCGACATATATTTGTCTGTATCTCTCTATAAATTCACTTCTCAGTTCGAAAGCTCATAGAACAGTATCACAAATGATATCTCTGATTAATAGTTGCTGCTAGTGAGGCGGCGTGTGGCAGGTTCTTATCGTTAATTAACACCAGACAATCATACTATCTCTATAGAGATAAGAGATGAGATACTTTGTTACGTTACTAAACTGCACAATAGCAACTGTCTGTTATAACATTGTTACAGAATTTCGTTCAGGGATCGCGATGAAATATGTTCAATAAACACGAACTTTCTCTCACCTCGACTTTCTAGGGAGTACTTTTCCCTCTTCTTTCTTAATTTAAATACTTTTTTCAGAAATCAGACAGTTCAAATCACTTCCTATGTTTAAAGTTCGTTTGAAGAACGTTTTATTATCATTGCAATAGTTAATAATATTTTTAAAGTTCATATGTGTATGTGTTAATAGTATTTATAGTGTATTTATTATTTTATATAAGTAGTATTTTTTTATGGTATGGTAGATGAGGTGCAAACGAGCAGACGGTCCACCTGATGGTAAATGGCCACCATCGCCCATGGACATCGACAAAACAAGAGATACCCTTTTGTTTTGTCGATTGAGTTATTTAAAATGTGAGCAATAGAGATTATCATTTATAAATATACTGACTAAGATGTAGAGTTTGTGAAGTGAGTCCGATACAATTGTTTCTGTATCAAACGTGAGTAAGAAAGTTCAAGTTAAAGGAATATAAATGGCAACACTAATAACAAATCGTTTGTTACGTTCAGTACTGACGTCGACGGTGAAGTTGAAATTAAAAATATTGTGAAAGAATCTACATTTTAAATATATTCTTGTTTCTATGAGATAAATAGTTATGCTATGTAAAATGGGATAGATAGGAGTAATACTACGTAGTAACACTTAGCAGTGCCCAGGGCTGGAGACCCAGGAGGTTCGACGTCTTCTACAACGCGTAAATACTCACCTCCACCGTTCGTCCTCGCTAAAGAAATTTTAAGATAATAAAGTATATTAAGTGCTCCTTAAAAACGGAGACCTAGCACCACGCCAACAAACAACACTAAACTATTAGTTTCAATATTTTAATATGTACTGCGCGACACCACTTGACAAACTAGCTCAATCCTATCAGAACAAAAGTTATATGTTTTCTACACGAGTGTATACTCTAAATAAAATAAAAGGAACTACTAGCGAATACTATGTCATCAACAGTGTTGCCAGCTTAATATTATAAAAAGCCTTTAAACAAATTTAATATGAGAAAAGTTTAATTGAAATAAATTTTATTAGTAAGGATTTAGTTTTTTCAATATACCGTTGATAGCTCAGGTTATTGCGGAACTTTATGATAATTTTATTTCCATATATAAAATTTAAGGATATAACCTTTGAATTACATGTAAGGATCTGACCCTTAGCGGTATCGATGTTCAGAATAGAATAAATATAAAACATTCTATTATGAGAGGCAAGAAAAGGTCATTTTTCAATATCAATATCTACCCTCGGGCTGAGCTCCGTATTTGAGAATATAATTGAATATTTCATCAATCTATATGCTATATTGTTGTAAATAGTATACTTTACGTACACATATCATTTTTAAACATAAAGACAGCCAATAACATACACAAACCTTTTAAATCTATATTAAGAGACAGGCATATTAAGGACTCATGTACATACAGAGATTGAAGCACACATACGGATACAGGCACAAACAAATTGGGTTCAAATACAGACTCAGACACATTTACTGACTAAGACTCGAATGTAAACATAGATTAAAAGCATAGACTCAAACAAAGATACAGAACGAGTGCATATACATAGACTAAGACTAAGATATTGACTAAAATATAGGTTCAAATATAGATTTGGACACAGCTACAGACACAGGATTACATAAATTTATAGATAATTACTCTGACATACATACAGACTCGGACACGTATACAGACTTGGGCACAAATACAGATTTGGATACTTATACAGTCTCGGACACGTATACAAACTCGGACACATATACAGACTGGGACGCATATACAGATACGGACAGATATACAAACTCGGACATATATACAGACACGGACGCATATATAGATACGAACACGTATACAAACTCGGACACATATACAGACACGGACGCATGTACAGACACGGTCGCATATACAGATACGGACATATATACAAGCTCGGACACATATACAGATACAGACGCATATACAGATACGGACACGCATACAAACTCGGATTCATATACAGTCACGGACGCATATACAGATACGGACACGTATAAAAACTCGGACACATATACAGATACAGACGCATATACAGATACGGACACGCATACAAACTCGGATTCATATACAGTCACGGACGCATATACAGATACGGACACGTATAAAAACTCGGACACATATACAGACTCGGGCGCACATACAGATACGGACAGATATACAGACTCGGACACATACATACACTAATATAAACATAGACGTAGGTTTGTAATCTTCATTAATATGAATCGTTTAGGGGAATTATGTAGTAATAGTTTTAATCTTAAATATTTACGTATCTAGATAACCAAGATCTGTATATACATACAGATGACTTGTATACAATAAATTGACAAATTTATTTATCCTAATTTGTCCAGAGTTATCTTTATGACATCTAAACGATATAGCTGTATTATTATAAAAATATGTTGTAGGATAAATCCATATTAAATAAATTGTTTAACTCTTACTCTCAAGGACGCAGTATCAATCTATTGCTATCCAATATGTATGAATTTCCAGATCACATAATATAAAAGAATTGCTTTGATCTTAACAAGTAATAAATTGTATTTATGCTGCCGTGTACAATATTTTGTTTTTTATTAATATTACAGAACAGATAGAGTAATGATACAATTATAATACTCGACAGCTTGTCAGGTTTGAGAATATTTTTTAGCATTTTTCTTTAATTTTTATAGAAGAGTTAAAAACACTTTTATTTTATTCCAAGATTGTATATAACCTATGTACCGTTATGCTGAAATTCCATTGTACCTTTTGTGTGTTGGGTATCATTTTATAGATTTCCGTCTCAAGTGCATATTAGTATTTCGTTTTATATGTCTCAATACCGTTTTAGTATAGATAATACTATTAACACCAAAATAATTAACAAGATATTTTAAAAATAATTCTAACTATGAATTTTATAACCTTCAACTGCGGATTTTATTTTAAAATTAAGATTTTATTCTTTTTTAATCGTTTATTAAATCGCCATATAAAAAAAAATATTTTTTTAATTCATAACTAACATACCGGCACTTTTATATACATAATTATGGTACTTTTTTAACAAAATTGCTTTGTTAGTTAGAAGTTATAAAAATCTAGATTTTCAGGGAAAATAACCGGTGGACACTGTTACTTTATAACGCCTACAGTATTGAATATGTTTTCACATTTTTGTATATAAATCCATAAATTCGTGCACCTCTGCTTTTAGGCAGTTTGGCAGTAAATTGTGCGTCACTATTTATAATCAACATGTACATATTTTTAATAGTATGCTCAAATATTTTATAAAAAATACAATTTTAACTAAAATTCTCTTTTTTTAATACTTTGAAAAACCACTCTTTCTTTCTTTAATAGTTATATTTATAAGTGACTTCTATGTGTGTTTTCATAACAGTTTCTAACATATTTATTTCGCGATAATTAATGTGTTTTACAAATCAACTTACTACTACTAATTTAACTAAAAGGTTAATTCTGTCGTTATAATAATAATAATAATATTAATAATTTTTATTCAAAGGCATATTACACCCAATTATACTCGTTCAGTCAATATTTACAACAAAAGAAAAACAACCATGAAGTATGTAACTTTAAGAACATAACTTAAAACTAACTAAGATAGTTAATAAACATATCTTAGATGTCACGTGTCTGTTACTAAATATAAAAATTACTTTTTGTTCCTATCCCTATGTACAGATAGCCAATAATCAAATATGGGACTTGGCATCCCTTCACTAACTGCGTTCAGAATACTATTGCCAGAGCTACGCAATCTGTCCCAACACGATGCTACTCGTCCTCTAACAATCGCATAGAAGTCGTCAGGCACTCCCAATTCACTGAACCTACTCGAAGATCTATAGTGTCTAGGAAGTCCCATAATAATTCGGAAAGCATCGTCTTACTGAACTCTAATTTTGTTGATGGATGTTTTCCGAAATGCCGTCCAGAGTTGACAGGTGTAAAATTATTGGCAAAATGCTTTAAATAGAGTTATTTTTACTTCCTTTGAGCATTTACCAAATCTGCGTGCAAACATATTACAACGAATCGAAAGTGCCCTCCTCTCCCTTTCTATGTCTTCATCATCCCTAAGGTCATCTGTAAGTATGTGGCCCAGATACTTAAACTTCTGTACAACCCGAATCGTCACATCATCCAAATGTACACCAGGTATCCGCTCCGGACCCTTGCCTGTCCGAAAGATTAACATTTCTGTTTTTTTCACGTTATATTTCAATCCATGAACACGAGCATAATTTTCACAGACCGGAACCAATTTTCTGAGCCCTTTATAGAATAGTTATGTTGTGTAATCAAGTAATTACTTATAACTAACTAACTTATAACTAATTACAATTCAACTCAACACCCAGTATCCAATATTAAACACTTATTCCAAAAATAGTAATGGAGACTCACGACACCACACCACTGCACAGCCATAATGGTTACCAGGCGAGCTCAGTTTGACAACTGGCTCAAGTAAATCGGAACAGAGGTTACACACAGTTTTTTTTACACTATCTCAATTTTATAAATAATGTCTAATTTAGTGCAAGTAGTGTAGTTTAGTGTACTGTTGCTATGTATCAAAATATCACTTGCTTGCTGGCCTTACTCCCACCTCACTCTGTGGAGGTGACCTTTAACCGATTGTCATGATGATGATGATGATGATGAAGTTGCAGTAATTGTATTCGAAATTATAATTAATAAATAATGAAAAATATCAATTTTCTTTGTAAGTCGAAATAAAGGCTTTTGTGTTAGTATGGTCTTGATATCTGTTCATAATTTATAGTCCATTTGTTAAACGCAGTAACACAATGGCTCTATATATTGCGTAGAGGCGCTACGACGCTGCTACGAAATTCGTAGATGCATCTACACTATATTTATATGTGTGTTTGTTATTAAACTTCTTCGTAACTGCTTGACCGATTTTAATGATATATTTTATGTATGGTAGGTTTGAGGACTGGTCGTAGGCTATTTTTTATATCCTTAGATAATAAGGGTAGTTCGACATTAATTAATATGCAAAACAATCTTTGCTGAGGTAGCTAGTAGTAAGATATCTTTCTTTTTAAAAATTATAAAACCAAATTGAAAGATTTGACTTATTCGGTGGGATCATTTTTTTTTATCATAATATTATTATTATGAAGGAAACTTGGTTCAGAGAAACAGAAGAATGTGAGAAAGTGAGAAAGAGAAGAAAGAAGTTATAAATTCCGCTCATGATCATTTTTACAATATCTACCTTTTAATATTTGGAATATTCAATATACTAGTGAGCATTGGTAAAGTAAAAGAATCTTGATAGTTTTTCAGTCTGACGTTTAATAAAATACTGTAAAACATTTTGAAGTTAACACGATTTAGGTTGGTTAAAAAAACAATAGAACTGGACGTTCATAAAATTCAGAAAAAAGCGTACCTGTTAAATGTTTTCCAGCTGAAAAATGTCTGAACGTGGAATTGTGGACATTTTTATCAGATTCGGATCGTGTAATGAATAGTCTGGTATCCGAAGTATTTGCCAGGTAAAGTCTTTCGATTTATCGCTCAGTAAAAAATGTTCCAGCTGACGGTTAGACTGTCTTTTCATTATTGGATATTGGAGGTTTATATAATACTAGTTTAAACATTAAAATATCCGTACAAGCCAAATCCTCTAATATTATTAGTTTGTCTGAATTGGGAAATGAATGAGAAAAATAGATATTATGATAGATATTTGGATTTTACCCAACGAGATATAAAAACTGTTAATATTAATCATATTGTGTATTTTTTCCATAATTTTTGATTAGGAATAACGTAAAAAGATTAAATAATTAGAAACATTATAATTATAATACTGTAAAGTATTGTTTTTATAATATTATTATAAAACACAATAAACTAACAAATACAAAAGATTCAAAAGGAAATGAATGATATCTCGTTGAGTTCTTTATTTCAACATATTTAGAGTGATTTTTTGAACAAACAGAATTTTAAATATTTTGCTATTTTACTAATTCCCTGTCACACTTAGTCATTAAAAATTCAAAGAATTTCAAAGCTCATATAAGTGTTAACAAGAGTAATAATAAGTGGACATCGACAAGTTATATCACCGACAAGCTCATTATTAGCGGCAGCAGCAGTTTGAGTAATAAATTCAAGTATATTCATAGTAGTTTTATTCGTTAGGTTATTTTAAATATCTTCCATGTAAAGACATTCAACAACTATAACCCGCACACAAAATAGCGAGCCTACTTACTACTTATCCTTATATTTTGGACAATTGACACAATATCTTTACAAATTATAACCTGTGTGTTATTATGATGTATAAACTATAATTATTGTAAAGGATCATTAAAATTTTATCAGATCAGAAAATCCATTCAGTAGTTTTTG
This sequence comes from Limenitis camilla, assembly GCA_905147385.1. Lineage (NCBI taxonomy): Eukaryota > Metazoa > Arthropoda > Insecta > Lepidoptera > Nymphalidae > Limenitis > Limenitis camilla. The sequence goes on from LR990231.1 coordinate 309,818, forward strand.
TGTGAAAGAGTGACAACCATCCATACATAGTCACAAGCTTCCGCGTTTATAATTTTAGTAAGGATACAAAAAAAATATATTATGTGGAATTACAGGATGAGTACTGCGGTGGACAGTTCCATCTGACCAAGCGTTGTCACTCCTCTAATCTAAATGTCACTTGGTTGCGAATCGGAAATTGAACTCTGTGTATATATTTCGTTTATTTGTATACCAATATTTATATATTTTGAGCTTATATGTGGTAAAAGGTTAAAGGGAGAATAAAAATTTAATATAATAGTAGATTTTAAGTAGTTTTTATCACTCTCTTAGTAGTATTGTAACAGTAAAAAAATCTTTGAAACATTTCAGCATTAAAAAACAAAAAATAAAATTAACTTTTCTAAATTCAATTTTTTTATATACTTATCCAAATTCATTCATTTACATTGTTTTGGTTTGGTTTTATGTAGTATTTAATACAATAAATATATAGAGTAGCATAAATTGTTTTTTAATGGCCATCTAGACTTTTCTTTTACATATATCTTTCATTAGTTTTATTTTAAATTAAAAAATATTCTCCATCAAAATAAACAAATTAGCGTCAGAGTAACTGACTTAATTGTATAAACAGACAATATTTTTGTAGTCAGTAAGAAATATATAATGTTTACATTTATATATTTATTACCACATATCTAACGTTAGAAATTTAAAATATCTTTATTTTCCCAATAGTAGTATGCCCAACCAATGAGCTTAGACGTCATAACTCAACAGCAGTTTGACTAGTAACTACTTCGAGTAGTATAATGTCAAAAGCTTGTTTTTTTATTAATTTAAGATTACATTAGGCTATTTTAGTGATGAGTAATACTGACGAGCAGTACACGAGAGTTGAGAGTTTACGCTTAATTTTCAGGTTTTGTTTGGCTTCTGGTCTGAAGTTCAAGATACTATCGTTGCGATGCAGTATTATAGGTTTTATTATATACCTGACAGGAAATAAAACAGAATATTACTATTTAAATTAAAATCAAATATTAAAAAGGTACATTTTTAGGTTTCTTTTATAAAGATTTTACCTCCAAGAATGTCCAATAAGGGATTTTAGTTGAAATGGCGCTCGCGTGTGAAGTAACAAGCAAAAGCTTCTAAAAATACAGCAGCCATGCAAATGTGTACGGAAGTGAAATTAATCACTGGATTTATAAATACTGTGTTTGAATACATAATTTTTTCTATTACTGGATTTTTATTTACTAAACCATGCCACTGAATTTACCCATATATTAATTATTTAGCCTTTAATTAAATAGTTTGTATCGTAGAGTATGTGAAAAAGAAATAAAGTGCAGTTTAAATGCTAGATGCTAGATCTATCTTATTGATAACTTGAGTCTTTAATTATTTTTTTTTGACTTTAATTGGTTTGGTAGCAAGTTTTAACAGTGGAGTAATTCACTTCTCTACGTAGAAATATCTATGTGTAAGAGTTTTTAATACTCTACATTAATGTAAAACTCTACCATGAACTATTTACGTCAAAATCAGCTTAGAATAGGAAATACGGCATAATTTCTCAATAAAAGCTCTACCACACGAAACGGAAGCTTCTATAACTTACTTATATTGAATAATGGTATTGGACGACTTTTATATATCTAGATGTTTACTATTTCAGAGCTAGGCTATCGATATATAATTGAAAAATGTACTGGAAAGCATATTTTTTAATAATCTAAGAAACTCTTACATTAAAATTCGGCTTGAGTAAAAATAGTGAGCATTGGTAAAGTAAGTTTCATCAGTTATACAGCCATTTATCGCTCTCAAGGGGTTCTAGAACTTTCAGAAGCACGTGAAGTTGACACTTGAGGTCACAAACTAATCAACAACATCCCTTAACACTCCTTATCTTAATCCTATATCCCGAATAAGAGCAAAAAACAAAAAAGATTATTTTGGCATTTTATCCATAGGCAGTGGTGTTTATAAACTTTACTCACAGAAAAAAAAATTGTTTACGCTACATTTAAAGTAGAATACTAAAATAGACGCAAATTTTATTCAAAAATAATACAATTGGATCATAATCATAAAGTCTAATAAATCTTTACAAAACATAATAAAGTACTTCCTTACGCAACGTAACATTAACAGTATCCTCACGTAGCCACGTAAACGTAAAAATGACAATAATGTTGGGTATAAAATTAAGAAAACCAACAAGTTGGTGAACTAATCCCTCGATCAGGATATCCTTGCGATTTTGTTGCGACCGCTCAGTTGATCTCGGATCCGCGATGGGGATGGTCGTTTCTACCATTTCAAACAATAAATCTTCAAAATCCCTTCGTCTAAATCAAAACTTAAATCTACGTTTAAAATTTAAGAAATAAATCTAAAAAAAAGTTTCCAAATAGACTCTACAAATAATTCTATCCACTTGTTGATTTTCTTTGTTCTCGTTATTTTAATTCTATTTATTAATGCTAAGCAATCTTTGATTAAACTTCTCAATGTGGCCTAAGTGTTAAGTGTGCTGTGATATTTAATATTTGTTGATAAGTTTTAATATCGTTTTAAATGTTAATTTTTATAGAATTAAGTTAAAGGTGGGTTACTTTAGAACTTTGTATGAAGTATTCTCGCTTCCTTTAGATAAATAATAATATTAATTTTCGCATATTATATTGTGTATGATAAACATTTTTTTTTAATTCCTTAAATACATGGTCATTAATGTCTTGTACTGCTAAGAAAATGATAAGAAAGTGAGAAAGAGATAAATAATAATTGTGATAAAAGTATCCAATAAGCATAATAGATTTTAGCAGTGCCGTTAGATGTGTAAATTATACAAATATTTTTATTAGTTAAAGCAATTCTAAATCTTACATGAATTATTATAAATTTTATAATTTTCAATCTAAAATACCTGGAAGCGAAGAAAATAACGTTTCAGTTTCATGGTCTGTAATTTGTATATATAAACTTATAATAAATAATAATTATTTTTTTCCTTAGTAAGGTTTTATTCACAAGTGATTCCATTTTATCAATTTTTCCTCAGTCAAATTTTATATATTTTCGAAATAATCATTATACATAGAGTAAGAAATAATTGAGAACTGCAGTAAGGTGAGTAAAGCACATACACTTGACATACATCAAACCACAAAGGAGAGCGTTAAATATAGCGACTCAAAATCGTTTGAAAACCAAAAGAGGAAAAGAGGCTGTTATTAAGTGACTGAAGTTACGTGGAAACTTCTAAGAATTTATAATGGAACCCCCCTTATAAATGCTTTTAAACAGTTGTATTTTTTTCTGACTTTTAATATATAATTTCAAAAGAAAGATTTAATTGTATTGTTCCTCGACAATTTTTTTATCATTTACAAACTATCAACAACAAATTTTAAACGGGCAAAAACCAAAATGCTATGAAATATTTCAAAATCTAAGAAACATTGTTTTAATACTTTCATAAAAGAATTTGATTTGACTCACTTTGATATTTTGGAATCGAAGATTTCATAATTTTAACACTTAATTCATGTTTTATATATTTAAATTTCATTAAAATATGGCACAGATTTATCAAGCCTTTTTACTATGCAAAAACTCTCGCCTATACTGATTAACGTAGTCAACTAACATTCAGCTAAGTCAGCAATATTTCCCTTTTATGCTTCATAAGCTCTATATATTATTAATAATAATATATAGAAATTATGTCACTATTATATTAAATAAAATATGGTATTACAAAGCCATAATTTTGATTTTATTTGGTTCAGAAGTTCTAGCATTTGGTCTAACTTATAACTTACAAAATTGATAAGAAGAATGGGATCTAATTCCGAAACTGTATCATACTGAAACGTTCACAAGAACACAGATATTTTTTTAAAGGTAACTAATAATCCGCCTCAACTTAGAACAGAAATTTACTAAGTTTCATATTTTTAAGATGAAAATTGTCACTATGAGTTAATCATTGGAGATCTGATGGACAATTTTGTAGTTTAGCCTCCCAACTATCTATTAGTTAGCCGTTACTTAATTAGCATATTAACTAAATGTATGTACAGATGTAAAAAATCTATTGCGTAATTTAAAAATAGACCGATAAACAGAATTAAAAACTCATTTGATAATCTTCGTTCGTTACAGTTAAAGTCGATTGAATTCACAAGAATCAAAAGAAATGATAAAAAGTTGTTTTATCAAATATTAGTAATTAAATGTTGCCATTATAAAAAAATATGAATTAATTTATTTAGCATATTCTTCTAGCTAAAAAACAACTTATTTTTCTACTAATGTATTGGTTAACTATCTCAGTTAATATTTAAATTACATTAGGCAAGTTTTCAAAGACTTATTATAGGGCAAGTTTGATCTTAAAAATATTAAAATATAACGTATATCTGTGGCGTCATGTGAACGCCAACATGTAAAGTATGAGAGGACAGTAAAGATGCCGGCGGTTTTATAACTTTATAACTTCGGTTCAGACGCGTATTAAATTTTATCCGGTAAAGTTTTTGAATTTAAGGTACGGGAGAGAAGCGAATATGTAATAGCGAATAATTTACAAAACTTAAACTATTTTATTATATTAACAGACACCTTAAATTCAAAGCTGGAATTTTCCATAATTACTATGCAAAACCAACTAACTATGTAGAGCCTGTGGATTTAGACCCAGAGGTAGATTTAAAAAGTTATTAATATCACTTATATTGTTTCCTATATTGCTCAATATCGTTACCTAATATTAACTAATCAAACTTTCGCAAATTTATCAGAATAGAGCTTATAAATTGACTAAACAGTGGGTTTTTAACTTAAAACTATAAATACTACTAGCCAACTAAATGTTATCAAGAGTGATAGGTGTTAGCTCGCTCTATTATTAAATAAGCGACTCAAAGTGAAATATTTCCAGTTTTCTAGGTAGAGGACTACTCCATATTCAAAGCAAAATACGTAAAATATTTTCCCGTGTTCACGTAGTCATAAGCCTTCAACTTCTTGAAGTTACGTGAAGGATCTGTTATTCGTTTCTCCCAAAAGGAACAACTAAAGCATCTATTCAGCATCGAAAATAAAAGTTATTCTCGAAATGAATAAGACTAGCTGGTGCTAAATTACTATTTTAGAGTCCATTCATATTAGTCAATGTATTCAAGCAAGAAATATTGCACTTGTACTTGAAACCACGAGAGAGCCTATTAACATTTGTAATATGATTTATAATGTTTTTTTTTTAATTTAAAATATGAAGTATACCTATATATTGTAAAAATTTATTTCTCTACGATATCGATGGATTTTGTTTACAAAATTGTCAAATGTAAAGAATGATAGTCTGGAAGGCGACGTTGCCTGGTGCTTGAGACCCCTGATTTAAAAGACCCTTTTACAATATTGTAACGCACGGATAATCTAAAAAATCTTACTCTGTTAAGTCACGTGATGGATAACTATTTTTATTACCATTTGATTGCTTTTTTTAACAATATATAACCAATTAAACCACCAATGTTCATTAATCTACTTAGGACAATGTTGTTTTACGTGAGAGGAGCTTAGAATCTTTAATTGTTTTACTACCTAGTAATAGGGGTTTAGGTCAGAGATAAATCCAAATACTCGCTTATTTGTAATTCCACAGTTTATTTCTTACCTTTCTCAATTATTTTAATTACAAAATATCAATACTTTAAAGTATTAATATTTTAAAAACCTAACACTATTTATACTAATATTATAAAGAAGTAAGATTTGTATTTTTGTATGTAACGAATAAACATAAAAACTACTGGACCGATTTCAAAAATTCTTTCACCATTAGAAAGCTACATTATTCCTGAGTAACATAGGCTATATTTATTACAAGAAAAAATTAGAGATACCCAGAAAATCTCACTAAAACCAACCCAAGGTGCAAATAAAAAAGCCAAAAAATATCTTTCATCGCATGCGCTGCGAAAAGTATTGATGATAGAACAAAAAATGTTCTACAATATTATAGAACGTATTAATATCTACAAAAAACTCCGCGAGACCATATGTCCAACTATTATAGTTATGTCACTATAACTACTTTTTTATATTTTGAAAGTTGATAAAAATGCCTATCAAAATCAGACCATGTTTTCCATACCTTTGTATTAATCCTAATCCAAATAAATTATTTCATATTCAAGACTGTTTCAATACCTATAAATAACTTTTTGAATTATTAAAATCGGACCTTCCATTCAAAAGATATTACGAAATTAAAAATATCAATATAAACAAAAAATACACGCCGACGCGACGCGACGGGCCAGTGTAGTTCTATGTCGGTGATACTCGAAGTGCAGCGAGTGGTAGCGAGTAACGCCGAGGTAGAGGGGCACCGACATGCGGGAGAGCCAAAATGTTTTAAACTAAAAATTCCACCCGTGCGAAGCCGGGATGGGCCGCTAGTATTAAGTAAATTTGAAAGGTTCATTATAATAGATAAACATTGCTTGAGATCTACTAAAATTTTTAAACTGATATAAATAAAACTAACAGCACTTAGAAGATAAAGTTGTATAGTTTTCAATAATTTTAGTAATTGTTTAGATAGTGAATGTATTTCTGTAGTATAAAATCGCTAAGGTTAGTATATTCGACCATACCGAGGTAGTGACAGCAAGATAGCGACGAAGTATTGGATCTCCTTAAGCCGACCGTCTCGCTCCCAAATTACTCTCTCTATAGCTAATTGTAAAGCAAAGCCTCTTCAAATACCTCTAAGTTTCGTCAATGTCATCACTTTGCACAACAATTAATTTTGGCACTTTCTGTAATACACAGAATATAACGAAATATAACGACATTGATTATCGAAAGAGGTAACTCAAATTAAGTTTTCTTTTATATATTATACTAGTCGATCCGTCCCGGCTTCGCCCGGGTGCAATTTAACACGTGTACTTAGCCGTAACCGCTGTGTCCCTGCATTTTGAATCTGTAATATCTTCAAAAATATTCATTTAAATTTCATGCTGTAAAGGGCCATATTGATCTATATTAAATGCATAATGTGTTAAGGCACCTCATTGGATAAGGATTAATGCTTAATTCTCGTAAGAAGTTAAGGATAAAAATGGTTATTATGACATATATCATCGCGAAATTTTTTGTAGAACTTTTTAAGGTGTACAATACTGTAGTACATTATTTTGATCTATCTCGTAGGGTTCAGCCAGCGTTTGCAATGTAAGCGCAAAAAATGTGTTTATTTACGACATCACATTAGAAACCTCTAAAATTCTAAGTGTTTCTCTACTATATTATGCATGTATTATACATATAGACCTTCCTCTTGAATCACTCTATATATTAAAAAAGTCACATCAAATTCCGTTGCTTAGTTTTGAAGATCTAAGCATACATATGGACAGACAGACAGCGGGAAGCAACTGAGTCGATTAATTAAAACTCATTTGTTTAGTTAGTATTTTTTATTATTTTTGCCATAAATAGCCTATGTCTATTCTCAAGCTCTACTTTATCTCTGTACCAAATTTAATCAAAATATGTTCAGTGGTTTAAGCCTGATTGTGTAAGAACAGACAGACGCTATGTATTTGTCAATATATTGCGTAAGTAGTAGATTAAGTCGCAGTTTCGTTTGTTTAGTTTGTATTGTTAGATATTTCCTATATTTCTTTAGGGTTACTTTCGGTTATAATCAAATTTGTAGCTTTACGGAACGGAATTCGTTTTTTATTTCACATTTTGACCATTAGGGGTTTATCATTGAATTTAATTTGTTGGTTGAAATTCAAATTGTATAATGGCCAACACAGAACATGGTCGTGAATTGAATAAGAATTGAATTGCAATAAGTAGTATCATTTAAAGAGAGTTATTGTACTGAACGTAATTTTTTATATATAAAAGGTGAAATTGAATCCAAATTCATGCCTCTCTTGAATTTTAAAATACAGAGTACATAATATAATAAAAAGCAGAAAATTTAACAGAGCATTTTCTGTTAACCTATATTCAAAATATAATGAAATATTAAGCGTATTCAGCTTTTCAGGTAACTAATGGCTGAAATAATGTTCAGCATTTCTTAATATTGTTATGTTTTATATTAATTGAGTTATGTACAAAGATCGAAGTAATGGCTCTATATATTCTCTACCGACGTTGTTTAAATTCAATTAAATTAAATAAACATTTAATTAAATTAAAAAATTTGACAGTTAAATAAAATTGTTATATTTTATCATACCATAGAAATATATTTTAGATTACTTCGTTGCCTTTTCTTAACTTTTAACCAAAGAACGCTTTAAGATAAAAACCTTGGTTATATAATTCAGCTTAATCAAAAGATTAGTCACAAGGGAATCAAAACCTATTCCACCTACTTTCGATCTGGAATCATTTAATTTTTTTCACAAGGGTTTTTCATTGTAGTCTTATGAAAAAAAAAACAATTTTAGACTTGAATTAACCTCCCGGATTGCAAATTCAATACTCTTTTATCTTTTCTTTTAAAAATGTTATGAATTACGTTATTTTTTGGGGTTGGGATGAAATACGCATTTTCAGACTTTTCACATGAAGAGCATGAGCGTAGGATACACTTGGTGAAGTTTAGCTAAATGTCGGGTTTACGTGCCATTAGGCTAATAACATACCCGTTAGCCGTTAGCGTCACGCGATCATTTGTACATGTTCCTATCTATTCCGGCTAAATTAAATCATTTTATATTTCAATCATACACTATACAGCCCTCTCTTTATTTCGATACTAAACATCGTATGTAAAAATTATGCCAAGCCTATTAAGAGTAAGGGCGCTATACTGCGCAGTAACACTCAAACGAGGATGGAAGCTGAGCTGTGCCTGAGGTTTAAAGACGTCTTCTATTATGTCACAAATTCTCACCTCCACCGCTCGACATCACTCCCGAATATAAAAATAATAAAGTACATTACTCACGGATAACGGAGCCACCAAACACCACTACTCTATTGAGACTTCAATACTTTAATATGTACTGTGCAACATCACTTGACAAACTGGCATAATCCTATCGGAACGAAAATTTATATATTGTCTATTTGAAATAAGATAAAATGAACTACCCGCGAACACCAATTTATATACAGTGTTGCTAACATGACGCATAACATCCTGGCCGTAAAAGATATTAAGAGTAAGAACTCTTTTTTACGTTTTTCACATCGATATTATTATAATTATATATTGCTATAATCAACATATATATACATATTGCTATAATCAAGAGATTATTGAATTTTTTTTTAATTTTTTTTTTTTTTATAAAAATATATAATCTTTATCAATCAATTTGATTTTTAATAGGAATTTTATTATTGTTAGATATCATTTTGAGGAAAATCGCGATAGTCACGTTACACCGACTATTTGGTAACATGTATCATATTTGTTTATATTAAGTAACATAGTTTCTAGGGTGAAAAGAGCACACCATAGTAGATAAGAAATAGAAGGGAACATAATAATTAATTATAATTAATTATAAACCGGTATACACTTTCTATAGAGCAAGAACACCGCAGCGCGCATTTTAATTAGCTAAAACCAATTATTTCGAAACTTCGCTTTATTCTAACACTTATAAGAGTATTCTATTTTAAATTTAAATTAAAATAGATTCTCAATCTGATGTCTTATCGTTGATGAGATCCCTCAGTCCCAAGTAGAATCTTGTATTGAAGTAGGGTCGTGCTGCCTCACATTACTTTCTCATACCGGTTACTTTGTCATCAAAATCAGTTCTATGCAAAGCATATGATATGAGCTGATTAAATATGCTGGTCAAGATCTTTAACACAAAAGGTTTTATATGTTACCGTTGAAATTATGTACTTAAGTTAATCTTTTAGTTCTTCTATAAATTATCTCTGAAAGTCTATTGTCCGGGTCAATGCTGTCTAAAAAGGAGCTCTTGTTATTTACTTTTTTACGGAAATATATTATATTTATATATATATGTCGGGGATTTTAAAACGATGTGATAGGAAATGGAAGCAGGAAGATGGGGAATAATGGAGAGCACTAAAAGGGGGTGATGGTATTGAATGGAATATTGGGTAAACGCAATGTAGATACTTCTACTGAACCCATAAATGATCAAATATGATCTCTAACAATTACGAGAGAAACCTAAGCAGTGCCTTGGACTTGTGACCAAGGTGTAGGCTTAAGGATATCCTTTAAGTGATCACGACACTCGCCTCCACTGCTCAGGCTCTCTGTTTAAACCCAATGTTAAACGCACATAAACCGAATCTAATACAAGGGTAACCTAACCTAATGCTAACCTAACTTAAGGCTAACCTAACCTAACATTGTGTTTACTTAACCACGTGGCAATTACATTGTAAGGACTTACGTGACCTTAGTTGGGCAGCACTTCCACACTACACTGCACTTGACACTATCACTATCACTACTTAGATGATGTTCACTTCTTGAGAGACCGCGCACGACTAAGACTTCAGTTAGACTGTCGATCGAATATAAAGGGTCGAGGGTAGATACTGTCAAAACAACGGAAGTGACTACTACCCCACTCCAACGCCATAGACAACGATAACGATTCGATTAATCGATAATCTTTTACTATGCTCCGACATATATATAGCACTTTAAACGGAAACTAAGTAAATATTGTTTTAATATAAACTTTTAGCTGCGTATAATTGAAATAAAAGGAACTACTTGCAAATACATAGTTATAAACGGTGTTGCCACTGTCTGACCTATAAAAATATAATTAAGGAATAATTTTCAAAAAGATTGCACAACTTAAGTACTATTAAGTTATTTATTATAACTAAGCCAGTACAAACTATTAAATGTAAGTAATATTGTACTTCATTTTTGCATTCAGACCAATAAGCTTAACAAGTCCGGCAAAGTTTTTCAAACTTTAGCACGTAACTTGAGAGTTGAGTAAGAAGTCGAAATCGCCTTCTTAAAAGAAACTAACTTAGCTGTAAGACTTTAATTTGCTTTAGTATATATAAATCTTAACTACAACTAAAAGCAAGTATTTATGCTAGTTTTAATAAGGTTTTGACATTTGACAATGTCAGAAAGTGGACGATTCTCATGTAAATATAAAAGGAGGATGTAGAAATTACTATTAACGTAGAAGAACATATGACTTCTACATTGGTTTTTCAAAAATAAAGGTATAAATTAGTAGGGAGGAGGTTAAATTAAAGCTAAAGTGGAAAAATAGAGAAGACAAGAAGAATTAAACCTAGATAAGGATAGTATGAAGAAGGAAACAGAAGCACCTGTCGTAGGTCAAATGAAACCAATCCAAGACTGTAAATATACTCCGTTCCGATAGACTTGAGCCAGTTGTTAAACGAAGCTCGCTTGGTGACCATTATGGCTGTGCTGTGGTGTGGTATCATGATGCTGGGTTTCCATTACTAAAGTTTGAAGTAAGTGTTTAATATTGTTTACTCGGTGTTCCGTTGTAAGTGCATATTATTATAGTCTTGTGAATGTTACTGTGCGGTATCTGTCCCATGTACATAGATAATACTCTTAAATATTGATTTGTATGTCTTTTATGCGCTTTTTACGTACTGATATCTTTTTTATAAAAGTGCAATAAATAAAGATGCCATTTCGTGTTTAATAAACATTACCTTATACCCTTTACGGCGCTTGCTAAAATATTCATTGCAAATCGGTTGTCGGCAACAAACTGACGCTGCGATACATTACATATAAATGGATTTGCTGTTTTTCATAAAATCCTTTGTCTAGATATATAGGTAAGACTTTAGCAGCAGTAGATGCACGCCGCCTTGTGTTTCGGTGACGACACTGCAGAGATTAAGGGGGGGCTTATTGTTCCCCTAAGGATATAGTCCGAATGAGGACAATCGCCGGCAGGGTGCGGTGCGTTAAGATCCCGTTGCTTATCACTCCCTGGCGCTGAGTAGGAAAACCCTGGATGGTTTAGCGTGCTCCTTTTGTAGTAGTTTTGGATATCTCCTTCAGAGGCAGTCACACCAATCACTCACCAATACCCCAACCATAATAACCCCGAAACCTTCCCAAGTCTCTACTTGAGGAGGTATCTGTGTTACTATTTAGATATGGCAACAATCGAAGTATTCCGAATACTTCGATTGTTGTCTATCTATATTCTGTAATTGGCATTACATTAGATATAGTTGCAAGCTTTATTCGGCGTTTTCTCACTTCTGATGAAGATCAAGACTGACTTATAGCAAAAACTACAAACCTAGACTATATAATGTTCGTTGAGTTAGGATCTGAGCTCAAATTGTGGATTATATTGTTACAATCGTAAGAAAGGGATTAGACAAAAAGCAAAATTATCGCCACTGTGATTGCAACATGGTTGTTATATATATACAAAGGCTATCGTGGACGGCAGACGTCGCCGGGTAACAACTACTTAAGTATGTTTTAAGTGATTATGATTATGTTTGTGCAAGGTTAAGGTGGGAAGGCTTAGCAAGTTAGTTTTCATTGTGATGTTTGTATGTTATTATGTGACAGTGTATCGTTCCTTTTAATTTAATGAATGTATTTTGTAAATGTGTCTCAGATCGTTAAAACCATCCTTATATCCGCGTGCCAGATCGGGAACACTCACAACAATTTGTCAGCCTTCACGCGATGTTTTGTTCAGATTTATTTGGGTTACGGTTCTATGTGTACTGTGTCTGTTGGCTATGTTTTATTTATCGTCGGACAGAACCAACGTGACAGTAGGATTTTACACAAACAACAAAAAATAATTTGGGCAACGTAGTTTTATTGTAAAAAAGCAAAAAATGTTTATTCATTTATCAATTTTTTATCTAGATGCCTTCATTGACAATATTTAAATATCCCTTATTTTTGTAAATGTGGAATATGATGAAAGGGCCTAGTACTGTATATTGATACCCATAAACATGTGGTTTATGACTCAGGAGCAGCTCTTAGTCATCCTTTTTATTATTTGAAAAAAAATTATAAACATTAAAATTTCAGGTGATCAGCTCAATAAAAATGACCTAGCACCACTGCACTACTTGCCCTAGTTTTAGCAATGTTTACAGTATGAAATCACTTGACAGAGATTGCTTCACATTTAACATGATATGAAACTTAAAGTTATTAACAGTATAAATAATTCATGTTTTTTCGAATAATAAAGAATAATTTCTTCAAACTATTAATTACAGCCAAGAGCATGTTTTTACGGCAACCCTATTGGGATAGTTAGCAACACCGTTATTCTAAATAACTAGACAATATATAACCTCTGTTTCGATAGAGTTGTGTCAGTGACTGTCGTAGTTGTATAGACGGTGTGTTGTCTTGATGCTAGGATTAAATTATAAAGGATTTCGTGAGAATTCGCTTGGTATCCGTCTAAAGTGTATATTAATATTGTCTCTCATATAAAACAGCATATGTTCAGAAACAATTTGATTTGATAAAATATGATATTCACAGCTCACACTCTGTCACAAGCAGATGGATGGAAGTCAGCCTTAGGATCTTAGATTGTAAAAAAATGCTTCCATGACCGACCCATATTTGCTTTTTTGTGTATTAACAGTTATCTTTACTTAATTGTATAGAGGCGTAATGTCAAAGTTGAGAACGTGTCGTTTTGTCGAGTCTCTGTGAGTCTGCACCCGAAAGCGACAAGTGGTCTATTTTAATTGGAACCTCCGTATCTAGACTGTCGCTAAATACGGCATACACTCACTGATAGATGCGCTATTTGTTAGATGTATTAAATTATTTCAAGGGAGGTTCTATTTGTTAACTTAGCAACTCATGCCTACGACCCCACCAGCCGTCATTATAGTGATGAGGGCGGTCGCAAGCTCCAGGCACGGCTTCTGTTTATATCGTATATTATTGTAGTCTTGATTGTTATTATGCAGTTAAGCTACAGTGTAGCTTGCGTTTCAATACATGACATGTTTTTTACACAATAATTGTAAAGTAAGCTATAATAAATATTAATAAAGCTATAATATATAGTAAAAATTTATTAATACTGTTCATAATCATCGAATACCAATTTTTATTACATGTAATCCCAAAATATCACAGTAAAGTAATAGTTTTTGTCTGTAAAAAATGAATAATTTATATCTTTAAAAGGAATAAAATAAATGAATAAGAATAAGAATTGATACGAATATTGAGACGTAAAGAAACCAGACATTCATTATATTGTTTTATTTATGAACTAACGCAACGCAACGATTAGGAGTAAAATAAGGAAACACCCTTTGAATAGGTTGTATCACTTGTTTTAGTCCTTATTTATAACTTCAAAGCTAAATCGTATGAGCAACACCAGAACACTGACAACACTCAACAGTTTCTCGAATTCCATACATTTTGAGGTCATTTAAAACAAAAGAATAATAACAAAATCGAGAGATATGAGATGGTATTGCAGCTACATAGATATCATCCCCATCAAAAATATAATTAGACCACTAGATAGCTAAAGGATCAAAGAATTTATTACGCCATGTGACACATCGCACGCGGTGGAGGGGGAAGTGCCGCCATTTTGAGGAGGAGAAGTTACGTTGAATTTTCAAGCTTCAATCGTGAGCTCTCGTCGAAATCTAATGTCTATGACACAGCCTATCTTTAAGTATTTAATGTTTTTTTTGTCACAGCTACTTATTTTAAACCTTACGTCTATCCCAATAGAACATCTAAAGGCTGGAATATAAATAATTATTTAATACGTGATATAACTTTAACGCAAAGTGAGTTTAATGGGTAACAAGCCTTGTTATAAGTTCAGCTGAGTCAAGAGAACGTTATTTTTACTCGAGCGCTATTTTACACCAAACTTCTTCAGGTAGTTTAAACATGGAAGAAAATGAGGAAAAATTATAAAGCTCCATCTACTGGTGACATTTTTAGAATTGCAAACAGACAGCCAACATCTTAATCTTAACTGAGTAATAAATGAATAGAAGGCTAAATGACTGACTTCAAATAAATATAACTATTTCAATTTGTAAACTCTATTTCAGTAGATCCGTAGCAGTTTAATGGTTAATTTACTGTTTATGTCTTTAAATCTACTCACGGGTTTCACGCCCCAGGTACTGCACAGTTTCCTGTATAAAATACATTTTATTATAATCTTTTAAGAGTAATTGTAAAGTATAGTTAATATATGTAACATTATTTTCATCAGTCATCGTTTTTCTTTACATTTTCCAAAATAGTCGGGTCTAAAATATAGAAGGTCAAAAGCCAGAGAATAAAGGAAGCAATATTTTGAGCGTATCATGCAAAAATGTATTAAGTAGCCCATAATATTACGGAAGGGACAGCGATATAGCTATTATTACTTCCCTAATTTAAAATTTAAATGAGCCGCTCCTTTATTCTCATATAAACGTCACTGAAAACTTATATCTGGTGAAAAAGTATACAAAATGGATGAATGCAAAGGCGTTTATTACTTTATATATCGGAAATCATGTTTTATACAGTATGCATTAACAAATTTAATAAAAAAAATTAACATGTGCTTTACTTCCACTATGATAAACAATATCAATATGTAAGAGAATCGCAGTGGTATTAAAATGTATTATCAGTTAACACTATACCTACACTCCACAACAATTCTCACTATAACTACTCCAGATTATGCCCACTCCTTGAGAACACGCGGAAGACCGACAGTAAAGGGAATATAAAGAGTCAAGCCGGTAGTACAATATCCCTCCTTGGGTAGGGTAGAAGTAAATCAACCGATAGAGAACGCTAACCAATCAGAGTTTGTCGGAACGGACGGAAGCGATTATTATTCTGCCCAAGCGCCGTAGATGGCGTTGGCGTTCCGATTATTTGATAATTGTTTACTTGCCACCGTTAAATATATTTAACTCTGAATTATTGGAGTCTATAAGTTCTTATTTAAAAAAAAAGAAAGAAACTATTGTTTTTGAAATTCACAATGTATCATTCATCCTGAAGTTTTGTTTAGGAAAAATCAAATAGTTTTACTTAAACATAACAATAATATAAATAATTCAACCAAAAAATCGGTAATAAATACGAAGTGCTGTGAACTTGAACAGTGCCTATCGTAGTGAAAAGTCCATTTAACTGTAGTCAAAATTAAGTAGACTAGTGACTAAAAGCTCTAAATTTAAATAATAATAGTGAGTGACTTGTGAGTGATAATGAACACTGTGCAGAGTACGGGAGGAGGTCACGGACCAATCAAGAAGGATCACAAACATGAGGTAAGTAAAAATTAAACTATATTGCACTGTATTGTATGAGAAGTCTCTTGGTCATCTCCCTTACTTGTATCCTCCAATACACATTCGTATTTATGGTATGATATTGCATTGCATCGTACTGTATGGCATTATACTTTACGTATTAATGCAATGAAAATAACAACATGTTACGTATGATATGATACTACTGTATCGTACTGTATTGCATTGCATTGTAATATACCGTACTAGTAATATGTAAATATAATATATATCCTCCTTCTGTCTATAGATTTGGTGTCAATATGACAAGAAATGCCAGCAATATCGTATTGCATTGCTAAAATGCAAAATTTAAAATTATACAAATATCAATCGATCGTTATAATTTATTATTGCTCCTTTCACTTACTTCCCCTCTGTGTTGTTATGGGAATACAAAATTAATTGTATTGTATTATACTATTTTATATTGCATTGCATTGTATTGTAATGCATAATATTGAGCTGTTCTAAATCATATAACATAATATTGTACAAACATTAAATCTTCAGAAATGTTCTTTTGCTTCTTTCACTTACTTCGCTTGGAGGTAAAGAGACGGAAATACAATATTTATGGCATAGCATTGTACTGGACTTTATTTTATGATGTTACCCTGATTCCCAACTATAATGTTAGGAGATTTCCTTGAACAGTTAAATAAGAAATATAACTTTATTAAATAAAAAAGTATAAATTTATTGAAAGTGGTATTTAAAGTCCGTAGAAATAATGGGTGTACGCAAACAGCAAAGTTGGAGATATATTAGAAACGGTATAATTAATAGAAGCGCATTGCGTATTCCACTCCCTATAACGAGTACGTACATATTAAAACGGTAATTTTTTAAACTTCCGAGTATCCTTGGAAATGTATAATTGGGAAGGTCTTTGTTTTTGTTGTGTCTAACCCTTTTTTGACCTTTCAACGTTTGTTAAAAACAAATACTGTCTTTTACATGTGTCGCATAAAAGAGCTTTAAAATAATTGGATAAGGCTGCGTTTCCATCAGAGCTGAGCGAGGATGTGTAGCGAGGGATGTGTTTGTTTAGAACCAATATAATCGCTCCACTTGGTACACTGAGCGAGGCTAGTCCCACTCATCTCTGTTGGAAACGCAGCCTAATGTAGGTAGGTAATACATTGAATAGTGACATAAAATGTCGGACAATAAGTATTAATTATGTCCTATTAAATGCTATATCAATATTAAAGTCATAATCAATTAAACAACCTGATTGAGATGTTATCAAGATCATTAATACACGTAACGCCATCTATTAAGATATACCACAACTAAATGATATACTAATTATATAATTTTTGTTGATCTATTTAAATTCTTATTTAATAATTACATTCAAACAAAAAATTGTGCTCAGAAATAACAATATTTTTGAATATTTTCCTTAATGAAACAAAAAAAAATAAAATTATCAAATTATTTTTCAAATATTTGGCATCTCTAACAAATAAAATGTTTTAGTGTATAATGTTGTATTAGTTAATGATTATTTTAGATTTAATAGAAAGGAAGGACGCATGAAAGAGGTTGTACGTGATGATGAGAATGGTTAAAAATTAGATGATGAATGACGATGTTTGAAAGAAGACTGAGGCCGTATGATCGATGAAGTAAAGAAGATAAGACGTAGTATTTATTTTAAGACTATTTTGTGGTAATAGGAAGAATAAATTAATTGAAGATATTTTATGAGTTTACTTTACGTTTCTACTTTTATAATTGACAACGTTTGAAAAATATTAAGCTCTTAAAACAAAAATGCTGTTTCTTTATTTATCTGCCCCGAGATTGAAAAAAATATCTGTGATGTTTGTGTTCATTCGTTTCCAAGAAAAATAAAATAAAACTAAAACATATGTGATGACGTAACCTATGCGGCGGAATAAGGTAATGCCTTTGCCTTATTGGTTAAAGCAAAGGCATCCCTAATTAACCGTATATATGACGTCATTTGGCATTTACGTCTTTGTAATAATTACGTAGCTCATATTTGGAAAACAAACAATACGTGTCCATTTATTTTCCTCCTAGTTTCATATAACATAATATATATATGTTAAAAATATGAAATGTTGTCAATTCGTTTATTTGAAAAGTGGTAAACAATAAAATATAGCAAATAGCATGATATATGTCCCGCAAACAATCTGTTGTTGAAGGTCAGTCTATTACCATGGAAAATGTGAAAATTACGTAAATACATTTACATATGTAAAATAGAAACTTCTGTTTGTTTATATAGTAGCAAGTGAACCTGACTGCGATTACATTCAATACAAAATTTATTGTTATTAATTTATTTCAATAAAATTCCGAAACTAAAATAATTTAAATACAAAAATTATAAATCATCTGTTCTCTCGCATTATATAGTCGTTTTAAAGTTGTTTCATGTAACTTGCACGAGTATAAACCTGCGCAATTTTTTTTTACATTATTACTTTGTTTTTGTAGTCTAGTAGTAATGATCATCATCACACATTAAATCAATTTTGTCGCTCAGAAATTTCTATCAGTTAAATAACTTTCAAAATCGGATCAATAGTTCCTGAGATTACTTCCTTTAATCAAAAGGTCTGCGTGCACTTTGAACAAAATATCAGTAGAATAAAATCTAAATTAATTGAATACTTCCAGAGAATTAAGGTTAAAGTAGCTCCTTCATTCTATTGAAACACTCACCTTCACTACCCAGGTTGTCTTATGCCGTTACGTAATTTTTATCCCTCAGCAAATGCGGATTGGATAGTTTATACATAATTGAAAATGATAATGAATATTTAACAAGTAATGGCAATTGTATAAATTGTTTGCGCAATCGAATGTATCAATGAAAATGCAGAACTACTCGTCTGTTTGTTATGTTTAAATTGAATCCAATTGTCGTTTATTTGCATATAAATCAGGACAGTGAAATATTGTTTAGTATATGCGTCTAAAACTGTTAAATGGATACACAGTGTAAATGGATGTTTAAACTTAATAAATGGACTTCCATAACGTTCGATCCAAGGACATAAAATTTTGTAGTGATATTGACATTCAATTTTACACTCTTTCATTCACTCATTCAACCTCACAGGCAAATATAATGCACAGTAAGTCAGTCATAATATGATGACACTAATTCTAAGTTGGCAACACCCGCTTACACCTTGGTCTTTGCTATTAAGTCATCCTGTAAGCTACATGGTAGCTTAAGTGCACATTAACACTCAAAGGTTACTACAATAATATACAATCTAGATGGAAGCCGAGCGCTGCCCGGGGCTTGCAACCCAGATGCAGGAATAAAAGGACTTTTTACTACCAGTAAACACTCTCCTTCACCGCTCGACCTCCCAACCAGAATATTTAACACTTCTACAGCAAAACAAAAATTACACTAATTATTTAAATATTCAGGAAAATATCTCTAAATACACAACATTTTGAATAAACACGTGTTCTCCGGGAACAACTAATCCTTCTTTTTCTTCTTCAAAATCATTCTTTTTATAATACAAAATACATCATCTTTCCACTATAATGACGACAGGTCGTAGGCCTGTGTTGCCAAACCAATATTTAAAATATCAGTTACAATTTATAGAAACATAAAAATCGTTACAGTCTGTCAAATAAGTTTGTGAACGAGCCTGTGAGTATGAGTCACATATACATATATACATACATTACTGTGTAGAAGTTTTTTATATTATCCACGTCTATATCGCCACCAGGTGGCGCTGCAGCATAGAACTTTTTCTCAGCAGGGCCAGCACGGTTTTCTTAGTTTTACCAAGTTTAAATGTATTTTACTCAATAACCCATAAGTTGCTGAATATGTTATTCATTCATACAGATTTTTTATGGAACATATTTGAATGAATTATTAAATAAGTAAGATATTAAATGATATGAATATGTCTCACAAATTTTTCAGTTCTATCTGAAACTAATTTTAAAGTCCACGCAAACGAGAAATAAAATAATATTCAATGATACTCAAACATTATTATTTTACATGCACAAAGTATTATTTTATTCATTTAGCTCCCGCTTGATCCTAGCAATATCTACAAGGTCCATAATGATAGAAAGTATCATGGGCGCACCTCAATCTGTAAAGAGAATGTTTCATTTAATTGAAATACTATTTAAAAATTGTTAAAATAATCGTTGTAAATAAATGTAGAGTTCATAAATAAAATATTAAAAAATCTTGTAAAATTATTTTATACTTCTACTTTGTACAAAAATCCTTACACAATATATTCTGACATTATTATTCTTCGACATCGTCATTCATCATCTAATTTCCAACCATTCTTATCATCGTGCATGCATTTAAATACTATAAACCGAATATTTCCCAAGCCCAATAAAGAGATAATATGTACTTTACCAACTTAAGTGACTTACTTGCACAGGTTCCCATAGGTTATACCTGAAGTAGCACACACTGGAGCACAGACCTCAGTGCAAAAACAACCTGGTTTATTTGCGTTTATCCCCATTGTTAAGGCGAGAAGAGTGAAGACAACTGAAAATATACAAATTAATACTGTTACGCCAAATAATGGATGCTTCGTTAAAAACTAATAAAATTACTTAATAACTTCAAAAGTGACGTTTTATAATTTTTATAAGAAAATGGTTACAAATATCGACAATCACATTGAGACTTTTTTTAACCTATTATAGAAAATTTTGAAACATTTATTTGCGTTTTTAAAATAAAATCCAAAATTTATACTGAGAAATATCCTAATAGCGGTACAGTCGAGACTCTCAGCATTTATACCTGATTTGCAGATCAAACCATAATGTGATATACTATTAAACCCCCGACGCTACAACGACGCGACGGGTTGTTTTACGTTAAACGTGAATGAACGTGGAGAGAGAGAATGCGATTAGACTACATGCGATTTTTGTATGAAAACCAATTTGCTGTAGATGGTTTCAGAACCTTAACTCAGGCTAAGATGTGTTAAGATCTGATCAGCCATTTGAAGACTCTTCTCTAACTCATTTCCAAGCATTCTGTTTGGTGTCAAATTTATTGTAAAATATTTTTAAGACTTTGAAACATTGATGATATTGCAGCATTAAGTAGTGTGTATACCAACTCCTCAGCCACTTACAGCAGACGTTTCGTGGTGATGTTAATGAGGATAGTTTCTTCGATGGTATTTCCTACACATGTCAACATTGAGTAGTCTGGGCTATATCCAACTCCTCAGCCACTTACAGCAGACGTTTCGTGGTGAGGCTAATGAGGATAGTTTCTGCGATGGTATTTCCTACTCATGTCAACATTGAGTAGTCTGGGCTATATCCAACTCCTCAGCCACTTACAGCAGACGTTTTGTGGTGAGGCTAATGAGGATAGTTTCTTCGATGGTATTTCCTACACATGTCAACATTGAGTAGTCTGGGCTATATCCAACTCCTCAGCCACTTACGTTAAACAAGAGTGTGTATTGCGGTAGAATGTTTCTATCATAATTTAAGAAGTATAAATAACAATTTCATAGAGGTTTTTATTATTAGTTGTTATGAAGTTAAATTGATTATTTTTTAATAAGATCTCTTCCAAGGCGGAGCGAGACGGTTCGCACCCCCCACTTCTGGCACGCTACGTCACTCGATCATTCTTTGTTTTTATTTGTTAGGTAATGCTTTTGATATAATCATCAACGAGGCACAGGTACGAGCTCAGTGCGTTGCAGAAGTAGACCTAATTGTTAACTGTTCCTAGCACGTCAATGTAATTTGATGTAGCTCTATCCCGCTCTATCCCTAATCTGTAACGAGATTAATTGCAATTAAAACAAAAAAGTTTTAATTACCGATGAATGTAAATATTTAGTAAATAATTTGATAACATCGCCCTGCCGCGCCGATGGGTACCGAAAGTTCACGCTTTGTGTTTACTTTCTTTAATATACCAGATCATGTGGAGAATACGTAGATAAGTAAGACGCAGACGGAGTTGCGGACACAGCTAGTTATTAATAAAAATAAAATAATAAATGACTTACAGAAAATAATCTTCATTGTATCAATAGCAGGTACCAAATGTTGAACTAAGGAGAATATATCTGATCTACTGAGGATCACGATAACTGAGCCGTTTATATTGTAAATGCAGAACTTTTTAACTACAGATTGCATTCGGTTTTGTCTGAATAAATGAACATAAAAATATTTACCATAAGAAAAAACATGTCCAAAATTCATTTTAATTTTAAATTATAATTGATTACTAGTAATGATATAATATAAACTATTTATATCATTACTGGTAAACTGCTCCCGCTTCTTAGAGGAATAATGGTTTCTATAGTTTTATAATTTCTTTTAAATTATTATAATAATTATTAACATTTGTAACGATGACGCGCACTTTGATGAGGCTTCCACGCGTAGATGTGGGGTTCGGTGGAAATAGGAGGAATCTGAGGTTGCAGGTGTTGGTGTTTGTTCGCAGTTGTCTCCTACGGGAGAACAGACGCTAAAGCGCTGACTATACCTGAACCCTCGCAGCCCTAGGTTCATCGTAGCATCAGCTTGGTCTCTGAATGCTTTGACGGAAAACTATCTATCGATTTATATAATAAA
Source organism: Limenitis camilla (assembly GCA_905147385.1). NCBI lineage: Eukaryota > Metazoa > Arthropoda > Insecta > Lepidoptera > Nymphalidae > Limenitis > Limenitis camilla. The sequence continues at coordinate 332,816 of LR990231.1, forward strand.
TCTATAATTCGGTCAAGTACGAGTGTGGAACTCACGTACTGAGGGTTCGGTATAATTTCAATACCTTTATTGACTAGCTTTATCAAACTTTATAAGTTGACATTTAACAGTATGTCTTGTCGCCAACAGCCGGTACTAGGATATTGACAAACTGTGAATTCTGACAAACGCCGCCCTCTTAATATTAAAAAGACTAGTATTCGCAGTAGTATAGGGGGTTTAAGTCAGAGTTAAATCCAAACACTCGTAATTCCTCAATTTATTCCTTATATTATTCTTCCACTCGACGCCATCTGTGCCTGTCTGCCGCCGTGTTTAGAGCATTGTGGACTGTTGTGTCAAGAGTAGTGCGGATCTGATCAGTCAAACATGTCGGGCTTCTGCCTCGATCTCTTCTTCCATCCACTTTGGCAGTGACCAATAACTTCTCCAAGTTTCCGTCATCCTTTCTGGCAATGAGGCCAAAGTATTCCAGAACTCTACGCAGGCAGATCGTAGAAAGCCTTGTCTGTATCCTAAGTTCTTACAGGATTGATACTTTGGTGCGATGTGCTGTATAGTGAATCCACAGCATCTTTAGCCAGCACCACATCTCGAATGCATCAATACGATCGCGAACAGCTTTCTTCAGGGTCTCCGTTTCCGCGCCGTTTAGAAAACACATAGTATGGAAAACACTAGAGTGCGCACAAGATTGCTCTTGGTTTTCAGAGCAATGTTTTTACCTTCCATATGTTATAAAGTTGCGCCATGGCCCCTTTTGCCATTCCGATCCTTCTTCGTATCTCATTTTTGCACGAGGCATTACTACTAATGCTTGACCTGGGCGGTATACAAAGTTGTCAACTACCTCTAAGTTAAGCTTCCCTGTGAGTTCAAGCTTGCCTGTGCGATCTATGACCATGATCTTGGTCTTGGACCTGATTATCGAGAGTTTCAGTTCAGTGCAAATGCGTTCTATCCTATCCAAGAAGGTGATCATTTCCTCTTCAGTTGTCGCTAGTAAGGTGGTATCGTCTGCATATAGTAAATTAAAAATTTTGCGACCACCGATGGTGATACCTCAAGACCAATCATCGCAGGTACGTCTCATTATATATATTGAATAGGATGGGTGAAAGGATGCAGCCCTGTCGAACTCCATTTCCGAAACTGAACGGTTAGTTAGATAAAATCCCGTCAACCCTCATTATTCCTATGTTGCAATGGTAGAGTGGCTGCAATAGCGCAGTTAAGTGATGGGGCACACCCAGTTTCGACAAGACTCTCCATATACAGTCCCATTTGACACAATTGAAGGCTTTGCTGTAATCAACAAAATGTAAAATAACCGGTGTGCCAAATCGTAGCATTTCTCCACAATCTGCTTGACATTATGTATTTGCTCACGGGTACCTTTTCCCTTTACAAAGCTAACCTGTTCTCGCGGGATCTGCCAGTCAAGGTTGTACCGGACCCAGTTATTAATTACACACACATAGATACACAGCAAAACCCTGCTTGCGTGAAAAATTAGAGTGAGTGTGCGATAATTATTACATTTTTTAGGCCGATGCCTTCTTGTGCAGTGGAAGGATAATCGAATGAGTCCAAGCCTTGGGCCACTCACCGTTACACCATATGTGGTTACAGATGTTGTGCAATGTGTCAACCCCTTTTTCTCCCAGGGCTTTAAGTATTTCAGCTGTGATCTGATCTGGTGGTTTAATAGCTTTCAGTGAGTCAATAGCTGCGACTATCTCTTATCGCAAGATGTTGGGTTCCAGATCTAGACTGGACCAGTCCACGGTCGTCCAGTACAGTCCGTTTTGTTAGGTGTGCATCTCTCTGAAATCGTATCGAGCTCGTGTAGAGATTTTCCGTCTGCATTTTCGATGATCCAAGATTTGGGCTTAAATTGCCTAGGTAATAAGCGGACTTTCTTAAATAGCTGATCCGAAGTTTGCTGTTTCAATGCGTGAGTTTCTACTTCACGACAGATGTTATTAATGAAGTTATTCGTATCAAAGCGGCATTTATTTCTAAAAATTAAATTATTAATTTCATTTTTCAGAAATATAAAACACTTATTTTCAATATTTTTTTGTTTGTTGTAGATTTAATCTTACAAAAACATATTGTATAATGATTAATTTGATACTTAAATATGACTCCTTTATATATTTCTTTTTTTTTATGTGATTAAAAAGGAAATTGTATGTTTGAATATTTCTTCAATACAGTGTTCGGGTACTGTAGCCCTCTCATTTTGACTTCTTTTCTTCGTTGAATAATTTCCCACGTGTGTCGTCTATTATCCAAGCTGTCCTCTTGTGTCACAATCGGAACCGGGAAAAGTCTTCACATTTGTTATGGACGATTTCCAGCGGGTGTTAATCATCATATAATCAATTTGATTTCTATATCGATCGCCAGGAGATCGCCATGTGTAGAGGCGTCTATAATGGTGCTGAAAATATGTATTCATAATACTTAGCTTCCTACCAACGCAAAACTCAATGAGTTTTTGACCGCGTTCGTTTTTGGTGCCTAGACCAAATTTACCGATAATGTCTCTGATGGTGAAATCTAGTATAACTTTGCTAACCTTTGCGTTCCAGTCGCCGAGTTTGAATGAGATCTGGCGACTTGGTATGGCATCAAGTGTCTTCCAGGTTCCCATAGAATTCGTTGATATCCTCATGTGAAGCTTGTGCTGTAGGGGCGTAGATTTGCACAACGTCCAAAATGCATGGTTTTGTGTTCAACTTCAAGCTGTAGATTCTATCAGACACAGGGTTATATCCGAGGACAAACTTGTTCATGTATGATGGCAAAAGTATAGCAACGCCGTTCCTGCTCGAGTTATCTCTCCCTGAGTAGTATAGAGTACTTCCAGCAGTGGTGTTATAATGGCCTTGTCCACGAAGATGGGTTTCGCTAAAGCCCAGTATTGAGATTCTGTGGTTTTGTCTTACTTGTCAACAATGCTCAAATTTCCCGGATACAGTATTCCGTTTGTGTTCCAGGTACCAATACGAAATTGTGCGCGTATTGAGATTTTATATTTAATTTGTTTAGTTCCACAAGTAACATTTCTTCCTTCAGAGACCTGGAGGACCATCTCATCGGAAGCTTCAGTACCATCCGGCCCGGGAGCCGGAAGGCGCCGGGTGTTAGCCGGTTCGTCCAACAAAGCACGTTTTCTTGTTCCTTGCATCATGAGGTGATTTTCTTGGGATATAATCATGGTGGGTTCCCACATCAGTCTTTTAGAAGGAATTTCATATTTCACGGTCACTGAAAACCGCAAATATGGTATAAAATATAGGAACAAACATACGAAATTTTAAAAATTATAATAATAATTCAATCAATATAAATATTTAAACAACTTTCTAGTTTTATGGAATTTTGTTTTTCCATTTCGCACCTGTGTTACGCACATAACTGTCATTATTTTAAAATTATTATCATGTTTTTTACGAAATTTATAATACTCAGGCAGTCATCTATATATATATATATTTATGCGACTATTATAAATTAAGCCAGTTACAGCTTTTTCAACAACATTAAAGAAAAAAAATCTTTCTTAAACCAAGAAATTTACATTGCTATTAAACATCATCTTATAATTATTACAGAATTTATATCAAGGTTACATAGTAAAGTCATTACAGATTTGTTGATAGTTATTATAAAGTGGGAGAAACTCGGTCTCACCAATACGAATACGAAAAGCTAATTAAAGCTTCCTTCGCAATCCAGAATATCGAATAGGAATGAAATTGCGCGCCTGAGGGACTGACCAAGGCTTAAAGGTTAGGACGCTAAGAACGGAGAGTTGGGTTGAGTTGATAAACAAAAAAATAAAATTAAACTTCCAGAAACATAGTAATCAAAATTCTTCGAAACCGTGAGTGGTCACATGTCCCTGACATGGTAATAAATAGAGAAGAAAGTAAAAATAAATTTGTTACTTGTTAGGACTAGGGTTTAAGGTAAGGAGTGGGTGTATGCCGTCATCCCCGCAGGGTCATTTGGGTGACAAGCCTCATGGCCGAGTCCTCGGGCCTCTCCCGAAGCCTGGTGACTCCAAGTCGTGGAAGCATAACGGTCTCCCTCGTAGCTGGAACCCCGGAACGGCAGTATGTAGATAGGTAGTACAAAAAAAGAATTTACACCCCATGAGGAACAAGCGCCCCTAAGTAACAAACGCGTCCCATCCCATCCAATAAATTAATTGAAGATATTTTATGAGTTTACTTTAAAGCAAAGACGTCGCTAATATACGGTTGGTATATAATATGACGTCAATTGGCGTTTACGTCTGTTTAGAATAGTTAAAGGGATTGACCACATTGTTGTGCATTTTTGGCCCTGAGCGTGCAAGCAGTAAGGATAAAATAAATAAGTAAAATTGTTAGGGTTACTTAGCAGGTATTAGAAAAAGAATATACTTTAGTACAGTTTCAAAAAAAAATTATAGAATTTTTTAGAACCTTTTGAACGATAAAAATCTAAGTAATTAACTTTTCTTTGTTAATCTGTTATATAATGTAATAGATATATTAGTTAGGAATAAGGTAGTAGCATAAATTAACTAAACTAACTCAGAAACTAGATACCAATGACAAAATAGAATAAACTATTAATTACTGTCCGTTAAGTGTTAACTCAGTCAGTAATCCGTCCCATACATCTTGTTTATTTAATTAAAATAAGATGGAAATCACTTGTGGAAGCAGAGAAATAAAATACAGAGTTTTATAATACTATTTAGCAAAATGTATTTCGTCTTTTCTTTTTCACGCTTTGACAATAAGTGATATGAACAAACATTCATATAACATTATATTTTATAGAACACAACATAACGGCCAGCCTTATTCCAGTAATTACATTGCATACTCTTTAACACCCCCCCTCAATGTAATTACTTAACAAATAAAAACAAACTAACAATATAATAAATCTAACTTTAACTTTTATATCATTAACTAAAACATTATCATCAATACGAACTATACATTTCCTAAACCACATATCTTTGAAAATCTTGTAATCATTTCTTTATTTAAAGCTTTAGTTAACATATCTGCTGGCTGTTCACTTGTTTTAATATATTTAACACATATATTATGTCGATTTAGATGAGTAAAAATTATCGATTAAATCATCATCGGTGTCTATGGCGTTGGAGTAGAGTAGTGGTCACTTCCGTTGTTTTGACAATCTCGACCCTCGACCCTTTATATGCCATCGACAGTCTGACTGAAGTCTTAGTCTTAACTAATTCGTAATCTAAGGTATATTTAAACATAAATCAGGCCTTGTGCCCGAAACAACGTACATCAAACTTCCTAACATTTGTCTACATAATTGTTCTGTATCTCGATCTAAATTATTTTTACCCTCTAATATTTAAACATTAAAGTTCTGATCTAGAGGAGATGACATTGGTTTACAGTTCTCCATATTATACTTTTTAAGAACATTATCTAAATACTTTCTTTGATTTAATACGGTTAAATGACTTCCTAAACTCTGTTTAACTTTAATACCTAAGAACTCATTAATATATCCTAAGTCTTTCATCTTAAATTCTTTACTTAAAATGCTTTTGAATTGGTTTACTTTATCCACATTAGTACAAAAAATCAGAAGATCATCTGCGTATAACAAAACATAAGTTTTATCTTTGCCATCACATTTTACATACAAACATGAATCGCAATACGACCTCATAAAACCTTCTTTAACTATTACTGAATTAAATTTAATATTCCAATATTTTGGACAAATCTTGAGACCGTACAATGATTTATATAACTTTACAATATTATCCTTTCCAGAATTAGCACCTTCTGGTAACTTTATATACACATTTTCTTTATCTCACTGTATAAGAAAGCACCTGTTACAACCATTTGATAAATTGGCAAATCTAATTTCGTTGTTTTAACTACAAATAATCTAAAAGTAGATAATTTTGCTACAGGAGCATAAATTTCATTTAAATCTAAGTCATTGTCTTGCTCAAAACCTCTCGCCACTAACCTTGCCTTATGTTGGGTCGTATTATTATTTCTCTTTATTTTGAAAACCCATTTACTACTAATTACCTTCACATTTTCTGATACATTACAAATCTTCCACGTATTGTTTTCTTTTAGTGTTTGGAGTTCTCTCTCAATAGTCTCAAAAATCTCTATTCATTGCGTCTTTATAATTAACTGGATCATCACTATACACATTATTACATTGGTAAAAAAATGTTTGTTTCCTTACTCGTTTACTTTTCTCACGTAAATTCAAATCTGACATATTATCTGATTGCAATAAACTTCCACTATCATCAGTACATGGTTCATACTCACTTGTAGAATCAGTCTGACTTAATGTTAAATTTTCATTTGCACTAACAGGATCCTCCAATGTCTTAGTTTCAGGGATTTTATCTATTTCTACATCTCTCTTTGTTTCTACAGTATTCTTTTGCGAAAAATATATTCTATAACCTTTTACATCCTCGCCATGTCCAGCCTTGTATCCTTTTTCTCCCTTACTATCCCATTTCCGCCTCTTTTCTTTTGGAATATGTACATATACTGGTGTTCCAAAAACTTTTAATTCATTTATATCATATTTTTTATTTGTCCATAACTATATTATATATAAAAATTCCCATATGAGTATAGCCCGTTAACACTGCTAAATATATTAAATTTATTGCCTGTAATATTTTCAGCTTTATTAATATAATCTATTATACAATTAGTAACCATATATTTATTTTTAATAAAATATACACATCTGTAGTTCGAGTTATCTTTCAAGACTACAAAATATCTCGATCTACCGACAGTCATTTCTTCCATAGGACCACACGTATCAGCATGGGTTAACTCGCATGTCTTAATAGTGGCGCTCTCACTATTACCAAATGGTAAGCGATGTATTTTTCCTTTCAAACAACTCTCACACTTAGGTAATGAAGTTTGTCTTACCTTAATATCATTATTGAAAAGAACCTTTTTAACATAGTCCAAATTTTGGTGTGCTAATCTTTCATGCCATGTCAATACATTATTCTCTGTTTTAGCAACTCTAGCTTCATTATATTTATATCTAAAGATCATATAATAAGAATTTCCATTCCGTTTTGCAACTGCATAAATATTACTTTTTTTTTTTTTTTTTTTTTTTAATGGCTTTGTATTCACAAAACATTCTGCCAGTGTCGCGTATAATGAAGAAAAATCGAGGGAGACTGAGCGGTAAAAATTGCCAAAGATGCAGTGATAATTTCTGTAACTACATTAGGATTAGTGACGGTGAAACGTAGAGATGGTTATGCGACAGGAACCTACAAATAAAAAAAAAATAAAAACAATTAAACATATTTTTACATATATATACAAAGATACAACCTTCATTGCATTACAATTTAATATTATTATCTATAATAAATTTAACTAATTTTGTAACAAACGGGCTAAAGACTAAGGTTAAAATAGTTTTTAAATGTACTGGACGTGGAATGTAATCAGGGATAATATCATATAGTGAATATTTTAATTTTGGGCAGTCAAAAACAATATGATTCATTGAACCCTCATCTAAACCACATTCACAAATAGCACTGTCTTTAATTCTTAGCTTAGCCAGGTGTAATGGAGTACATGCGTGGCCTAAGCGGAGTCTACAAACGACTGTCGTAACTTTGCGGTCGGCATTACGAAATCGGAAAAACCATGGAGAAACAGGGACTTCAGGTTGAATAGCACTATAATATGAACCTTTGATTAATTTTGACTTATCCCAAAACTGATTCCATGCACTATACAAAATTTTTTTGGATACAGGGCCCAAATCGTGAGAGAAATTAAAAAAATAGGAAACGGAGCCAGATTGAGTTGCAGATTTGGCACACTTGTCAACTATTTCATTATTCTGAATTCCAGAATGACTTGGGATCCAAACAAGTGAAATGAGATAACCTTGTTGGTGACAATTAAATAAAGCTTCTCTAATTTTAAGAATAATAGGGAATCTTGATTTACTTCGAAACGGATTTTGAGTTATTGCCTGCAGAGTGCTTAAACAGTCCGAAAAAATAACGACCTTATTTAAGTTATGTGAATCAGAAAACAAAATAGCTTCAAGAATGGCTATTGACTCCCCAGTAAATACGGAGGACTGAGGGGGGCATTTGAAATTAAGGATAATATTAAATTTAGGGATCCAACACGCAGCTCCAACACACGATTCATCTGATAATTTAGACGCATCTGTAAATATCATAACAAAATCAGACCACTTTTTAGCAACTTTTCCCAAAAACTTCCTATTAGCCCCAGTGACGCCTTTTTCTATTCCCAAATTGGTGATAATCGATGGATTAAAAATTAGAGAAGGATAGGAACAGGAGTATAACGGGTTGAGATGGGATTTGTAGACAGGTGCACTAAACTGAGTAAATTTATTAAAACTTTTTAAAATGCATGGAAATTCTTGGCCCGGTTTGAGGAATTGCTCTAGCTGATAAAGTAACCCGAGCAATGGATGAGATGAAGACTGTAAAACTTTAGAAATGAATCGATCAGATAAATATTGTCTACGTAAATTTAGAGGAGATAAATATTACTATTTTTATAATTACATGAATTGTCATTAACAACTATGACATAACACAACTATGTCAGATGCACAATTTACAGAAAAAAAGGTTTGTTTTTAAATCTGGAACGTATAAAACATTTTTAGAGTTGTATCTATCCACTCTTTTCCGTCGTATACCTGACCTGATATATGTCCGCAACCTTTTTTTTTTTTTTTTTGTTGACCCGGAGGAATCTGCTTACAGATACCTTCCCAAGCGGGGACTTGGAAAGGTTATGCGGGGCTGGCGCAACTGTCTCTGAAGGAGGCAGCAAGAAACTACCTCTGAACGAGGTAGCCCGACCCGCTAAACCATCCGGGGTGTTCCTACACAGCGTCTGGAAATGGCAGGCCACGGGATCGAAACGCACCGCAACCTACCGACGCTTGTCCTCACCTGGACACTACTCTGGGGGACAAGATGGGTATCCCCTTCAATCCTCCGCAAAGTGCCGCTCCTGAAACACCTAGGGGCGCACAACTGCACTGGCCCTTCCCATGGGCAACAGAAACCCCCGTCTGTTACCCTTGGACCCACGTCACTCAGCACACACAACTCTATGGAGGCATTGCCGCCACAAAGGCGCGACGCCGGCGACCAAATCGCCTTTGGCGTATGAGCGGAGCCTCCGGGTCAGTCTCCCGGGCTCTCTCTGCTACCTCCTTCGCAGTGATGACGGCTTCGGCAAAGGCCGCCACTGCTTCCCATGCCTGCTCGCTACCGACCATAGCCCTCACTACAGCCGGCAATGACAGGTCCTCTCCAATAACCGCCACCAGAGCAGCGCGGTACTCTTCCCACGCAGAGCAGACTCGGCGCGTGTGATCCGCTGAGTCCTCTGCACCATCCCCACAGTGATGGCATATGGGGGATGGTTCCCTTCCCACCACCCGGTACAGGTATCGACCAAAACACCCATGACCCGTCAACACCTGTGTCAGGCGGTAAGTTAAGGCTCCGAATTCGCGACTAATCCATTCCCGTATGAGAGGCCGAATTGCAGTCACCAATTCCTGACTGGCCCCCGGGTTTTCCAGTCTACCCTCCCACTTGTTTAGCACTACCAGGTGCTCCTCTTTTCTCCAGAGACTGACCATCTGCAACGGTGGATCACCTTCATCCTGCACGAGCGCACGCATGCGCCTTCTGTAAACGGCTGCTAGTGCCTCTGCCTCCAGATCCCAAGGCGGCGTCCCCGCAAGCACACAGGCTCCTTCGCAGGATAGCGTACGGTACGCCCGAGCCACTCTCAGCGCCATAGTCCGCTGCGGACGTCGCAGCAGAACCGCGGTACGTTGGCTAAGAGAACCCGCCCATATGGGTGCACCGTACATGACCATTGAGCGTACGACCCCAGTGTAGAGTTGCCTACATGCGGCGCTGGGGCCACCTATGTTTGGGAGCAGTCGCCCTAAGCTCCCTGCAGTAGCCATCAGTTTAGGCGCTAACTGGCGGAAATGCTCCGCGAAGGTCCATCTACTGTCTACAACTAGACCCAGGTATCTCAGGTATGAACCGACGACGATGGACGTGCCGCCCACAACCAATCTCGCCCCTTCTGGAGGTCCGCCACGTAGTCCGTGGAAGGACATTGCCTCCGATTTACTCAGAGCCACTTCTAGCCCAAGCGCTCGAATCCTACGCATCACCTGTGCTACGCCAGCTGTCGCAAGAATTGCCGCCTCTCTATAGTTCAGACCACGGGCTGTGACGAGTGTGTCATCCGCGTAGCAGGTTACGCAGACGCCGGGAAGATTAGAGCCCCGCAAGACCCAGTCGTAGCCAATGTTCCACAGAAGTGGCCCAAGGACAGACCCCTGTGGAACACCGCACGACATTGCTCTAACTGCCCATTGTCCTTCTTTCGTGGGGTACGTGATGGTGCGTCCCTCAAAATAACTATGTATTACCTCCTGCAGGTATGACGGCACCCCATGAAACACCAGAGCCGCCTTGATTGTTTCCCAGGGAAGAGTGTTGAAAGCGTTAGAGATATCCAGCGAGATAGCTAATAACACCCCGCCCCGGGACACAGCCTCCTCTGCTAACATCTTAACTCGTGCTATGGCTTCTATCGTAGACCTCTTTCTTCAAAATCCAAATTGCGCGTCATGTAACTCAGTTTGCATTGACTGGACGAGTCGCGCGGCCAGAATACGCTCGAACAACTTGCTGATCTCATCTAGAAGCACGATTGGTCGGTATGCAGATGGCAAGGTTTCGTCTCGACCCTCCTACTTGAGTAAGACCAACTTACCAGTCTTCCATCTCCTAGGAAAATGTCTATGGGCGAGGCATAGACTAAAAATCTTTCTCGTCCACGTGTCCATGGCACTAAGCGCCACTCACAATGCTCGACCAGGAACCCCATCGAGACCAGGAGCAGTCTTTTTACCCCGAAGCTTCGAAACTGCGACCCGTAACTCTTCCTCGGATACTGGCAGAATCTCTTCCTCATCACATACCTCGAATCCACTTCTATTAGCCATCAATGGCGGTACCCACCCTTCTCTGTGCGGGAACAGAACCCCCACTACTTCTTCCACAAAGCATGGCTGAAGACTTGTTGTAATGGGCGGAGATCGAGGACAAAGCTTTGCTCTGATAAGCTTATACGGTCTGCCCCACGGGTCTCTATCCAAGGACGCGAGCCACTCAACCCAGGATGCTTTCTTCGCTTCCGCTATTCCGCTCTGCAAAGCCTGACATGCGAACCGATATACTTGGTACCGAACATCCTCCTCTTCCAGGTTACGAACTCTTCTGCGCCTGGCGCGAGTATACAAGCGACGGGCGTGGAGACACGCTCGACGCAGATCGCTAAGCTCTACCCGCCACCAATAAACCCAACGCCGTGGAGCAAAAGGCCTAGCCCGCGGCATGCTAGCATCACATACACGTGTCAGAGCCTCAGTCAACCTTTCTGTCTCCTCCTCAACATCTGCTGGAATAGAGGAGTCCTGCAACCAAGCTTCGATAATAGCGGCCTCTTCGGCCAATGATGACTCAAATTTTCCGAGCATCCATCTATGACCACCTCCAACGGGCGCAGCCCTAATATCCGTTGAGGACGCGGTGACACGAAACCGGATATAGCGATGGTCTGAGAGAGTTTCAGCATTCACCACAACTCGCCAATCCTGGACTCGGCGCGCAAGGGGAACAGTGGCAAATGAACATCCACTATTGAGCCTCCATTCCACCGCACACACGTTAGCTCATCTCCTCTATTCAGGACCTCCAAACCTAGGCTCACCACCCAATCCTCCAACACCCGACCCCGCACATCCGTTACTGAAGACCCCCACGCCCCGGATTTGGCGTTGAAATCGCCAGCGACGAGTACAGGACGAGGGTGCACACTCCCCACCAGGGCCCCGACCTCTACGAGCAATTGCTCGAAGGCGGCGAGACCTGAGTTTGGAGAACAATACACCCCCACTACTGCAGTGCCGTCCACATAAGCCATCACGTATCCCCGGCCCCTAGCCTTAGACTCAAGAGTCGGGGAGCCATTGGCCCTCTGAGCAACGATAGCCACTAAATCCTCGCTATCCCCCACCCAGTCATTCCGTGGAGGGAACACGTACGGCTCAGAGACCACCGCGATCTTCGTCTGCCATTCCGCCATGCTTTGCATTAGAAGATTCTGAGCCCTGGCGGAATGATTGACGTTCGCCTGCAATACTTCTAGTGCCATCGGACTAGGCGGTGTCCACCACTCCTCCACTATCCTGAACAGGATGAGGTCGTGGGACCTGGGGCTCCACCCCTCTCCTACCCTTTCCTTTTTTGGAGGCTGCCTCTCTCAATAAACAGTCCTTTCCACCGACCTGATGACATGCCGGCTTTCCCTTCAATTCGCATGAGGGACAGTGAGCCTCATTTTCACAGCACCGAGCGACATGTCCCGGCGCTCCACACTTATTGCAGTGGCCTGGTGCTTTTCCAGTTGCAGCTTTGCACTTCGCCGCTATGTGTCCCGGCGTCAGGCATCTAAAACAGCGTTTCAACGGGTCATTGACTGCTACGACGCGAGCCGAGACCCATCCGACCTTTATTCTTCCCGCATCCACCATCTTCTTCGCAGCCCCTACGGGAACTCCCAGTAACATAGCTCCGGTAGCAGAGATCTTATCAGCCTGCACGCTCTTAACACTACAGCTGCCCAAATTCGCGATCGCTGCAATCACCTCATCCTGCGCTATCGAATCATCTAAGCCAGTGACGCGGATTGAGGTTCGCATCACCGGCCGGTGAACCTTGATTGTTTCCGGGCTCATTACCTCCCGTAATTTCTCCGCCAGGGCATCAGCCTTTTCGCTTGCACCTCCTCCACCGATCTCAAGGACCCTCGCACCAGTTTGTGCCGTACTGAATCGTAAGGACTCGATCCCTAGAGACGCAATATCCACGCGCCCTCTAGCCTCCCTGAGTACCGCCTTGTAAGTTGTACCCTCAGCCGCTCTAGGCTGTAGGGTAAGGGTAATCGCCGCTGTTTTAGGTGGGCGAACCCTGACTCGCTTCTTTGCCGGCAAAGATTTTGTTACACCGGATTTCGTAGCAGGAGCTTTACTTCCTACTACCTTACTCCATATCTGTGAGGGCACCGAGGCACTAGTTGGAACCACGGTACTTATTGACTGCACGGGCTGCACCGACTGCGTTGAAGAATGTTCAGCTGCCTCTTTCGCTGCCATGGTAATTTTCCTCTTCTTTTTCCCCTTTTCAGTCTTTTTCCTCTCTCCAGATGTTGTCGGGGGGGAAGAAGCAGAAGTTGGAGAGGTAACGACCTCCAATACATCCATTGCCGAGTTTTCGGCAGACGATATGGCCGTCGCCACTCTCTTGTTCTTATCGGCTGCCAATGGGGGTCGTACACGTGGTGCGGGCAGGAGGCGGTCCTCGAAACTGGCCAGTCGAGCATCCAGCACTCTACCCATTACCTCCGCTGCTTTGCGCATTAGTAACTCTTCGCGATCCTCCGGAGGTGGCACCGCAGCCACTGGCGTTACTGCTGCTGTAGATGGATGATTTTGTTGCAACTTCTCCATCTTTGCGCGCATTTCTTCATTTTGTTTTTGAAGGACTATCATTTGTTTCCGCAATAACGCAACCTCCTCTGAAGCAGTACGGGACTTCAGATGGATAAAAATGTCCCTGATCGATTCTACCGCTGTGTTCAAACATTTTTGAAAGGTACCCTTCAACTTCTTCGATCTGTTCGTACCTTTTTTATCGCATCCAATGAAACCATCATCTCCTTCTCGAGTCCAGCAATTGACTTCGCTGAGTTATCCATTCCTGAAATTGCTAAATCGGTAATTCGTGCTTCTCTCGTAAAAAGCAACGCTTTTGTCATTTCCCGTACCTCCTCTTCAGTAGAATGTCTAAGTTCTTCTTCCCTTGAAGCCAGACATTCTTTGGTTTGTGCATGTTCAGGTTTCTTTGGTTTGTAAGGTCTACCCCTTCCTCTCTTCGACCGATGGGCAGTACCTTTGACTGATACCGCCCTTCTGCCGGATACCTCATCGTCCGTATCCAGGGAACTCGGCTCTTCTTCAGCTGGTCTTTTTTGGCTGTTGCCCCAGAACCTGCCCTCAGGTATGTCTACTCCTGTTGATCCTTTCACTCTGCATTCAGACATGTCTGAATCTGAGAGCCTCCTCACGACGACTCTACATTCCCTAACAAACTCGCCTAAGTCATTTATTTTATGCAGACTCGTTTCCTTCTTGTTGCCATTGTGTATCTTATTAAGCTGAATCAAATCCATTGTCTCGCCAAGGTCGTTGTTGGATCCTGCAATCGTTGCAGGGTTACCCGTCGGAACAACTACTAATCTATCCGACTCACTAGCATCATCCGTGTCCGTATTCGAGCCAATGACTCTACAGTCCCTTGCTAACTCGCCTGAATCATTCATCTTATGCAGATTCATATCCATTTTCTTGCCTTGATCAATTGTTTTAAGCAAACAAACATCCAATTTCTCGCTAAAGTCGTTAGTGGGTCCTGCAATCGTTGCAGGGTTGCCCATATCTTTTGTAATCACTAGGCAGATGTTGCCCCCTCCGGATTCGATGGGGCGTTCGGGACTAGTAAGTAGAATGTTAGAATGTCCCAGGTGGGATTCTCCGGCATTGTCGGTACCCACACGGAGAATAGATTTTTCATTTGCCTGTTCCATAGTTTTTTCCTTCATTGCGGGTGAAGGACCCTACTCTCCTAACTCTCATCAGGCCGCTAAGGGTGGCATTGAGCCATCCACCCACTCCGTAGAGCCCCTGATGTCGCGCGCCATAACCGGGATTTTAAGCGTTTTTTAGAGAGGTTGTCTCCTCGGAGCCTGGCAAAGATGAGCCGCCGGGCCCTGACTCTTCTCAGAAAATCCGGAAAGAATCATATTGGTGGGGACCGTAGTCGATCCACCCTTGCCTCCTCCAGCACGTACTCTCAGGCCAAGAGTACGCTTGGAGAGACGAACCCCAAGCCCCCATGTTGGTCTATTCGCCATGGCCAGCAGCAACACCACACACGCAACATCTAAAATCGTGGATGAAGTGATAAGATGAATGATGAGAAGGAACGAGCAAGGTGGTTGCTGCTACCCATGCCCAGGGTGCACCACGAGGAGGTTGACCAACATCACACCCCATATGTCCGCAACCTAAAACATTTATTTCATCTCCATTTCCTACAATAACAGATTTTCCTGAAAATTGGTTTAAAGATGTAAATAAATTACGGCCACAGCGCGCTTATGTGCGCTTGCTCCAGAGTCAATAAAATGCTTATACTCTTCTGGTAGCGACATTAATATTTTTGTTATCACAAATTTGTTCGGAACCTCTTCACCCATTTGTTTTAATTGGTTTTGCAATTCTTGAATTTTTGATAAAAACGTCGACATTTCCAGACCTTCTTCATATTTGTATTGAAAAAACCGTTGCTGTACAATATGAACAAAAAGCATAATAAATTGAGTTTAAAAGGGGTAAATCGCAAACATATCTAATATTTTTAAAAATGTATATTAATTTTCTGATGCGTCTGCATAGTCCATCAATGTGTTCCATCAACGTAAATGGTGATCAATTGTTACTCCTAAATATTTAATCGAATCTGTTCGCGTTAGTTCTTTACACTGACAACTATTTGTGGAAGAAATATAATCACAGTTACGTGCTTTTATGATAGTGGAATGTTGTTGAGGCGCTTGTCCTCCACGAATATTAAAGTTCATGTATTTTGTTTTGATTGTATTTAAAGTTAACAGATTGTCATCGAGCCATTTTGTAACTAGCTTAAAATCAATATTAGCATTTTTGTTACTTGATCCCATGATTCTCCGGAAGATATTACAACTGTATCATCGGCAAAAGGTATTATTTTTGAGTTTGTTAAAGATAATAAACACAGGTCATTTATATAAATAAGAAATAGCGTCGGACCCAAGATACTTCCCTGGGGGACGCCATATTCTAATATAATTTCATTGCTTATCACGTTTCCAACCCTAATACTTTACATTCGGTGACTCATATAGTCAATAAACAATTTTAGGGGTAATCCACGAATACCAGTATTTTCTAATTTTTTAGTCAGTATCGGAATGGAGACGGTATCGAAGGCTTTTTGCAAATCTAAAAATATGCCGATACATTTGCCTTTATTGTCCAAATCACTAACAATCCTTGCTATTAAGCCTTTCATAGCATCAGACGTTGACTTTGAATTTCTAAATCCATATTGATTCGAGGCTAAGATGTTATTTCTTTCTAAGTACATCTTCAGTCTTACATTCAGTAATTTTTCAATTATTTTGGAAAGTGTTGGCAAATGTGAAATCGGTCTATAATTAGAAATACTATCTTTATGACCGGTTTTATGTATGGGAATAATAATCGATCTTTTTAAAGCTGGCGGAAAAGAGCCTTCTTCGAAACAAAGGTTGCAAATTAATGAGATTGGCTTCGCTAAAACGCTAACTGCAATTTAAAAAAAAGATGAAGGTAAGCCATCCCATCCACTGGAATTTGTATTTTTTTATGATCTAATTGTATCTGCAACTTCGAGTATATTTGTTGGATTTAAATAAAATGAATGTACTGAATTTGAAAAATTGGACTGCAAATTTAAAAGTTCCGCTTCGTTTGTTTTAGTTCTAGTCATAATTTCATTAGCCAATTGTTTCCCAATATTAGCAAAGTACTTATTTGCATAATTAATTGATTCCTCTGGGGTTGGTTTTATAGATAGTATTTCAGTTACTGTATCTTTATTCTTATCAATATGACACATTTGCTTAACACAATCCCATTGTACTTTTGCATTAAATTATGTCTATACTATTTTGTTTATGTCTATACTATAATTGTTTATTCTTATTCAATATTTTCCGGCAGGTATTACGATATCTAACATAACGGATTTTAAGAATTACATTTTCGGGGTCCTTACTTGATTTACGGTGTAGTCTATCCCTATTTTTCATGCATCTAATCAAACCTGGTGTTATCCATATCTCCATATTTTTCTTTCTATTGGACAACCTAATGTTAGTAGTATAATCATCTAGTGTATTTGCTAATATATCAAGAAAAGTATTAGTGACTTCTTCCGTGGTTTTACTTTTAAACAGTTCATCCCAATTGAGACTTTTTAAGAATTTTATGGCAGAGTCATAATCAATCTTTTTAATTAATCCTGGCTTTAAAGGTTTCTTTGATAAATTTTTAGCAATTGACACAATTACACATGAATGATCTGTAACGGTTGAATCACATACTAATGTTGTAATCTCTTGTTTGGTTTTCGCTAAGCAGTGATCTAAACAACTTTTTCCATTAGTCACAAAAATATGTGTTGCTTGAAAACCATAGAAGGATAGCAGTTCTAGATATCTATCTGAATTTGGATTATTATTTAATTCTTTTATGTCAATATTTATATCTCCAAGTATGAAAACGTTATTTTTTTGGTACTCAGTAAGTATTAGTTCTAGGGACTCTAAAAATTTTTCTAGATTTTTAAATTGTTGTGGTCTATAAATACCTATTATTGTCGTATCTATTGATTGGGAAATCAGACATGTTAGTTCTTGAGTATTGTCCGGTTCGATTACTTTAAAGTTAAGGTCTTTTTTAATATACATAATGACTCC
Organism: Limenitis camilla; assembly: GCA_905147385.1. Taxonomy (NCBI): domain Eukaryota; kingdom Metazoa; phylum Arthropoda; class Insecta; order Lepidoptera; family Nymphalidae; genus Limenitis; species Limenitis camilla. The sequence continues at coordinate 350,629 of LR990231.1, forward strand.
GTCATTTTGGTTCAAATTTCTATTTGTAAAAAAATGATTGTAATTAGGTAAGGTTGGTACATCAGTGACTTTTGATAACCAACATTCAGTTAATATAATGATGTCTTGCTCAATTTCTAATCTCTGAAGAAGAATCAAAAGTTCATCGAAATTTTTATTAATACTGCGAATATTTTGTGTCATAATACGTAAACCACTATTGGTGTTATTTAATATCCCTCTACATTGCTCCGCGTTCTCGATCATTACCGCTGTGCCGATATTGAAATTCTTATCAATATCAGCTTGAATCTCTTGAATATTTACTGTCATCCTGTTAAAATTTTAAAAATTAGATAGGGTTATTTTTTGCGGTAATGATATAACAAGGTGCGGAACAAAAAAAAAGGATATGTTGAATTGATAAATTTCGTCATATATGAGACTAGTTTGTATTGTCAAGTAAGTGTGGTGTAGATTTAAATATGTGTAGTATATATAAATGTGTTTAAAGTATTTTACTATATGTGTTTTAGTATCTAAATTATAATGGAAGGTGATTTTGTGTACATAATCATTGTAAACAGATATTTTATACCTAAATATATAGTATAAGATGAGATCTATGTATATAAAATGTATAATAATAGTTTTAAGATTTAAATCTAACTTTATATCTTGTTTAAATGATACTAGTCACATTGGCTTATCCATTTTTAGGTCTTCAGCTTGTTCTAAGGTCTTAATGTGTATAGCCGGTTCACCATCATTTTTTCTTACATAAACTCTTCCTCTCGAAATCCAGCTATATTTAAATCCACATGATTTTTGAAGCTGACGAGCCAGGAAGTGTACTTTTCTTGCCTTTGGAGTAAGAGACTCGTTAATAAAAATCCGTTCCATTTCTTGTCTCCCAAATATTTTGGTATCAATCTTTTCTACATTCTCTTTATTATATTTCTTAACTGTTTGCAATACTTTATTTCGGGTTTGACCGTCGTGATATTCTACCATTATAGGATTTTTAGTCCCAGTCTTTACTCTATAGCAATGTCGAATAGTTTCCTTTGGCAGTTTCAGCCCTATTGTATCATGCAGTTGTGTGACCATTTGCATAACATCTTCATTGTCTTTTTTTGGGGTATTTATTTCAATTAAATTAGATAGTTGCTTACGCTGAAGTTCCTCCATCTGATCTTCTAAATATATAATTCTGCTTAACGCTTTGGAGTGATCTTCTTTTAAGACATTAACCGTATTTTTTAGTTCACTATATAGTGCTGTTGTCTGTGATAAGGATTTTTCTATTATTTCGTTCGTTTTCAAAATAAGATCATTTTGAGTTTTAAGCTCATTATTTTGTTCCTTAATTTCTTCAATAATTACGTTAATTTTTTCGAACTTCTCATCCTCACCCACTTTCATTAGACTAATAAAGTTGTGAATCTCCTCCTTCAAATCTTGAAAATCCGACCTCTCCTTACGTTTTCCAATAGCAATGTAGGGTTCTGAGTCGGTTATATTCTTACTAGCCAGATCAGGTTGTGACGAAGATTTAGTATCTTTATTCTTAGGCGAGCGTAGCATCTTAAAATTTTACCTATACTATATGATGTCGCAGCGGCTTGAAGCAGTTGACTAGTATAAAACAGTATATCCAAGGTAGACCAAAATGGCACTTAGTGTAATCCAATTACAGTCGATACTCAAATAATCACACCCCACACAATTTATATTTTTAACAGTGCAATACTACTCGGTTCGAGAGCGCGACAAGCAATGAGTTGATAATGATGATATTGTTTAGTATATGAGTCTAAAACTGTTAAATGGATACACAGTGTAAATGTATGTTTAAACTTAATAAATGGACTTCCATAACGTTTGATCCAAGGACATAAAATTTTGTAGTAATATTGACATTTAATTTTACACTCTTTCATTCACTCATTCAACCTCACAGGCAAATATAATGCACAGTAAGTCAGTCATAATATGACGACACTAATTGTTGTTGACAACACTGGCTAACACCTTTGTCTTTGCTATTAAGTCATCCATTATTACGTTACTGTGACGTTGAGACGATAACGTCACTTTGTATTTGTTCCGTGAATTTATTTTTTATATGTGCGAAATGTCGCAGTCTAAGCTCGAAAAAGTTGTTAATGAGTTGCACCAATCTATTGTGCACTTAACTAAAAAAGTGGAATCTTTGGAAGTGATCATACAAGAACAAAATAATGTAATTAAAAAGCAATCCGAGATCATTTCTAAGTTTGATGTTTTTACAACTACCCACAAGCTAACTTCTGTTTCCGAGTCGAGTGAATCGAGGCCTGTTAGAGCTGCAAAACTTCGCGCTGCGTCGTCGTTAAATAGAAAGAGAGAGGTATCTCCAAACGTCAACCGCGACAACGATAACTTGCCGCGGGTTACGAGCGAGAGGGAAGCGCGAAATCCTAACACCGGAACATCGAAAGAGCAAGATTTAGATGCCGATCCGCTTACACAGCCGTCTATTCAACCAAAAGGAGACGAAGAATGGACAGAAGTGAAACGAAAGCGAAAGAATAATACGCCAATCGTGCGTGGCACGGCCGCTCCCGGTAAAACGTTGCTTGAAGCTTCCGAACGTTGGAAATATTATCACCTTTATTATGTGAAGTCTGGTACTAATGATGAAATGATACGTAATCATTTAAAAGATGTATGTGGTATTGATGATTGTATTATTGAATCTCTTAAATCCCGTGGCAACTATGCATCGTTTAAGGTGGGAGTCTTAGCAAAAATGTGTGATAAAATATTGAATGTTTCGTGTTGGCCAGAAGATGTGTGTATTAAGTTATGGCGAAATAATACCTTTCGTAACAAAGCATCTGAAAAACAATAAACGCTATTATACTGTACCTATTGTTTACCAAAATGTAAGAGGGCTGCGTAGTAAAACGTCCGAATTTAAAAAATCTATATGAAGTTTGTCTGAGATAAAAATATTTGCCATTACTGAAACATTTCTTATTAGTTCAGTATATGATTCCGAGATATTTCCATCAAACTATATCGTTATTCGTAAAGATCGACTTAATAACGCTGGCTATGGAGGGGTATTATTAGCAGTCAATAATCAATGCAAAATAAAGCAAATCAATGAAGTAGACGGCTTGTCAGAAGACAAGGAGATTATTATTACTATTGTGACCTATAAAAACATAAAATTCTTGTGTTTAGTAGTTTATTGTCCGCCTAACTATTGTGAAGAACAGTGTCTAGCTATTTATAATGTTATAGAAAATGTTATATGTAAATACTCACAGTTAGATGTTTTAATTTTAGGAGATTTTAATCTTAATTCGTTTAACTCGAAGATAAATAATTATTTTATGCATTTAATTGAATTTTGTGGACTTACGCAGTACAATACGATAAGAAATGACTATGGAGGTATGTTAGATTTGATTTTGTGTGGATTATCGTCTGGGAATATTAGTGTAAGCAATAATATAGCACCCCTTGTTGAGGCAGATGCTTATCATCCGCCATTGGAGGTCACTGTGGAATGGCCTTGTAAAGCCAATATATATGTCACAAGGAAGCCAAGTCTCTCTAAATTAAGTGATCATAATCAGTATACATTGGTTGATTATAATTTTCGAAAAGCTAATTATAACTCTTTATATATGGCAATTGAGCGTATAGACTGGTCTAATCTTTATTTATTTAATGATGTAAATGATGCTTTAGAATATTTTTATATACAAATAAACAATTGTGTGAGTGAGTGTGTACCTCTAAAACAAGAAAACATATCAAAGCGTTATGTGTATCCTATATGGTATACCTCAGAAATAATACGGCACATTAGAAATAAGCACTTTCACCATAAGCGTTATAAGACTGAAAACAAATTATTTAATTTAGAGTTATTTAGATATTATAGGACACTTGTTAAAGAACTTATTGATATAGCTTATTCAAATTACTTATCATATACTGAAGATAATATATCTGAAAATCCTTAGGCATTCTGGTCTTTTACAAAAAATCATCGTGATCAGGTACGTTATATTAGCGAATTTAACTATCACGGGCAGTCCGTTTCAGGCCAACGTGCTATTGACGCGTTTGCAGATTATTTTAGTTCAGTATTTGTTGAAAGTTTACCTGAACTCAAAGTAGATGACATATTGCAGCAAATTCCTAGTAATACAGCAACGAACGCAAATATTATGATAAGAAATATCTCTGAGAAAGAAGTGTGCAAATCAATTACGAAACTGAAACCAAGATCATCATCTGGACCTGACGGAATGCCACCTTTTATAATAAAAGACTGTGCTTCCGTTTTTATGTCTCCTTTAGCGTTTATTTTTAACCTTAGTATTAAAACAAATACTTATCCTGATTTTTGGAAGGTCTCAAGAGTGACTCCCGTGCCTAAGAGTAAGAATAATACTGAAATCAGTGAGTATAGGCCTATAGCAGTCTTGTCAGTTTTTGGAAAAATATTTGAAACGGTACTCAATAGTTCTATATATAGTCAGGTGAGCGGTATGCTTAGCGATTGTCAACATGGTTTTAGAAACAAGCGATCTACTGCCACCAATCTTATGAGTCTTGTTGAATATGTTAATGAAAAGATGGATAGTAGACAGCGGGTAGATGTTGCGTACTTCGACTTTAAAAAGGCATTCGATCGCGTAGATAATGATGTACTTTTAAAAAAATTTGCTTTAATTGGATTTAATCCAAAACTTCTTCATTTCTTTGCTAGTTATTTTAATAATAGGAAACAATATGTTCAGTTTTATGGATTTAAATCAGAATCATATTATACCAGATCAGGAATTAGTCAGGGTTCCACGTTAGGTCCGACTCAGTTCCTGATTATGATAAACGATCTGCCTGATGTTGTTACTAAGGCCAAATGTTTAATGTTTGCTGATGACCTTAAACTATTTCTCGGTATAACTAATGATAGAGATTGCATAGATCTTCAAAAAGATATCGAAAATATAGCAAACTGGAGTGTGCAAAATAAGTTAGAGTTCAATATCAACAAATGTAAAATAATGATGTTTTCGAGGTCCCTCTCACTCACGCGCTTTAATTATCGGCTACTCGGTCAAAGTCTTGAAAATGTTTTGCAAATACGAGATTTGGGCTTGATACTTGATCGTCAATTGTACTTCAACCAACATATAGAAACTATATGTAAAAAGGCATCTAGAATGTTAGGTTTTATAATGAGAGTGACATACAATTTTAGAAGTCATGTACCATCGAAAATGCTGTATGAAGCATATGTAAGAAGTATTTTGGAGTTTAATTCAATAATATGGGATCCTATAGAAATGAAATATAGTGAAATGATTGAAAAAATTCAAAAGAAATTCTTACGTTATTTATATAAAAAAATATATGGATATTATCCTTACCTGTATCCTTCATTATTTGTTTGTGGCATGACTGATGTTTTAACATTAAGATTGAGACGGAAATTAGTTACAATTACCTACTTGTTTTTAATTTTAAATAATTTCATAGACTGTCCTTCAATGCTTGAAAGAATCAGATTTTTTGTACCTTTAGGTTATATGAGAGGCATAAGCGCAGAACATTCTGGTAGCATAAGGAGGTTCCACAACTTATTCGCTGAGCCACCAGGTTTACGTACACGTCATGCAAATAATATTCCTACGGCGAGAGCTGTGGGACTGTTTAATGACATATTCACACAAAATCAAATACCAGAATTAGATTTATTTAATAATAGTTTAGATATGTTTAAAACTTTATTGATTTCTTATTTCAGTAAGTATTAAATGTTAGATCTACTAAACTTGTAACGAATTGGCTTGTCTGTTATGTTACTTGTTGAATGAATAAATAAATAAATTAAATCCTGTAAGCTACATGGTAGCTTAAGTGCACATTAACACTCAAAAGTTACTACAATAATATACAATCTAGACGGAAGCCGAGCGCTGCCCGGGGCTTGCAACCCAGATGCAGGAACAAAAGGACTTTTTACTACCAGTAAACACTCTCCTTCACTGCTCGACCTCCCAACCAGAATATTTAACACTTCTACAGCAAAACGACAATTACACTAATTATTTAAATATTCAACAAAATATCTCTAAATACACAACATTTTGAATAAACACGTGTTCTCCGGGAACAACTAAACCATCTTCTTCTTCTCCGAAATCATTTTTTTAATAATACAAAATACCCTCGCTCATCTTTCCACTATAATGACGACAGGTCGTAAGCCTGTGTTGCCAAACCAATATTTAAAATATCAGTTACAATTTATAGAACCATAAAAACCGTTACAGTCTGTCAAATAAGTTTGTGAACGAGCCTGTGAGTATGAGTCACATATACATATACACATACATTACTGTGTAGAAGTTTTTTATATTATCCACGTCTATATCGCCACCAGGTGGCGCTGCAGCATAGAACTTTTTCTCAGCAGGGCCAGCACGGTTTTCTTAGTTTTACCAAGTTTAAATGTATTTTACTCAATAACCCATAAGTTGCTGAATATGTTATTCATTCATCCAGATTTTTGTTGGAACATATTTGAATGAATTATTAAATAAGTAAGATATTAAATGATATGAATATGTCTCACAAATATTTTTCAGTTCTATCTAAAACTAATTTTAAAGTCCACGCAAACGAGAAATAAAATAATATTCAATGATACTCAAACATTATATTTTTACATGAACAAAGTATTATTTTATTCATTTAGCTCCCGCTTGATCCTAGCAATATCTACAAGGTCCATAATGATAGAAAGTATCATGGGCGCACCTCAATCTGTAAAGAGAATGTTTCATTTAATTATTTCATTTAATTGAAATACTATTTAAAAATTGTTAAAATATTCGTTGTAAATAAATGTAGAGTTCATAAATAAAATATTAAAAAATCTTGTAAAATTATTTTATACTTCTACTTTGTACAAAAATCCTTACACAATATATTCTGACATTATTTTTCTTCGACATCGTCATTCATCATCTAATTTCCAACCATTCTTATCATCGTGCATGCGTTTAAATGCTATAAACCGAATATTTCCCAAGCCCAATAAAGAGATATGTACTTTACCAACTTAAGTGACTTACTTGCACAGGTTCCCATAGGTTATACCTGAAGTAGCACACACTGGAGCACAGACCCCAGTGCAAAAACAACCTGGTTTATTTGCGTTTAACCCCATTGTTAAGGCGAGAAGAGTGAAGACAACTGAAAATATACAAATTAATTCTGTTACCTGTGCCAAATAATGGATACTTCGTTAAAAACTAATAAAATTACTTAATTACTTCAAAACGCTAAGTGACGTCACGTTGTGCAGAACGATATTTTTTATAAGAAAATAGTTACAAATATCGACAATCACATTGAGACTCTTTTTCTTTATTTTAAGTACTTTTTCCCAAGATAGCGAACACGTCGCTCTTGTTAGTTTATACACTTGTATATAATAATAGATCCATTGAGAATTAATAGACCTTTGTAATAGACTCGTTAATTACATCTATACATATAATAAATCTTTAGACTTGCCGTGTGTGTTCATTGCGTGTATATTAAAAAAAATTAGCGGAGAGGTAATCAAATAACCTATAGATACCATTTCAAAAGTTTTTAAAAATTTTATCTGTTTGTTGTTTGTTTATGCGCGATAAACGCTGAAACTACTGACTATCATAGATGGCGTTGTCGGTGTAAAGTGTAGTAATTATGTATTATTTTATAGTTATAGGTTTTTAAAGTAATAATTTGTAATATTGCACAAATAAAACAGCCAGACTGACGCGACCACAGCGCCATTGCTGCAAATGCGGTCGAAATTTTTAACCTATTATATTTTTGAAAAAAAAATGTTGAAACATTTATTTGCGTTTTTAAAATAAAATCCAAAATTTATACTGAGAAATATCCTAATAGCGGTACAGTCGTGACTCTCAGCATTTATACCTGATTTGCAGATCACACCATAATGTGATATACTATTCAACCCCCGACGCTACAACGACGCGACGGGTTGTTTTACGTTAAACGTGAATGAACGTGGAGAGAGAGAATGCGATTAGACTACATGCGATTTTTGTATGAAAACCAATTTGCTGTAGATGGTTTCAGAACCTTAACTCAGGCTAAGATGTGTTAAGATCTGATCAGCCATTGGAAGACTCTTCTCTAACTCATTTCCAAGCATTCTGTTTGGTGTCAAATTTATTGTAAAATATTTTTAAGACTTTGAAACATTGATGATATTGCAGCATTAAGTAGTGTGTATACCAACTCCTCAGCCACTTACAGCAGAAATTTCGTGGTGAGGCTAATGAGGATAGTTTCTTCGATGGTATTTCCTACTCATGTCAACATTGAGTAGTCTGGGCTATATCCAACTCCTCAGCCACTTACAGTAGACGTTTCGTGGTGAGGCTAATGAGGATAGTTTCTGCGATGGTATTTCCTACTCATGTCAACATTGAGTAGTCTGGGCTATATCCAACTCCTCAGCCACTTACAGTAGACGTTTCGTGGTGAGGCTAATGAGGATAGTTTCTGCGATGGTATTTCCTACTCATGTCAACATTGAGTAGTCTGGGCTATATCCAATTCCTCAGCCACTTATAGCAGACATTTCGTGGTGATGTTAATGAGGATAGTTTCTTCGATGGTATTTCCTACACATGTCAACATTGAGTAGTCTGGGCTATATCCAACTCCTCATCCACTTACAGCAGACGTTTTGTGGTGAGGCTAATAAGGATAGTTTCTTCGATATTATTTCCTACACATGTCAACATTGAGTAGTCTGGGCTATATCCAACTCCTCAGCCACTTACGTTAAACAAGAGTGTGTATTGCGGTAGAATGTTTCTATCATAATTTAACAAGTATAAATAATAATTTCAGAGAGGTTTTTATTATTAGTTGTTATGAAGTTAAATTAATTATTTTTTAATAAGATCTCTTCCAAGGCGGAGCGAGACGGTTCGCACCACCCACTTCTGGCACGCTACGTCACCCGATCATTTTTTGATTTTATTTGTTAGCTAATGCTTTTGATATAATCATCAACGAGGCACAGGTACGAGCTCAGCGCGTTGCAGAAGTAGACCTAAGTGTTAACTGTTCCTAGCACGTCAATGTAATTTGATGTAGCTCTATCCCGCTCTATCCCTAATCTGTAACGAGATTAATTGCAATTAAAACAAAAAAGTTTTAATTACCGATGAATATAAATATTTAGTAAATAATTTGATAACATCGCCCTGCCGCGCCAATGGGTACCGAGGGTTCACGCTTTGTGTTTACTTACTTTAATATGCCAGATCATATGGTGAATACGTAGATAAGTAAGACGCAGACGGAGTTATTAATGAAAATAAAATAATAAATGACTTACAGAAAATAATCTTCATTGTATCAATAGCAGGTACCAAATGTTGAACTAAGGAGAATATATCTAATCTACTGAGGATCACGATAACTGAGCCGTTTATATTGTAAATGCAGAACTTTTTAACTACAGATTGCATTCGGTTTTGTCTGAATAAATGAACATAAAAATATTTACCATAAGAAAAAACATGTCCAAAATTCATTTTAATTTTAAATTATAATTGATTACCAGTAATGATAAAATATAGACTATTTATATCATTACTGGTAAACTGCTCCCGCTTCTTAGAGGAATATTGGTTTCTATAGTTTTATAATTTCTTTTAAATTATTATAATAATAATTAACATTTGTAACGATGACGCGCACTTTGATGAGGCTTCCACGCGTTGGTGTGGGGTTCGGTGGAAATAGGAGGAATCTGAGGTTGCAGGTGTTGGTGTTTGTTCGCAGTTGTCTCCTACGGTAGAACAGACGCTAAAGCGCTGACTATACCTGGACCCTCGCAGCCCTAGGTTCATCGTAGCATCAGCTTATGGTCTCTGCATGCTTTGACGAAAATCTATCTATCTATAAATATATATAATAAATCTATAATTCGGTCAAGTACGAGTGTGGAACTCACGCACTGAGGGTTCGGTATAATTTCAATACCTTTATTGACTAGCTTTATCAAACTTTGATTTTCGTGTGCGGGTCAATAGTAGTAATATTATCAAAAGTAGTTTTGTGGGACGTTTATTCCCGACATAAAAAATGAGAATTTAAATTGATATATTTATAATTACTTACAAAACAACAAAGAAAAATGCAATAGTAAAATATTACATTAAAATAATTTTGAAACCAGTGAATATATATCAATAAAATTCATATTGTCAAATATATAACCTCCTTTATAGGAGTCCATTAAAATATTTTACAAGTTGTCATTTAACAATATGTCATGTCGCCAACAGCCGGTACTAGGATATTGACAAACTGTGAATTCTGACAAACGCCGCCCTCTTAATATTAAAAAGACTAGAATTCGCAGTAGTATAGGGGGTTTAAGTCAGAGTTAAATCCAAACACTCGTAATTCCTCAATTTGTTCCTTATATTATTCTTCCACTCGACGCCATCTGTGCCTGTCTGCCGCCGTGTGTAGAGCATTGTGGACTGTTGTGTCAAGAATAGTGCGGATCTGATCAGTCCAGCATGTCGGGCTTCTGCCTCGATGTCTCCTCCCATCCACTTTGGCAGTGACCAATAACTTCTCCAAGTTGCCGTCATCCTTTCTGGCAATGAGGCCAAAGTATTCCAGAACTCTACGCAGGCAGATCGTAGAAAGCCTTGTCTGTATCCTAAGTTCTTGCAGGATTGATACTTTGGTGCGATGTGCTGTAAAGTGAATCCACAGCATCTTTAGCCAGCACCACATCTCGAATGCATCAATACGATCGCGAACAGCTTTGATACCTCAAGACCAATCATCGCAGGTACGTCTCATTATATATTCACCGTATATATTGAATAGGATGGATGAAAGGATGCAGCCCTGTCGAACTCCTTTTCCGAATCTGAACGGTAAGTTAGATAAAATCCCGTCAACCCTCATTATTCCTATGTTGCAATGGTAGAGTGACTGCAATAGCGCAGTTAAGTGATGGGGCACACCCAGTTCCGAGAAGACTCTCCATATACAGTCCCATTTGACACAATTGAAGGCCTTGCTGTAATCAACAAAATATAAAATAACCGGTGTGTCGAATTCGTAGCATTTCTCCACAATCTGCTTGACATTATGTATTTGCTCACGGGTACCTTTTCCCTTTACAAAGCTAACCTGTTCTCGCGGGATCTGCCAGTCAAGGTTGTACCGGACCCAGTTATTAATGACACACAGCAAAACTCTGCTTTCGTGAGAAATTAGAGTGAGTGTGCGATAATTATTACATTTTATGATCAATACCTTCTTGTACAGTGGAAGGATAATGGACTGAGTCCAAGCCTTGGGCCACTCACCGTTACACCATATGTGGTTACAGATGTTGTGCAATGTGTCAACCCCTTTTTCTCCCAGGGCTTTAAGTATTTCAGCTGTGATCTGATCTGGTGGTTTAATAGCTTTTAATGAGTCATTAGCTTCGACTATCTCTTATCGCAAGATGTTGGGTTCCAGATCTAGACTGGACCAGTCCACGTTCGTCCAGTACAGTCCGTTTTGTTAGGCGTGCATCTCTCTGAAATCGTATCGAGCTCGTGTAGCGATTTTCCGTCTGCATTTTCGATGATCCAAGATTTAGGCTTAAATTGCCTATTTAATAAGCGGACTTTCTTAAATAGCTGATCCGAAGTTTGGTGTTTCAATGCGTGAGTATCTACTTCGCGACAGTCACTTCCGTTGTTTTGACAGTCTCTACCCTCGACCCTTTATATGCGATCGACAGTCTAACTGAAGTCTTAGTCGTGCGCGGTCTCTCAAGAAGTGAACATCATCTAAGTAGTGCTAGTGATAGTGTCAAGTGCAGTGTAGTGCTGGAAGTGCTGTCCAACTAAGGTCACGTAAGTCCTTACAATGTAATTGCCACGTGGTTAAGTAAACACAATGTTAGGTTAGGTTAGCCTTAGGTTAGGTTAGCCTTGTGTTAGATTAGGTTTATGTGCGTTTAAACTTGGGTTTAAATGGAGAGCCTAGCAGTGGAGGCGAGTGTTGTAATTACTTAAAGGAGCTCCTTAAGCCTACACCTTGGTCCCAAGTCCAAGGCACTGCTTAAGTTTCTCTCGTAATTGTTAGAGATCATATTTGATAATTTATCGGTTCAGTAGAAGTATCTGCGTCGCGTTTACCCAATATTCCATTCAATACCATCACCCCCTTTTAGTGTTCCCCAATATTCCCATCTTTCTCCTTCCGTTTCCTTCCACATCGTTTTAAAATCCCCGACATATATATTTTTTTTTTATGTGATTAAAAAGGAAATTGTAAATTGTATGTTTGAATATTTCTTCAATACATCAGGGTACTGTAGCCCTCTCATTTTGACTTCTTTTCTTCGTTGAATAATTTGCCACGTGTGGTCTGTTATCCAACCTGTCCGCTTGTGGTCCCTACCTCTTTAGGAGAAAATTGCTCTTAGAGACTCATACTCATAGAGATTTGCCTTTCTAAACTTTTCCAGCGAGCATCGGCATTAGCTGCTGGCAGTGTTGAGTTCTCAGCGAGTTTGTCTTCGATCATGCTTTGGAAGTGTAACCGTTCAATAGGATTTAAAGCTCTGGGTGTAGGGCGTGAGTACTTTTGTATTGCTTTCAGGCGTCGGGAGAGACAGGCAACTAGGAGTACGTGGTCGAAACCACAATCGGAACCGGGAAAAGTCTTCACATTTGTTATGGACGATTTCCAGCGGGTGTTAATCATCATATAATCAATTTGATTTCTATATCGATCGCCAGGAGATCGCCATGTGTAGAGGCGTCTATAATGGTGCTGAAAATATGTATTCATAATACTTAGCTTCCTACCAACGCAAAACTCAATGAGTTTTTGACCGCGTTCGTTTTTGGTGCCTAGACCAAATTTACCGATAATGTCTCTGATGGTGAAATCTAGTATAACTTTGCTAACCTTTGCGTTCCAGTCGCCGAGTTTGAATGAGATCTGGCGACTTGGTATGGCATCAAGTTTCTTCCAGGTTCCCATAGAATTCGTTAATATCCTCATGTGAAGCTTGTGCTGTACGGGCGTAGATTTGCACAACGTCCAAAAGGCATGGTTTTGTGTTCAACTTCAAGCTGGTGATTATATCAGACACAGGGTTATATCCGAGGACAAACTTGTTCATGTATGATGGCAAAAGTATAGCAACGCCGTTCCTGCTCGAGTTATCTCTCCCTGAGTAGTATAGAGTACTTCCAGCAGTGGTGTTATAATGGCCTTGTCCACGAAGATGGGTTTCGCTAAAGCCCAGTATTGAGATTCTGTGGTTTTGTCTTACTTGTCAACAATGCTCAAATTTCCCGGATACAGTATTCCGTTTGTGTTCCAGGTACCAATACGAAATTGTGCGCGTATTGAGATTTTATATTTAATTTGTTTAGTTCCACAAGTAACATTTCTTCCTTCAGAGACCTGGAGGACCATCTCATCGGAAGCTTCAGTACCATCCGGCCCGGGAGCCGGAAGGCGCCGGGTGTTAGCCGGTTCGTCCAACAAAGCACGTTTTCTTGTTCCTTGCATCATGAGGTGATTTTCTTGGGATATAATCATGGTGGGTTCCCACATCAGTCTTTTAGAAGGAATTTCATATTTCACGGTCACTGAAAACCGCAAATATGGTATAAAATATAGGAACAAACATACGAAATTTTAAAAATTATAATAATAATTCAATCAATATAAATATTTAAACAACTTTCTAGTTTTATGGAATTTTGTTTTTCCATTTCGCACCTGTGTTACGCACATAACTGTCATTATTTTAAAATTATTGTCATGTTTTTTACGAAATTTATAATACTCAGGCAGTCATCTATATCTATATATTTATGCAACTATTATATATTAAGCCAGTTACAGCTTTTTCAACAACAGAATTTATATCAAGGTTACACAGTAAAGTCATTACAGATTTGTTGATATTTACTATAAAGTGAGAGAAACTCGGTCTCACCAATACTTTTCGTATTAAAAAGCTAATTAAAGCTTACTTCGCACTCCAGAATATCGAAATGAAATGAATTTGCGCGCCTGAGCGACTGACCAAGGCTTAAAGGTTAGGACGCTAAGAACGGAGAGTTGGGTTGAGTTGATAAACAAAAAAATAAAATTAGACTTCCAGAAATATAGTAATCAAAATTCTTCGCAACCTTGAGTCGTGACATGTCCCTGACATGGTAATAAACAGAGAAGATAGTAAAAATAAATTTGTTACTTGTTAGGGCTAGGGTTTATGGTAAGGAGTGGGTGTATGCCGTCATCCTCGCAGGGTCATTTGGGTGACAAGCCTCATGGCCGAGTCCTCGGGCCTCTCCCGAAGCCTGGTGACTCCAAGTCGTGGAAGTATAACGGTCTCCCTCGTAGCTGGAACCCCGGAACGGCAGTATGTAGATAGGTAGTACAAAAAAAGAATTTACACCCCCTAAGGAACAAACGCGTCCCATATACACCTCCTGTGGAGGTGGATTTTGTGCTAATAAGAAGAATAAATTAATTGAAGATATTTTATGAGTTTACTTTAAGTTTCTTCATTTATAATTGACAACGTTTCAGAAATATTAAGCTCTTACAACAAAAATGCCGTTTCTTTATTTATCTGCCTCGAGATTGAAAAAAATATCTGTGATGTTTTTGTTCATTCGTTTCCGAGATACCTTAAACCTATGTGATGACGTCACCTATGCTGCGGAATAAGGTAATGCATTTGCCTTATTGGTTAAAGCAAAAACGTCGCTAATATACGGTTGGTATATAATATGACGTCAATTGGCGTTTACGTCTTTTTAGAATAGTTAAAGGGATTGACCCCATTGTTGTGCATTTTTGGCCCTGAGCGTGCAAGCAGTAAGGATAAAATAAATATGTAAAATTGGTAGGGTTACTTAGTAGGTATTAGAAAAATGATATGCTTTAGTACCCAGCAGTTTCAAAAAAAATTTATAGAATTTTTTAGAACTTTAATTTTAAACGATAAAAATCTAAGTAATTAACTTTTGTTTATTAATCTGTTATATAATGTAATAGATATATTAGTTAGGAATAAGGTAGTAGCATAAATTAATTAAACCAACTCAGAAACTGGAAATCACTTGTGGAAGCAGAGAAATAAAATACAGAGTTTTATAATAATATCAAGCAAAATGTATTTCGTCTTTTCTTCTTCACGCTTTGACAATAAGTGACATGAACAAACATTCATATAACATTATATTTTATAGAACACAACATAACCGCCAGCCTTATTCCAGTAATTACATTGCATACTCTTTAACAAAATAAAATACACACAATACATATTTAAACATTAAAAAAAAAATAGATAATTCTTAAAAAATAAATAGTTAATTTACATAAAAAAAACTACGAAGTTCAATCACAATGAAAGCGAAATGAAATGGGATTTGGACAATTGAAAAAACAAATAGCCGTCACTGCTCCATAGACTAAATAAGATAATTCATCGAGTTAAGAATCGATTCCAAATAAATCGATTGCTTTTTTATCAAAATATTATTATCATAATAAACTTAATGCAATTATTATAGTAGACAATATTGCTTGTTTATTTATATTATACTAGCTTTTACCCGCAACTTCGTTTTCGATATTAGGGTAGCCTACAGGAGATCGTCTGTAGACATATTTAATAATTGCATGGTGTAGTCATACTAACATTGCACTCTCCTTTTAGCCCCTTAAGGGATTACTTTCGAATAATTATTTTACCCCCGTTTCATGACTTCCAATAAAGAACCTTCATACTGAATTTCATTTGAATAACTTCAAAAACGGCAGAGATTCATACTAACTTTGCACCCCCGTTTTACCCCCTTAGAGTGTGAATTTTCAAAAATCCTTTCTGAGTGCTAATCTATAAGATATTTTATAACGTAGGGGACGTTATAAAATATCTTATAGATTAGGCCCTGCGTTGATATGTCAATCAGTCAGTCAGCTTCTCCTTTTATTTATATTATATTTACTTAAAATAATGTTTTATTGGCATATATTTTTTCCATTTATTAAATAATTATTTTTTTATTAACCAATGTTTTTTATTAATCTTATTAAGAATATACGAAATCGATTTTAGGATGATCGAATAGTTTATCTTTTTAACCTAATGTTGGTAAGAAATCATTCTCATAATGTCAATTACAAGCCTAAAAATTAATTAACATACACATTAATTAAATATATTATTTCTGTAGATTGATACGACGAAAAATTGACTAGAGGCGTTATTTATTCAAACATAATTTTAGGTATAATTGTTCAGCTGGGCGTTTTCACAAAAAGGGCCCGAAATGGATATTCCCCTTTTAAAATTGATTTTAATCATTACCGAGCTCATATTTAAAAAAAATACGTATTCATTTATTTTCCTTCTAGTTTCATATTACATAATAATATACATATATGTTAAAAATATGAAATATTGTCAATTCATTTATTTGAAAAGTGGTAAACAATAAAATATAACAAATAGCATGATATATCGGCTTGAAAATTGCATCGCGCAAACAATCTGTTGTTGAAGATCGGTCAGCTATTACCAAGGAAAATGTGAAAAAATAAGAATATGTAAAATAGAACCTTCTGTTTGTTTATTTCAATGAAATTCAGAAACTAAAATAATTTAAATACAAAAATTATAAATCAACTGTTCTCTCGCATTATGTAGTCGTTTTGAAGTTGTTTCCTGTAACTTGCACGAGTGTAAACCTGCGTAATTTTATTTTACATTATTACTTTGTTTTTGTAGTCTAGTAGTAATGATCATCATCACACATTAAATCAATTTTGTCGCTCAGAAATAGTGTAGCTTTCTATCAGTTAAATAACTTTCAAAATCGGATCAATAGTTCCTGAGATTACTTCTTTTAATCAAAAGGTCTGCGTGCACTTTGAACAAAATATCAGTAGACAAAATCTAAATCAATTGAATACTTCCAGAGAATTAAACCTAAAGTAGTTCCTTCATTCTATTGAAACACTCACCTTCACTACCCAGGTTGTGTTATGCCGTTACGTAATTTTTATTCCTCAGCAAATGCGGATTGGATAGTTTATACATAATTGAAAATGGTAATGAATATTTAACAAGTAATGTCAATTGTATAAATTGTTTGCGCAATCGAATGTATCAATGAAATGCAGAACTACTCGTCTGTTTGTTATGTTTAAATTGAATCCAATTGTCGTTTATTTGCATATAAATCAGGACAGTGAAATATTGTTTAGTGTATGCGTCTAAAACTGTTAAATGGATACACAGTGTAAATGGATGTTTAAACTTAATAAATGGACTTCCATAACGTTCGATCCAAGGACATAAAATTTTGTAGTGATATTGACATTCAATTTTACACTCTTTCATTCACTCATTCAACCTCACTGGCAAATATAATGCACAGTAAGTCAGTCATAATATGATGACACTAATTGTTGTTGGCAACACTCGCTTACACCTTTGTCTTTGCTATTAAGTCATCCTGTAAGCTACATGGTAGCTCAAGTGCACATTAACACTCAAAAGTTACTACAATAATGTACAATCTAAATGGAAGCCGAGCGGTGCCCGGAGCTTGCAACCCAGATGCAGGAACAAAAGGACTTTTTACTACCAGTAAACACTCTCCTTCACCGCTCGACCTCCCAACCAGAATATTTAACACTTCTACAGCAAAACGACAATTACACTAATTATTTAAATATTCAGCAAAATATCTCTAAATACACAACATTTTGAATAAACACGTGTTCTCCGGGAACAACTAAACCTTCTTCTTCTTCTCCGAAATCATTCTTTTAATAATACAAAATACCCCCGCTCATCTTTCCACTATAATGACGACAGGTCGTAGGCCTGTGTTGCCAAACCAATATTTAAAATATCCCTTTAAATAATTTAATAAAGGTTACAATTACAGTCTGTCAAATAAGTTTGTGAACGAGCCTGTGAGTATGAGTCACATATACATATATACATACATTACTGTGTAGAAATTTTTTATATTATCCACGTCTATATCGCCACCAGGTGGCGCTGCAGCATAGAACTTTTTCTCAGCAGGGCCAGCACGGTTTTCTTAGTTTTACAAAGTTTAAATGTATTTTACTCAATAACCCATATGTTGCTGAATATGTTATTCATTCATCCAGATTTTTGTTGGAACATATTTGAATGAATTATTAAATTAGTAAGATATTAAATGATATGAATATGTCTCACAACTTTTTCAGTTCTATCTGAAACTAATTTTAAAGTCCACGCAGATGAGAAATAAAATAATATTCAATGATACTCAAACATTATATTTTTACATGAACAAAGTATTATTTTATTCATTTAGCTCCCGCTTGATCCTAGCAATATCTACAAGGTCCATAATGATAGAAAGTATCATGGGCGCACCTCAATCTGTAAAGAGAATGTTTCATTTAATTATTTCATTTAATTGAAATTCTATTTAAAAATTATTAAAATAATCGTTGTAAATAAATGTAGAGTTCATAAATAAAATATTAAAAAATCTTGTAAAATTATTTTATACTTCTACTTTGTACAAAAAATATCTTTTTTCTTCTTTACACAATATATTCTGACATTATTTTTCTTCGACATCGTCATTCATCATCTAATTTCCAACCATTCTTATCATCGTGCATGTGTTTAAATACTATAAACCGAATATTTCCCAAGCCCAATAAAGAGATATGTACTTTACCAACTAAAGTGACTTACTTGCACAGGTTCCCATAGGTTATACCTGATGTAGCACACACAGGAGTACAGTCCGCAGTGCACACACATGGTTTATTTGCGTTTATCCCCATTGTTAAGGCGAGAAGAGTGAAGACAACTGAAAATATACAAATTAATTCTGTTATGCAAAATAATGGATGCTTCGTTAAAAACTAATAAAATTACTTAATTACTTAAAAAACGCTTAAAAATATTTTTTATAAGAAAATAGTTACGAATATCGACACTCACATTGAGACCTTTTTTCTTTATTTGAAAGATTTGTTCCCAAGATAGCGAACACGTCGCTCTTGTTAGTTTATACACTATATATAATAATAGATCCATTGAGAATTAATAGACCTTTGTAATAGATTTGTTAATTACATTATTAATAAAAACAAAATAATAAATGACTTACAGAAAATAATCTTCATTGTATCAATAGCAGGTACCAAATGTTGAACTAAGGAGAATATATCTGTTCTACTGAGGATCACGATAACTGAGCCGTTTATATCGTAAATGCAGAACTTTTTAACTACAGATTACATTCGGCTTTGTCTGAATAAATTAACAAAAATATTACTAAGTTACCAGAAGAAAAAACATATCCAAAGTTCATTTTAATTTTAACTTATAATTGATTTTTAATTGAGATATAGACTATTTATATCATTACTGGTAAACTGCTCTCGCTTCTTAGAGGAGTATTGGTTTCTATAGTTTTATAATTTCTTTTAAATTATTATGATAATAATTAACATTTGTAACGATGACGCGCACTTTGATGAGGCTTCCACGCGTTGGTGAGGGGTTCGGTGGAAATAGGAGGAATCTGAGGTTGCAGGTGTTGGTGTTTGTTCGCAGTTGTCTCCTACGGGAGAACAGACGCTAAAGCGCTGACTATACCTGGACCCTCGCAGCCCTAGGTTCATCGTAGCATCAGCTTATGGTCCCTGCATGCTTTGACGGAAATCTATCTATCTATAAATATATATAATAAATCTATAATTCCGTCAAGTACGAGTGTGTAACTCACGCACTGGGGGTTCGGTATAATTTCAATACCTTTATTGACTAGCTTTATCAAACTTTGATTTTCGTGTGCGGGTCAATAGTAGTAATATTATCAAAAGTAGTTGTGTGGGACGTTTATTCCCAAAATAAAAAATGAGAATTTTAATTGATATATTTATAATTACTTACAAAAAAACAAAGAAAAATGCAATAGTAAAAAATAATTAATTTTGAAATCGGTGAATATATATCAATAAAATGCATATTGTCAAATATATAACCTTCTTTATAGGAGTCGATTAAAATGTTTTACAAGTTGTCATTTAAAAATATGTCATGTCGCCAACAGCCGGTACTTGGATATTGACAAACTGTGGATTCTGACAAACGCCGCCCTCTTAATATTAAAAAGAGTAGAATTGGTATGGCAGTAGTATATATATTCTTCCTCTTACAACCTTCCACTTTAAAAACTAAAACACAACTGTCGCGATCCCGAAACTAATCGCCCGATTCTCTCTCTTCGCTCCGGTTTCCTCAAAGGTGAGGGTCGTGACCACCTCCTCGCAACAATAGTTTTTGGTGGATTACTCGACGCCTTCTGTGCCTGTCTGCCGCCGAGTGTTGAGCATTATAGACTGTTGTGTAGTACAAAAAAGAGTAGTGCGGATCTGGTCAGTCCAACGTGTCGGGTTTCTGCCTCGAGGTCTCCTTCCATCCACTTTGCCAGTGACCATTAACTTCTCCAAGTTGTCGTCATTCTTTCTGGCAATGTGGCCAAAGTATTCCAGAACTCTACGCAGGCAGATCGTAGAAAGCCTTTTCTGTATCCTAAGTTCTTGCAGGATTGATACGTTGGTGCGATGTGCTGTCCAGTGAATCCCCAGCATCTAGCACCACATCTCGAATGCATCAACACGATCGCGAACAGCTTTCTTCAGGGTCCACGTTTTCGCGCCGTATAGAAAACACACAGCATGGAAAACACTAGAGTGCGCACAAGATTGCTTTTGGTTTTCAGGGAGATGTTTTTATCCTTCCATATCTTATAAAGTTGCGCCATGGCCCCTTTTGCCATTCCGATCCTTCTTCGTATCTCATTTTCGCACGAGCCATTACTTCTAATTCTTGAGCCCAGGTATAAAAAGTTGTCAACTATCTCTAAGTTAAGCTTCCCTGTGAGCTCAAGCTTGCCTGTGCGATCTATGACCATGATCTTGGTCTTGGACCTGTTTATCGATAGTCCCAGTTTAGTGCTGATGCGTTCCATTCTATCCAAGAAGGTGATCATTTCCACTTCAGTTGTCGCTAGTAAGGTGGTTTCGTCTACATATCTTTAATTAAAAAATTTGCGACCACCGATGGTGATACCTCCAGTTTAATCAGCGCAGGTACGTCTCATTATATATTCACCTTATATATTGAATAGAATGGGTGAAAGAATGCAAGCCCTGTCGAACACCTTTTCCGAAACTGAACGGTTTAAATAAAGTCCCGTCAACCCTCACTATCCCTATGTTGCAGTGTTGCGTTCTCAGCGAGTTTGTCTTCGATCATGCTATGAAAGTGTTTTTTTTTATGTACAGAAAAGTGCTTGACTACGATCACATCTAATGGTGTGTGAAGAAGTCTAAGATGAACGCGCACTTTTCCAAAATATGCCTATTCACTCTTCTTTTAAATGTGTCCAAATTAAAGGATTCGGAAATACTGACGCCGGTAAAGATTTCCATACTTCAGCCGTCCGCATCAGAAATGAGGAAGCAAAACGCTTCGTACGTGCTGGTGGTGTGTCGACTACGAAAAGGTGGAGACACTTGCGGCGCCTAGTAGTTCGGTGGTATAACGGTGAAGCGGGAAATAGGTTGTGCAGTACCTGCGCGCACTCTCCGAAATATATCCTGTAGAATACTGACAAACAGGAAAGTTTTCGTCAATGCTCTAGACTGTGAAATTTCCGCAGTACTATTGTCTTATATCCTATGAGTTTCATAGTACGGCGGTCAACCGAGTTTAGAGCTTCGAGCTGATATTTGGCTGAGCCACCCCAGAGGTGGCAACAGTACTCCATGCACGAACGAACCTGGGCTGATATAAGGTTGCAAGTTGCTCGGGCGCAAAATACTGCCTCACTCTGTTTAGCGTGCCAAGTTTTTTAGCTGCGTTCTTAGCGCTGGCCTCTATATAACTAAAAGGAAGTGTAACCGTTCAATAGGATTTAAAGCTCTGGGTGTAGGTCGTGAGTTCTTATGTATCGCTTTCAGGCGTAGGGAGAGACAGGAAACTAGCAGTACGTGGTCGGAACCACAATCGGAACCGGGAAAAGTCTTCACATTTATTATGGACGATTTCCAGCGGGTGTTAATCATCATATAATCAATTTCATTGCTATATCGATCGCCAGGAGATCGCCATGTGTAGAGGCATCTATAATGGTGCTGAAAATATGTATTTATAATACTTAGCTTCCTACCAACGCAAAACTCAATGAGTTTTTGACCGCGTTCGTTTTTGGTGCCTAGACCAAATTTACCGATAATATCTCTGATGGTGAAATCTGGTATAACGTTGCCAACCTTTGCGTTCCAGTCGCCGAGTTTGATCGAGATCTAGCGACTTGGTATGGCAACAAGTGTCTTCTCAAGGTTTCCATAGAATTCGTTCATATCCTCATCTGAAGCTTGTGCTGTAGGGGCGTAGATTTGCACAATGTCCAAAAGGCATGGTTTTGTGTTCAACTTCAAGCTTGTGATTATATCAGACACAGGGTTATATCCGAGGACAAATTTGTTCATGTATGATGACAAAAGTATAGCAACGCCGTTCCTGCTCGAGTTATCTCTCCCTGAGTAGTATAGAGTACTTCCAGCAGTGGTGTTAAAATGGCCTTGTCCAAGAAGATGGGTTTCGCTAATGCCCAGTATTGAGATTCTGTGGTTTTGTCTTACTTGTCAACAATGCTCAATTTTCCCGGATGAAGTATTCCGCTTGTGTTCCAGGTACCAATACGAAATTGTGCGCGTATTGAGATTTTATATTTAACATACCTTCAGAGACATGGAGGAAGAAATGTTACTGGTGGAACTTCAGAGACCTGGAGGAAGAAATGTTACTTCGGAAGCTTCGGTAGCAGATTTCACACCATCTGGCCCGGGTGCCGGAAGGCGCCGGGTGTTAGCCGGTTCGTCCAACAAAGCACGTTTTCTTTTTCCTTGCATCATGAGGTGATTTTCTTGGGATATAATCATGGTGGGTTCCCACGTAATTCCACGTCAGTCTTTTAGAAGGGATTTAATTTTTCACGGTCACTGAAAACCGCAAATATGGTATAAAATATAGGAACAAACATACGAAATTTAAAAAATTATAATAATAATTCAATCAATATAAATATTTAAACAACTTTCTAGTTTTATGGAATTTTGTTTTTCCATTTCGCACCTGTGTTACGCACATAACTGTTATTATTTTAAAATTATTATCATGTTTTTTACGAAATTTATAATACTCAGGCAGTCATCTATATATATATATATTTATGCAACTATTATAAATTAAGCCAGTTACAGCTTTTTCAACAACATTAAAGAAAAAAAATCTTTCTTAAACCAAGAAATTTACATTGCTATTAAACATCATCTTATAATTATTACAGAATTTATATCAAGGTTACATAGTAAAGTCATTACAGATTTGTTGATAGTTATTATAAAGTGGGAGAAACTCGGTCTCACCAATACGAATACGAAAAGCTAATTAAAGCTTCCTTCGCAATCCACAATATTGAATAGGAATGAATTGACGCGCCTGAGGGACTGACCAAGGCTTTAAGGTTAGGACGCTAAGAACGGAGAGTTGGGTTGAGTTAATAAACAAAAAAATTAAATTAAACTTCCAGAAACATAGTTATCAAAATTCTTCGAAACCTTGAGTGGTCACATGTCCCTGACATGGTAATAAATAGAGAAGAAAGTAAAAATAAATTTGTTACTTGTTAGGGCTAGGGTTTATGGTAAGGAGTGGGTGTATGCCGTCATCCCCGCAGGGTCATTTGTGTGACAAGCCTTATGGCCGAGTCCTCGGGCCTCTCCCGAAGCCTGGTGACTCCAAGTCGTGGAAGCATAACGGTCTCCCTCGTAGCTGGAACCCCGGAACGGCAGTATGTAGATAGGTAGTACAAAAAAAGAATTTACACCCCCTGAGGAACAAGCGCCCCTAAGGAACAAACGCGTCCCATCCCATCCAATAAATTAATTGAAGATATTTTATGAGTTTACTTTAAAGCAAAGACGTCGCTAATATACGGTTGGTATATAATATGACGTCAATTGGCGTTTACGTCTGTTTAGAATAGTTAAAGGGATTGACCACATTGTTGTGCATTTTTGGCCCTGAGCGTGCAAGCAGTAAGGATAAAATAAATATGTAAAATTGTTAGGGTTACTTAGTAGGTATTAGAAAAATAATATACTTTAGTACAGTTTCAAAAAAAAATTATAGAATTTTTTAGAACCTTTTGAACGATAAAAATCTAAGTAATTAACTTTTCTTTATTAATCTGTTATATAATGTAATAGATATATTAGTTAGGAATAAGGTAGTAGCATAAATTAATGAAACCAACTCAGAAACTAGATACCAATGACAAAATAGAATAAACTATTAATTACTGTCCGTTAAGTGTTAACTCAGTCAGTAATCCGTCCCATACATCTTGTTTATTTAATTAAAATAAGATGGAAATCACTTGTGGAAGCAGAGAAATAAAATACAGAGTTTTATAATAATATTTAGCAAAATGTATTTCGTCTTTTCTTTTTCACGCTTTGACAATAAGTGATATGAACAAACATTCATATAACATTATATTTTATAGAACACAACATAACGGCCAGCCTTATTCAGTAATTACATTGCATACTCTTTAACACCCCCCCTCAATGTAATTACTTAACTAATAAAATCAAACTAACAATATAATAAATCTAACTTTAACTTTTATATCATTAACTAAAACATTATCATCAATACGAACTATACATTTCCTAAACCACATATCTTTGAAAATCTTGTAATCATTTCTTTATTTAAAGCTTTAGTTAACATATCTGCTGGCTGTTCACTAGTTTTAATATATTTAATACATATATTATTATTTTTAATTAACTCTTTAATAAAATGATATTTAATATATATGTGTTCTAAACGCTGAATATTCTCCGTAATTGCAACAGACATAGCTGACTGATTATCACAATAAATAGTAACTGGACATACATTTTCTATACCTAAATCTTTTAAAAGATTAATCAGCCAGCAAGTTTCTTTAGCTGCCATACTCATTGAAACATATTCAGCTTCAGTAGAAGACAAACTGACACACATTTGCTTCTTGGAGCACCATGAAATTAAGCAATTGGAAAATTTTAATAAATAGCCTGTAGTAGACTTAGGAGTTTGAATATCTCCGCCCCAATTGGCATCACAATAGCCTTCTAAAACTAAATCTGTACAATTATTAACTAATTCGTAATCTAAGGTATATTTAAACATAAATCAGGCCTTGTGCCCGAAACAGCATACATCAAACGTCCTATCATTTGTCTACATAATTGTTTTGTATCTCGATCTACATTATTTTTACCCTCTAATATTTTAACATTAAAGTTCTGATCTAGAGGAGGTGACATTGGTTTACAGTTCTCCATATTAAACTTTTTAAAAACATTTTCTAAATACTTTCTTTGATTTAATACGGTTAAATGACTTCCTAAACTCTGTTTAACTTTAATACCTAAGAACTCATTAATATATCCTAAGTCTTTCATCTTAAATTCTTTACTTAAAATGCTTTTGAATTGTTTTACTTTATCCACATTAGTACCAAAAATCAGAAGATCATCTGCGTATAACAAAACATAAGTTTTATCTTTGCCATCACATTTTACATACAAACATGAATCGCAATACGACCTCATAAAACCTTCTTTAACTATTACTAAATTAAATTTAATATTCCAACATTTTGGACAAATCTTGAGACCGTACATTGACTTATTTAACTTTACAATATTATCCTTTCCAGAATTAGCACCTTCTGGTAACTTTATATACACATTTTCATTTATCTCACCGTATAAGAAAGCACCTGTTACAACCATTTGATAAATTGGCAAATCTAATTTCGTTGTTTTAACTACAAATAATCTAAAAGTAGATAATTTTGCTACAGGAGCATAAATTTCATTTAAATCTAAGTCATTGTCTTGCTCAAAACCTCTCGCCACTAACCTTGCCTTATGTTGGGTAGAATTATTATTTCTCTTTATTTTGAAAACCCATTTACTACTAATTACCTTCACATTTTCTGATATTTTACAAACCTTCCACGTATTGTTTTCTTTTAGTGTTTGGAGTTCTCTCTCAATAGTCTCAAAAATCTCTATTCATTGCGTCTCTATAATTAACTGGATCATCACTATACACATTATTACATTGGTAAAAAGATGTTTGTTTCCTTACTCGTTTACTTTTCTCACGTAAATTCAATTCTGACATATTATCTGATTGCAATGAACTTTCACTATCATCAGTACATGGTTCATGCTCACTTGTAGAATCATTCTGACTTAATGTTAAATTTTCATTTGCACTAACAGGATCCTCCAATGTCTCAGTTTCAGGGATTTTATCTATTTCTACATCTCTCTTTGTTTCTACAGTATTCTTTTGCGAAAAATATATTCTATAACCTTTTACATCTTCGCCATGTCCAGCCTTGTATCCTTTTTCTCCCTTACTATCCCATTTCCGCCTCTTTTCTTTTGGAATATGTACATATACTGGTGTTCCAAAAACTTTTAATTTATTTTTCATATTTTTTATTTGTCCATAACTCATATGGGAATTTTTTACTAACCTTACTTTTTCCAGTTCTATTTAAAACGAATGCTGCTGTGTTTACCGCTTCTGCCCATAACTTCTTTGGCAAATTCTTTGCATAGAGCATAGTTCGAGCAGCTTCGACCAGTGTACGATTTTCCCTTTCGGATTTTCCATTTTGTTCAGGAGTATATGGAACAGTGGTTTGGTGGGTAATACCCAGCTAAAAAAATATTTATTTTATTTCTTTTACAAATTCTAGCCCGTTAACACTGCTAAATATATTAAATTTGTTTCCTGTAATATTTTCAGCTTTATTAATATAATCTATTATACAATTAGTAACCATATATTTATTTTTAATAAAATATACACATCTGTAGTTCAAGTTATCTTTCAAGACTACAAAATATCTCGATCTACCGACAGTCATTTTTTCCATAGGACCACACGTATCAGCATGGGTTAACTCGCATGTCTTAATAGTGGCGCTCTCACTATTACCAAATGGTAAGCGATGTATTTTTCCTTTCAAACAACTCTCACACTTAGGTAATGAAGTTTGTCTTACCTTAATATCATTATTGAAAGAACCTTTTTAACATAGTCCAAATTTTGGTGTGCTAATCTTTCATGCCATGTCAATACATTATTCTCTGTTTTAGCAACTCTAGCTTCATTATATTAATATCTAAAGATCATATAATAAGAATTTCCATTCCGTTTTGCCTAAACGGAATGGAAACCTAAAACATTTATTTCATCTCCATTTCCTACAATAACAGATTTTCCTGAAAATTCGTTTAAAGATGTAAATAAATTACGACCACAGCGCGCTTATGTGCGCTTGCTCCAGAGTCAACTAGCCATTCAGATTCCATATACTGTTCTTCTGAGTAGGATATTAGAAATGCATTGTCCTTCTTCCCTCTTTTGTTATATTTGTACCAACATTGTGCATTATTATGGCCACTTTTATTACACTAAAAGCACTTTTTATTAATATTGTTTTCACTTTTTCCTACCTTGTTATTATATTAGTTATTATATTTACATTCAGTTTGATAATGTCCAAATTTATTACATTTGTAGCATTTTATACTTCTTTTATCTTTAATAACACATGCTGAGGATGATGGACATTCCTGCTCTTTATTTTTCTCTTTCAGCCTATATTCTTCTACTAGTAATCGTGCTACTAAGTGGTCTAACGTCTGCTTATCATCCGGAGCTGACTCCCAAGCAGAAATAAAATGCTTGTACTCTTCTGGTAGCGACATTAATATTTTTGTTATCACAAATTTGTTCGAAACCTCTTCGCCCATTTGTTTTAATTGGTTTTGCATTTCTTGAAATTTTGATAAAAACGTCGACATTTCCAGACCTTCTTCATATTTGTATTGAAAAAACCGTTGCTGTACAATATGAATACTTGTTTCGGACTTTTGCTCATAAATACTTTGTAATTTATTTCATATTTCCACAGAAGTGTTACATGAGATGATTATATGCAACCAAACGGTTTCCGACATTCTTGTGACCAACAGCATCTGAGCCTTTGTATCATTAGCCTCCCAAATAACTTTATCTTCTGCAGTCTTTGTCTGTAAATTTAACTTCCAGATATTCCAATTGTTAGACCCTTCCAGCTTTATTCTACTGCTGTTTCCTTCCATTTTGCTTACCTTCCTTGCTCAACTTCTAGAACAAGTCTCCTTCTCGACTTTTGCCGTCGATATTTTATTTTGACAAACTTTCTGTATTTTATTATTACTTTGTGACTAGGATGACTAGGATGACTGGGCCCATAACCAGATGGAATTCACTCGTGGAAGCAGAGAAATAAAATACAGAGTTTTATAATAATATTTAGCAAAATGTATTTCGTCTTTTCTTCTTCACGCTTTGACAATAAGTGACATGAACAAACATTCATATAACATTATATTTTATAGAACACAACATAACCGCCAGCCTTATTCCAGTAATTACATTGCATACTCTTTAACAAAATAAAATATACACAATACATATTTAAACATTAAAAAATAAATAGTTAATTTACATAAAAAAAACTACGAAGTTCAATCACAATGAAAGCGAAATGAAATGTGATTTGGACAATTGAAAAAAAAAATAGCCGTCACTGCTCCATAGACTAAATAAGATAATTTATCGACTTAAGAATCGATTCCAAATAAATCGATTGCTTTTTTATCAAAATAATATTATCATAATAAACTTAATGCAATTATTATAGTAGACAATATTGCTTGTTTATTTATATTATACTAGCTTTTAGCCGCAACTTCGTTTGCGATATTAGGGTAGCCTACAGGAGATCGTCTGTAGACATATTTAATAATTTCATGATGTAGTCATACTAACATTGCACTCCCCTTTTAGGCCCTTAAGGGATTACTTTCGAATAAATATTTTACCCCCGTTTCATGACTTCCAATAAAGAACCTTCATACTGAATTTCATTTGAATAACTTCAAAAACGGTAGAGATTCATACTAACTCTGCACGCCCGTTTGACCCCCCTAGAGGGTGAATTTTCAAAAATCCTTTCTGAGTGCTCCCCTACGTTATAAAATATCTTATAGATTAGGCCCTGCGTTGATATGTCAGTCAGTCAGTCAGCTTCTCCTTTTATTTATATTATATTTACTTAAAATAATGTTTTATTGGCATATATTTTTTTCCATTTATTAAATAATTATTTTTTTATTAACCAATATTTTTTATTAATCTTATTAAGAATATACGAAATCGATTTTAGGATGATCGAATAGTTTATCTTTTTAACCTAATGTTGGTAAGAAATTATTCTCAAAATGTCAATTACAACCCTAAAAATTAAGCTCATATTTTAAAAATATACGTATTCATTTATTTTCCTTCTAGTTTCATATTACATAATAATATACATATATGTTAAAAATATGAAATATTGTCAATTCATTTATTTGAAAAGTGGTAAACAATAAAATATAACAAACAGCATGATATATCGGCTTGAAAATTGCATCGCGCAAACAATCTGTTGTTGAAGATCGGTCAGCTATTACCAAGGAAAATGTGAAAAAATAAAAATATGTAAAATAGAACCTTCTGTTTGTTTATATAGTGCAAAGTGAACCTGACTTCGATTACATTCAATACAAAATTTATTGTTATTAATTTAGTTTAATGAAATTCAGAAACTAAAATAATTTAAATACAAAAATTATAAATCAACTGTTCTCTCGCATTATGTAGTCGTTTTGAAGTTGTTTCCTGTAACTTGCACGAGTGTAAACCTGCGTAATTTTATTTTACATTATTACTTTGTTTTTGTAGTCTAGTAGTAATGATCATCATCACACATTAAATCAATTTTGTCGCTCAGAAATAGTGTAGCTTTCTATCAGTTAAATAACTTTCAAAATCGGATCAATAGTTCCTGAGATTACTTCCTTTAATCAAAAGGTCTGCGTGCACTTTGAACAAAATATCAGTAGAAAAAATCTAAATTAATTGAATACTTCCAGAGAATTAAAGTTAAAGTAGCTCCTTCATTCTATTGAAACACTCACCTTCACTACCCAGGTTGTCTTATGCCGTTACGTAATTTTTATTCCTCAGCAAATGCGGATTGGATAATTTATACATAATTGAAAATGGTAATGAATATTTAACAAGTAATGTCAATTGTATAAATTGTTTGCGCAATCGAATGTATCAATGAAAATGCAGAACTACTCGTCTGTTTGTTATGTTTAAATTGAATCCAATTGTCGTATATTTGCATATAAATCAGGACAGTGAAATATTGTTTAGTATATGCGTCTAAAACTGTTAAATGGATACACAGTGTAAATGGATGTTTAAACTTAATAAATGGACTTCCATAACGTTTGATCCAAGGACATAAAATTTTGTAGTGATATTGAATTCAATTTTACACTCTTTCATTCACTCATTCAACCTCACTGGCAAATATAATGCACAGTAAGTCAGTCATAATATGATGACACTAATTGTTGTTGGCAACACTCGCTTACACCTTTGTCTTTGCTATTAAGTCATCCTGTAAGCTACATGGTAGCTCAAGTGCACATTAACACTCAAAAGTTACTACAATAATGTACAATCTAAATGGAAGCCGAGCGGTGCCCGGGGCTTGCAACCCAGATGCAGGAACAAAAGGACTTTTTACTACCAGTAAACACTCTCCTTCACCGCTCGACCTCCCAACCAGAATATTTAACACTTCTACAGCAAAACAAAAATTACACTAATTATTTAAATATTCAGCAAAATATCTCTAAATACACAACATTTTGAATAAACACGTGTTCTCCGGGAACAACTAAACCTTCTTCTTCTTCTCCGAAATCATTCTTTTAATAATACAAAATACCCCCGCTCATCTTTCCACTATAATGACGACAGGTCGTAGGCCTGTGTTGCCAAACCAATATTTAAAATATCCCTTTAAATAATTTAATAAAGGTTACAATTACAGTCTGTCAAATAAGTTTGTGAACGAGCCTGTGAGTATGAGTCACATATACATATATACATACATTACTGTGTAGAAATTTTTTATATTATCCACGTCTATATCGCCACCAGGTGGCGCTGCAGCATAGAACTTTTTCTCAGCAGGGCCAGCACGGTTTTCTTAGTTTTACAAAGTTTAAATGTATTTTACTCAATAACCCATATGTTGCTGAATATGTTATTCATTCATCCAGATTTTTGTTGGAACATATTTGAATGAATTATTAAATTAGTAAGATATTAAATGATATGAATATGTCTCACAACTTTTTCAGTTCTATCTGAAACTAATTTTAAAGTCCACGCAGATGAGAAATAAAATAATATTCAATGATACTCAAACATTATATTTTTACATGAACAAAGTATTATTTTATTCATTTAGCTCCCGCTTGATCCTAGCAATATCTACAAGGTCCATAATGATAGAAAGTATCATGGGCGCACCTCAATCTGTAAAGAGAATGTTTCATTTAATTATTTCATTTAATTGAAATTCTATTTAAAAATTATTAAAATAATCGTTGTAAATAAATGTAGAGTTCATAAATAAAATATTAAAAAATCTTGTAAAATTATTTTATACTTCTACTTTGTACAAAAAATATCTTTTTACTTCTTTACACAATATATTCTGACATTATTTTTCTTCGACATCGTCATTCATCATCTAATTTCCAACCATTCTTATCATCGTGCATGTGTTTAAATACTAAAAACCGAATATTTCCCAAGCCCAATAAAGAGATATGTACTTTACCAACTTAAGTGACTTACTTGCACAGGTTCCCATAGGTTATACCTGAAGTAGCACACACAGGAGTACAGTCCGCAGTGCACACACATGGTTTATTTGCGTTTATCCCCATTGTTAAGGCGAGAAGAGTGAAGACAACTGAAAATATACAAATTAATACTGCTACGCCAAATAATGGATGCTTTGTTAAAAACTAATAAAATTACTTAATTACTTCAACAACGCTAAGTGACGTCACGTTGTGCAGAACGATATTTTTTATAAGACAATAGTTACAAACATCGACAATAATTGCCTCACATTGAGACTTTTTTTCTTTAATTAAAGGACTTGTTCCCAGGATAGCGAACATGTCGCTCTTGTTAGTTTATACACAATCCCTACTAATTTTATAAATGTGGTTGTAAGTTTGTTTGTTACGCTTTAACGCGAAAACTACTTAACCGATCATCAGGAAACTTTGTACTCATATTCTTGAGGGTATTAGAAGTAACATAACCTATGTTATTACTTATACTTATTATGAAGTTTTATTTCTACTGATCTCTGATACTTATTTGATGGCTTCAATGCGGGCGAAGCCGCGGCTAAAAGCTAGTAAATAATAATAGATACATTGAGAAGTAATAGACCTTTGTTAATACTTGTTAATTACATTATTATTATTAATAAAAAATAAAATAATAAATGACTTACAGAAAATAATCTTCATTGTATCAATAGCAGGTACCAAGTGTTGAACTAAGGAGAATATATCTGATCTACTGAGGATCACGATAACTGAGCCGTTTATATTGTAAATGCAGAACTTTTTAACTACAGATACATTCGGTTTTGTCTGAATAAATGAACAAAAAAATATTATTAAGTTACCAGAAGGAAAAACATGTCCAAAGTTCATTTTAATTTCAAATTATAATTGATTTTTAATTGAGATATAAACTATTTATATCATTACTGGTAAACTGCTCCCGCTTCTTAGAGGAGTATTGGTTTCTATAGTTTTATAATTTCTTCTAAATGATTATAATAATAATTAACATTTGTAACGATGACGCGCACTTTGATGAGGCTTCCACGCGTTGGTGAGAGGGTCAGTTCGGACTCCCGGCAGAGAAAACAGGAGGAATATCAGGTTGCAGGTGTTGGTGTTTGTTCGCAGGTGACTCCTACAGGAGAACAGACGCTAAAGCGCGGACTATACCTGGACCCTCGCAGCCCTAGGTTCATCGTAGCATCAGCTTATTGGCCAGCATGCTTTTACGGAAATCTATCTATCTATACATATAATAAATCTAAAATTCGACCAAGTGCGAGTGTGGAACTCGCGCACTGGGGGTTCCGATTATTTCAATACCTTTATTGACTAGCACTATCAAATTTTGATTTACGTGTGCGAGTCAATAGTATTAATATTAACAAAAGTAGTAGTGTGGGACGTTTATTCCCGGCAGAAAAAATGAGTATTTCAATTGATATACTTACAAAGCAGAATGTAAGAAAACATTTGAAAAATGCAAAAGTAAAAAATTACATTAAAATGTATATTGTCATATATATTTTTAGGAGCCGATTAGAATATGTTACAAGTTGTCATTTAACAACATGTCATGTCGTCAACAGCCGATACTAGGATAATGACACACTGTGGATTTTGACAAACGCCGCCCTCTTAATATTAAAAAGACTAGAATGCGCAGTAGTATAGAAGGTTTAACAGAACAATCGTAATTCCTCAATTTATTCCTTATATTGTCCGTCCTCCTTACAACCTCCCACTTTAAAAACTAAAACACAAATGTCGCCGTCCCGAAACTAATCGCCCGATCATACCATATCCAAAAAGTAGGGGTACGGTCGGCCAAGGTCTCTAGTACATTTACAAAGAATATAAAATGTGTATTCGATAATCGAGATATTGTAATTAATATTTTAATAAAACCTAACAGTAGTAACTATAGAACCTTTTGACAAAGAATTCATCGTTGTGTACAGATTACAAATAAAAAAGTAAGCTTAAAACAATCAATAGTATAGTAAAGTATGGTATAAAATATAGGAACAAACATACGAAATCTCTTTTTTAAAAATTATAATAATAATTCGATGAATGTAAATATTTAAACAACTTTCTAGTTTAAGGGGATTTTGTTTTTCCATTTCGCACCTGTGTTACGCACATAACTGTCATTATTTTAAAATTATTATCATGTTTTTTTACGAAATTTCATATCTATTTATTTAAAAATGTTATATATTAAGGGGTATTAAAACACGCATAATATCACATGAGTGTTCTAATACCTAATTATCTATAGTTGCATACATGAGTTTATCTACACCCATAATTAAATCCTCTATCAAAGATTCTGAAACAGCTTACTGCTAACATTAACACTCCACAGACAGCCACTCCTAGTGACCTAACGTCATCCATTACTGAGTATTTTGTTTTTATAATAGATAAGGTGCAAACGAGCAGATGGTCCACCTGATGGTAAGTGGCCACCATCGCCCATGGACATCAGAAAAACAAGAAACACTCTCTCGTTTTGTCTAAGCGTTGCATCCCCGAAGATAGAGTGGGAAGGGGGAATGAAGAAGAAAAATGATGCGGCAAGAGCCCAGAGTCCACTAGACCCACAGCATTAATGGGATGGGAGAGGGAGGGGTAAGTGTGGCCCACATGCGGCTCAACCGGAACGCGTCTATGACACTTGGCGATCGGATTCGCATGCTGGTGGTCGCAAGCCAGTCGGGGAACAGATCCCCTACCACCAAGGGGGTGGTGTGTTACTCGGCTTTTACGAGAGCTCTCCCAGCGGCAGAGGGGAATAGTATTCTAACCCGTCCCCTCACGGGTGATACAAATAAACTGAGTATTGACGAAGCAATCATTTATTGTAGTTGTAATGAATATTTTGTATAGTGCAATTATTAAAATTCACTTCAATATGGAAGGTAATCGCTCATTTTTTTTGTAAGAAACAATAAATATATTTTCTTTACGGCTGTTTTTTTTTTTAATTCATATAGATGCCACGCGTCGAGCAGTAACAATGTGTCTGTCTGTTGAGTGAACCCTTTGCGCAGGAGGAATTTGAGTGTTATTATGAAATTCAGTACAACATTATATGATCCGTTGAATGATGAATGGTTAGGACATTGGGTGTTTTAATGTTGGCAATAAGCTAACCGTTTCAGAATCTTTTATAGAGGATTTAAAGCATGGGAGTATATAAACATTATAATAGGCTAGATTAAATTATTTATAATCCTTTCATATTTTAATAAATATCAATGGTTTTTGTAATGATTATTCAAATGAAAGATTAAACCTATGCTGCGCAGTAACACTCATGATATGATAATAATATGCAATTTAGATGGAGCTGAGCAGCGTCTTGAGACCCAGGAGCAGGTTCAAAGACGTCTTTTACTATGCACGAACTCGGACCTTCACCGCTCAATCTCGCTACCGAATATTAAAATAATAAAGTGCATTATTCATGTCCTCCTTGATAAGGGAGGCCACCATGCCACCAAATAACACTATACTATTAATACTTTAATGTGTACTATGTACATGCGATATCACTTGACGGATGGGTTAATCCTATCGGAACGAAATTTATATATTGTGTAACTACATGACTCAGAAATGAAAAGTGCTAGGTAGGGTATAAATAATACATGAACATTTAAACATACTCAATATAGAATCGGATTAAAAGAAATAATAATATGCTATGAATAATAATTATAAATTTTAGTTTTTGAAGGTCGGACAGAAGGCTGCTAATGGGGTAGACCCCATAGAAAATTGGAGGACGATATTATAAAGACTGTTAGCCCATTGGCTACATGTGGGCCAAAATAGGGACAAATGGATTAAGAGGAGGAGACCTTCGCCTATAGCAGTATTTTATTTATAACCTAAATCTTCTTAATGTTTTGCGAGAAATAAAAGGCCTTTTTATTTTTTTTATTTTTATTTAGTTATAAATTTTATGATTCTAAAGAGTTAGAAGTTAAACTTAAAGTTAATAAAAACATCTTGAAGATAAAAGTATATTTCATTTATTTTTTATCTAAATAGCTTCCGCTTGATCCTTGCAAGGTCCATTATGAAGGAAAGTATCATTCGCACACTCCAGTCTGCAAAGAGAATATTTCATTTAATTAATATTCATTTATTACTTTCTCCCGCTGTACAGTACAAAATATTGTTTCTGGAAATTGTGGAGATGAAAAAATAAAAGTATTTAAACATATTCGTCGTCGTTTGTCCATATTTTTGTGCGCGCATCACGTGAAAGCTGTATATGAATGGTATGGGAGCTATACTGCGCAGTAACACTCAAATGACAATATTAGCATGATCTAGATGGAAGCCGAGCAGTGCCTGGGGCTTGAAGCCCAGGAACAGGTTTTTAATGTAATTGTAAACATTCACCTTCACAGCTTAACCTCGCTACCAAATATTAAAAGAATAAAGTATTCACGTGCTTCTTGATAACTGAGGCCTAGCACTAATTAGTTTAATATGTATTGCACGATATCACTTGACAGACTAACTCAATTCTATCGGAACGAAAGTTTTATATTGTCTACTCAAAATATGATGAAATGAACTACCCAAGTATAATCGAATATGCTAACATGTTAAAAATTGCTTTAAAATTGCTTTAGTCCAGCGAAGCGAGGGCTACTCGTTTGACTCATTGACTAGTAAATAATCGGTTTAAAAAACTGTCACTTTGAATAAGAATATAGTGTAGTAACAAAAAGTGACTTACTGGCATCGGTTCCCACAGGTTAGACCTGAAGTAGCACACACAGGAGCATAGTCTGCAGTGCACACACAATCTGGATTCTGTGTGTTCATCCCCATTACTAATGCGAGGAGAGTAAGGACAACTGAAAATATGTAAATTATTAGCAGATAACATAGAGTGAATGCGTCGCCATATGTTGGATAACCCAACCTATATACCTATACAAAACATGTTGAAGTGTTGTGTCAATAAACTAACTATCGGCGCCATCTATTAGATACCTACGGATCTAATTGGAAACAATTATATCTCTTTACATGGAAACAAACAAATATATACGATATAAAAGATAGTTTTTATAATCTCTATAACAGTAATCAAGTTTTATCAAATGACTCAGCGTGTGTATTTAATATACTACTGACGCCATCTATTGACGAATAGATGGCGACTGTCTGTCTTAAAATCATCAGGCTTAAATCACTGAACTGATTTTGTTTAAATATGATACAGAGATAAAAGTAAAAACTTGAGAAAGGATATAGACTATGTTTTATAGCGACAAAAATACTTAAGAATACAAATTTAAAAAAAAGATTGTGCTCGTATGCCATCTAGCGACGTAGTGGTGAAGTTGAGCTGTAGGTCCGTTATGTCTTTGGGAATCTCATATATAAATTAAAATATAATAACAAACGTGTGCGTCTCGGGACGCTAGACAGATGTGATAACTTCAACTAATCCAAGTTGAACTATTTAATATTGAAATTGTACACTGAGTGGAGAGAGGGGGAAGCGTCTGTCCGAAATACGTTAAAGTGAGAGAGGAGCAGCCTGTCTACTGCTGCCGTGTGCATGAGAGAAAGGGAAGCCAGACATAGTGGCGCCGTAACGCGTTACGTTACGAAGCAGTATACCCTTCGATAAGAAGTTATCACGTAATTACACGTAGTAAATTGCACCCGGGCGCAGCCGGGATGGATCGACAAGGAATATATCTAACGAAACCGTAGTGAACTTATACATTACTGTCGGAGTATTTGTTTATCCGTCTCTTGGTGGGAAAATCTAGAATAAACTAGTACATGAGAAGTTTCACAATTAAAACTTTTATATGCCGTCATCAGCTGTTGTAACTTTACTAGACCTTGTAAATGTTTATGACTAAGTTATATGTTTTATTCTATACTTATGCCATTACAGCAATGTTATAATGACAATAAATAATACTCGGTCAATTGGCTATTGAATGAAGAAGGATCGGAGTCATTGAGATGTAACTGCGGACTATGTTCCAGGTACACGATAGTGAATTTCTTAATAAAACAAAATGGCAAGTGTTCTAAGGGTCTATTAAGTTTAGCAACATCTGCTCTATATCAATAAACATAATAATCGTTCAATGACGAAAAGTAGAGTTTGTTCATAAGAGAGACAAATAGACAATATAAAATATGGAAGACGATTTAAAAAGTGAAGTTCGGTTACAATGCCTTCTGAATTAGATATAGATTAAAACAGAGGTAAAGTGGGTATCACAGATAGAAAAAGGAAAAAATTACAAACTAATTATAAATATTATATATGTCTCGGTTAAATTGTAAATACCGTTAGATTATATTCTATCTCGCAATATTGTAAAGTGTCGATCGTTGTTGCGAATTTAACACATTATATTTTCGCTTGCATGTTTTTGCACTATGTTACTTAAGGGCGTAGGGGCTACCCTCCATAACGCCGGAGATATCACAGAAGTATTAAGGGTGATCTCTATGGTAAATTCTTTCCGATTCACAAATTTATTGGTTTCAATTCTATAGATTATAATCTACCGAAAATAGAGCGTTTAAAATCTTGCGACATTTTACAATATCGCGAGATAGATAATGTATTGGTACTTTACTAAATTAGATATGTATTAAATAAGATATATATGACTTACAGAAAACAATCTTCATTGTATCAATAACTAGTTTAGTATCTAATGTTGAAGAATATATCTGTTCTACTGAGGATCATGATAATAGAGCCGGTTTATATTGTAAATACTAGACATTATTAAATATATAACTACAGATTGCATTCGGTTTGGTCTATACAAAAATAAGCGTTTCTAAATTATATTGAATTTAAAAAAATAATAAATTTATTATACAATATAATTTAATTTATTTTTTAAAAATCTATTTACTTATCCAATCACCCTTTCACTACCAGGCTCACTCACTCACCGATACTTCACCGATTTGCTGATACTTCTATACCACAGAAGCTTACGTGTATACGATTATCGGGATAAGAAGTATCTTATGTGTTTATCTGTTTATGAAGTACCTGCTAGCAATATTCTTTAAAAAAGTTGCAGATACTTTTGTGTAGATAACAACTGTTAATTAAAAGAAGTTATAATATATACGCATCAACAGTATGATCGCTTGACTAGAATATCCTCCTGGGGGTTATACTTTAGACTTAGATCAAGAATATTTGCGATGTAATAAATGCCAACATCATAATAATAGTGTTACCAACATCATCATGAACATGACCTTCTATCCAGCAAGATCTATAATTTGTCGGGATAAAATGAAGCGTTAATCCAGGTTGAAAATTATCCGTATGATAAATTTAATTCGTTATTTAATTCCTTTTGTTTTGGACAAAGGCTGTGTAAGTTTAAATAAAAAAAAAAAAAAAATACATGTACAAACGTACAGTATGTCTACTGTATATCGTTATTAGGTATAATTAGGAAGGAAAAAATGAAGGATAAAAACATCAATGTACGGAATGTTACTCTGTTGTTATTAACAATCGTCTAATTAGAACGAGGTAGTATGTCTGTCCTTGTGTTTTGTCGTGAGTTGTGCGTATTTTCGCAATTATTTCAAATCTCTAATTAAAGGAATATAATACCAGCCTTTTAAAAAGAAATATTACTAATCAAACTATGATATTCTTTTTATTTTGAACATAAGCGTATAGAACTATTACTGTTTTTTCAACGTGTTGTAGGCACAAAAAAATATTTTTTTGGATTTTAGTACTTTTTTTGCCTGACTGTAAATTTTCTCAAAAATCTGTGAACGCAGTTCCAATCTTATATTTAATATCTTAATTGGTTATGGATGGTCTCCTAGAAACGGTTTTCCTGTAACTATAACGGTTAATGTAATCCATCCTGTAGAGAAAACCAAAATAAAAAAAAATACTAAAAAATATCCAGACCAAAAAATTAAACATCCTACTAATATTATAATCGTGAAAGTTTGTAAGAATGTATGGATGTCTGGATGTATGTTTGTTACTCTTTCACGCAAAAACTACTGAATGGATTTTGTTGAAACTACAATAATATAGTTTACACATCAGAATAACATATAGGCTATAATTTATAATGATATAGTGTGAATTATCCATAAAAATAAAAATAAAAGATATTATGCATAAAATAATACAAAAAATGTCATTGAATTTTACTAAAAATATATCAAAGCCAGCAAAGGAATATTCCGTGTTGTGAGTTCAAAATCAGTTGGATGGTGTCAACCCCGGCCGCGAGCGCGGCAAGCTCCTGTGTGCTTGAATGTGGCGCCTGCGCAATGCAACCTGAAACAAGTAGTATACTTATAAATATATTTTATAAATTAGAATCTATTTAATAACTGAGGTAGGGCACAGCAGGAAATTTCCTGCTCAAATATGGAGCAGCCCGACTGCCTGCCCCGCCCGACCTCGACCTTACAGAAGATCACAGCTAAATAACTCTACTCTAAAGCAGTGTTGTGTTCCTGTTGGTGAGTAAGGTGACCAGAGCTCCTGGGGGGAATTGGGGATAGGGTCGGCAACGCGCTTGCGATGCTTCTGGTGTTGCAGGCGTCTATAAGCTACGGTAATCGCTTACCATCAGGTGCGCCGTACGCTTGTTTGCCGTAAAAAAAAAAAAAATTCGCTTGAATTTTTAATTATGTACACTGCG
This sequence comes from Limenitis camilla, assembly GCA_905147385.1. Lineage (NCBI taxonomy): Eukaryota > Metazoa > Arthropoda > Insecta > Lepidoptera > Nymphalidae > Limenitis > Limenitis camilla. Next base: position 391,470 of record LR990231.1, read on the forward strand.
CAAAAACACCAGAAAGACTAAGACTAATCTATCGCACTCAAGGTTGTATATTGTCTTCACGTCGGTATACTTTCGGTAAAACGAGCCAAGCGAAGCGCAAGGACACTACTATGGCTTTTCTCGAAGCGAAATCTACAAAATTCTCCAAGTATGATGACAGCAGTGGACTCATTAAACAAAAGTTTCAATCGTATAGCTCTTATTTTTTAATTTTTATTGATATCTAAAAAACCCTGATTTCGTCACTGACTCACTGATGATCATTAAAATTCTTAGGGTACTTCCTGAAGTACTAAAAACCTAAAATATGGTATGTCAGCTAGTATTAATATACAAACAACAAAAAATTTTAAAACTTAAAAGTTTACCCCCCAAACGCTTTAAATTAGGGAATGGAAGTTTTTACGAGACTTTCGCAAATTTCGATGATCTGAAAAAATATATATAGAGATTCCATGTTATATAGCTATGTAAAATAAGTTTTAGTGGACTATAAATAAATAGTATAAGAAGTTAATTTTAGACAAAGCAGACTTTGGTAAATTAAATTGGTGGTAGCTACTACTACTAAATATGATAAAGTTATATCATCGCTTTTATTACACCTCCAATTCACTTAACAATCGTACACGTGGAACAAGTAAACATATAAACAAATTAGCAACAAAATGGCCAAATTCTATTAATTAAAAAATGTATATGGCAACACTAAATCAAATTTGTCACTCACGAAAAGTGTCGTTTTCTCTCAGTGAAATAATTTTTAAAATCGGTTTAGTAACAACAAAATGGCCATAATATATTAATAAAAAAATGTATATGGCAACACTAAATCACATTTGTCACTCACGAAAAGTGTCGTTTTCTCCCAGTGAAATAATTTTTAAAATCGGTTTAGTAACAACAAAATGGCCATAATCTATTAATAAAAAAATGTATATGGCAACACTAAATCACATTTGTCACTCACGAAAAGTGCAGCTTTCAATCTGTGAAAAAAAAAATAAAGTCGAGTAGTTCCTGAGAAACCCTTCAACTTACAAAATGACCAGGTTATGGCACTTAAATGGCCATATCTTTTTAATTAGATTATTTATGGCAACACCACATAGTCTTTGTTACCCGGAAAGAACGTAGCTTTCCATCGGTGAAAGAATTTTAAAAATCGGTTCACTACTTTTCGAGCAACAAACAAACATACAAACAATCAAATCTTTCCTCTTTATATAATAGTATAGATATAGATTACGAGCCTACTGTGTGACCCAATGAACTTGAAAGACATTACAATAATATAGGGCATCGACACCGAGTTATGAATGGACAACGGAAACACCTGTTTAGCTTTATATTATAACAGCTTACTGTGTCAGGTGTGCTGTGTGACATGTGCCGAATTAATGTGTACGATTATTTTTTATTATATTATTAAACAACTGGTTCCCTTTTTGTTGTCTTGTCATTCTTATAGCGCACAGGATTATATTCTTCCTGCCATTATATGATCTTCTCTACATTTGCATGCATTTCACAGTTTAGTTATTATAGTATAAAAACCAGAGTTGAAGGTATTTTAGATAAAATACCGTAATGTAGATACACTAATATATAAAGCCGAAGAGTTTGTTTGTTTCTTTGCTTGAACGCGCTAATCTCAAGATCTACTAGTCCGATTTGAAAATTCTTTCAGTGTTAATTAGCCCAGTTACTGAGGAAGATTATAAGCTATATATCTTCACGCTATGACCAATAGAAGCGGAGCTACATGGGGACGAATTTGCGTGGGTCGACTAGTAAGGGATATTATTACAATGCACAAGCCTGACATTTTCATTGGTTCCAATGCCGAAAAACTTTTAAGAGTAAGAGCTCAGAGCTTCGTCGAAAAGACGGTATTTTCTCTTTTGTTTTTATTAGAATTTTTACAGAATACCAAGGATCTTGATATAGTATCACTACAACTTACTTCGTTATCTAAATGTACGTGCTCCATTTTCTTTGTGTCTAGTCAGTAATACGTGACAATATAACGTAGTTGATAAATACAAATAATACAACAAAGGCTATACTTACTGGCATCGGTTACCATATGTTTTGCCTGACGTAGAACATACTGGATCGAATACTGCTGGACAGATACAGCCACTGCGCTGCGCCGCCGCCATTCCAAAGGCGATGAATAAACAGACAATTACTACAAATAATGATAATAAATACATGTTAAAAAAATTAGTGCGAATAAATCGTTAATGATGCAGTTTTTTATACTCACTCATATTGTTTATGTTGCTTTTATATGGCACCAAATATTTTTTAAGGTCATTTTTAAATATACTGTTCATTATAATATTAATTTTTAATAGTTACATGTAGATCTATGAACGGAAATACATTTATATATATTTCGTTCGTTTGCCTCGCTAAAACTCGAGAATAGCTGGACTGCTTTGCCTAATTTTATCTTGAAATATTTCCGAAAGTTCAGAGAAGGTTTTCTATCGAAGTAATCGATTTTGATTCAACTTTTATTTTCGCAAATCGAAGTTGGTAAACAATAAAAAAGATTTTGATTTTATTTTATAAATATATATAGACTTTTTATTTTGAAAGTCGATTGAGGAGAATCAATGTTATTATGATAGATGTTCTGGGTTCTAGGTTCATTATCCGAATGTTTTAAATATATCGACTATAAATTAATAAAAACTTACAATACAAGATCTTCATAGTGTTGTGAGGTTGTGGTTAGAGGCAGGAGTGACGACCTCGAATGCGCTTGCATTGCACTATTTATATTTATACGATATCTGTGACTAATTAATGTTCAGTGATTTACACATTAATATTCTAAAAACTGCACGTTTTTCCTTAACTCTCTATCATTACATTTTAATATTTATTTTCTCGACAATTGCGAAGTGTTTGCGTAAGAGTTTTAAAAAACGTAGTTGTGAAGGGTCATTACGGTATTATACTCTACTAATGATGTTTTTAATGATGAGATGTTTTGAAAAACATGTCTGTGTATAAATATTATCTGTTAGTATCATTAAAAGTTTAACGTGTCTGTCTATGGCATCATAACGCCCAAAATAATGGACCGATAGGGATGAAATTTTATTTGTTTGAAAGGTAAATTAAACAAGACGGTTCTTATGTATATATTATGAAGATCTGGTCAGCCGTTTGAAGACTATCAGCTCATTGCTAATTTGATAGCTACGTCACAATATTAATATATTGACAATCTTGCAACCATGATATTCGAGATCAAGTATCGAATAGAATCGAGTATTAACATTTTTAAAGTACGTAACAGTATATGTTTTATCTATATAATATTTTGGATTTTAGGAATATTTGCTTAATCTGTATTGACTGCTGTTTTTATATTTTGTTCTTCGTCTTCTTCTTCTTTGTTTAATGGCTTCTAGTTGTGCACAATTAAAATGCACAGGGTACTTTGCCAATGTCACGTAGTAAGGACAAAACACACTTGTGGAATTTGACCAGTGAGACTGAGTTTTTAATTTTCCTATACAATAAGAGGGTTCCACCATGTTAAGATTGATCTACAACAACACAATATAAGTTAGTAACCAACACCAATAAAAAAAATCTTACATTCTAATAAATATTATGTACAGTTCGTATACTATTTACAGTTTAATGTTGTTAGACTTAATAAATTTACACACAAATTTTACATGACGCGGACAAAACACTAATTGAAGGAAACATTTAACATCAATAGGACGAAGGACAGAAGGAGGTAGAGCATCATAAAGTTTACAAAAGAGTTTTGGGCAGGAAAACCACAAATGTGAAATTGTACCTTCGTCCAGGCCACATTCACACGATGAGTGATCACGAATTCTCAGTTTGGTTCTTCGTCTTCAATTATGGCTTTAAGGTGTGCAACAACATATGTGCACCAAGAACTCCCCCAATGTCACGTATATTGAGTAAAACACGAAGGAGATTGGCTGGTTATACTAGAATATTGCTTGCTTGACTTTTCATTTGAGAGACATCACAATATGAGGAATAAAATGTTAGTATAGATGTACACCAACACAAAAACTTCAACAAAACAAACAGACTTAAACAAGTAATTATCGATTTTAATATCAATGTCATACGAGTATCGATACTTAGTGACTATGTTAATAAATTAGAGTTTCTGTAGAGGTTTATATAGATTTTTAATTTAATTGTTATATTACTCGCAGAGCATAGTATGTATGAACATAAAAATCCCTCCTAATCTTAATAGATGGTATAAATAATATAAAACATATACACACGATAAACAATTAAATATTATTAAATTAGAAGGAAAACGATGAGGATAATGATGGAAAGGAATACCCAGCAAGTTTCCTAATAGATATAACCATTAAGTAAACCGACGGCTGTCAGATTTATGCAGAGTATAATTGTTATGTTTGATGACATTAGGAAAGGTAAATTACCTGTATTGACATTTAGTAGCTATTATTATTTTTAATTATTGTACTAGTCTACACTAGTAGTCGGCCTCCCAGTTTCGGTTAGGCATGTTCTCTTTACTGCATGGTCCATCGTGCCATACTTCATCATTTGCACAAACCAATCTATGGTAAATATATTTATTTACTTACAAGAAAATTAGGGTCGTTCAAGTATTACGTAAGCATTAAAATAAGCGGGAGAGGTCCTTGTTTATAATTTTTGATGACATGGGGGATGAGTTTGTATGGTTTTTACGTCTGCGCAAAAAAGTACACAATTACATCAAAACGTGATTATTCTTGCACAGAATGAAGAGGGAAAAATGCAGGAATCAATGTTTACGTAAGCACAGGAGGGGGCGGGGGTTAGGGCTTTGATTACTTTTGCTGAGAAGGGGGGTTGAGTTGCTAAACAGTAGTTCCTTACTCGCAAACATGTTTGTATGTTCGTCCAGATACGCCACAGACTACAGTAAGAGGACCAGCATGTCCGTGCTTCTGCGACCACACAGAAAACGACAACTAGGGAAATAAATATATTAATATTTAGATTTTTTTATATAAGTTGCAATTTTATTCATATCGTAAATAATGAAATCAAACTCACATATTAAAATTTTCATGGTGTCACCGTGGCATTTACTTTCATATTGGAAATATATAGAACAAATAAAACGCATCTGTGTTTTATTAGCTAATTTAATTTAAAATCTTATATTCAGATTTTGTTAATAAAACGTTACTTTTTAATTATTGTACTTAGTCGGTTTCCTGTAAAGGGAACGGGAACCATAAAGGTTTTGTTTTTCGTCCTTTAGGTATGGCCTTACCACTGCATTGGCCATTATGCCATTTTTCATCATTTTCACAAATTAATCTATGGAAAATATATCTATTCCCTTGGTGGTAGGGGATCTGTTCCCCGACTGGCTTGCGACCACCAGCATGCGATCGCCAAGTGTTATAGACGCGTTCCGGTTGAGCCACGTATGGGCCAGACTTACCCACTCCCATCTCATTAATGCTGCGGATTTAGTGGACTCTGGGATCTAACTCTGGGTCCTTTGAGACCGCAGCATTTTTTCTTCTTCATTCCCCCTCCCCACTCTATCTTCGAGGATGCAACGCATCGGCAAAACAAAAGGGTATCTTTTGTTTTGCCGATGTCCATGGGCCATGGTGGCCACTTACCATCAAGTGGACCATCTGCTTGTTTGCACCTAATCCACCATTAAAAAAATCTATTTACAGGATAAGTTAGCAGAAAAAAATTAAATTTGTTAAACAGTTCCTTGCTCGCAATAATTTTTGTATGTTTTTCCACTTATTCCACAGACTATACTGAAAGGAGCATCTTGCCGACAATAGCATGTCGGTATATTTTTGTCAGGAACATATCCTTCTGTGACCACACAGAAAACAAAGACAACTAGGGAATTAAACATATTTAATCACTTAAATTAAATTAATAACGAGCGACCTGCCCTCACTTCGCTCTGGTATTTGAAGCAATATTATAATTGTAATATTTTAACTGTCTAATAGAGTAGCTTTCAAACAGTAAAGGAATTATTAAAATCGGATCCGTAATTCCAGAGTAAATTTATGGCAACACCACAATAGCCTATGTTACCCGGAAACGATACAGGTTTCTACATTTCATGCAATAGACAAACATGCATAAAAAAATTATAAAAAAAAAATACTAACAATCAAATCTCCTTTGAATATAATAGTGTAGATGTAGAAAACCTATATCGTGAAATAAAAAAATCAGACTCACATATTAAAATTTTCATGGTGTCACCGTGGCATTTATTTTCATATTATTAAAAATATGCAAAAAATGTATTTTTAATATATTGATTTGTACGCTTAATTTGTATGCATATATTGGTACTTAATATTTTATTAACTAGTGACTTGTTTCTGTTTTGTTCATCAATAAAATATCTAATTTCGCAAAAGGATATAAACTTGTTAGGCTACGTGTCCATCTGAGATGAGCGAGGAGAGATGTGGTTGTTTAGAATCAATAGAATACCATCATCAACACATAACCTCGCACATCTCTGCTGGAAACGCAGCCTTAGGCCACATTTTACGTTTAATTTAACAACTGATTATTTCATCAAGTGAAATCTAAGTGAAAATTTTACTATCCTGAATATTCGAGGACTAGGAAATAAATAAAAAAGTGTGCATAAACTCATTGTTTAATAGGATTTTTTAAATAATTACTAATATATTCAAACATTTCTACATACATAATTATAGTATATTACTGACGTTTTTTTGCCATATAAATTTGGGGTGGGCCACCCTTTTCACTTAGGGGGATGAAAAATAGATAGTAGCCGATTCTCAGACCTACTGAATATGTATATAAAATTTTATAAAAATCGGTAGAACCGTTTCAGAGGAGTATGGTAACTAACATTGTGACACGAGAATTTTATATATAAGATACTCGTAATAACGAAGAAATAATTTAATATTTAAATAGTCCTATCAGATAACTTTTCATTAAATCGAATAGAGCCAAATTTTTTCGTCTTCTTGAATATTTTCTTATTGAAATTTTCCAAAAAATTCTGCTACTAAAAGCGCACTCTAAAACTATCACTATAACAAACAAAATAAAATGTAGAAATTATATCATGTATAACTTTCGTTAGAAAAATAGGTGATGGAATAAAAAATAAATACAATGGATTTTATTTTATTTACACTGTAATGTATTTATTTGTGTACATCAAATATGAAAAATTAAATTTATAAATAATAAACATAATTTATTACGTAGATCATTTTCAGTATAGACCTGACATCACATTCATATCTGAAAAATAAAATATTTTTTAATCAATAAAGCTTATAAAATTAGAAAACTTCCTACATTACAACATTTTTTTTAAATTAAATAAAATTTAGTATTAAAGGCTTACATCCGTTCATTTTCTCGGTTTCTTTTGAACATTTACATATTCGTCGAAATATATTCAAACAGACACAATCTGAATCCCGAGCCATTGAAGATGTGAATAAGAGTAAAATTGTAACAAAAACTGAAAAAAATATAATTAATATAAAAATATTATCTTTAATATTCACAAAATATTTTAAAAAAATACTTACAGAAAAATATTTTCATAGTGAGTTAGTGCACTGTGCACTTTTGTATATTTTTACTTTAAATGAAATTTAAATGTTTTTACTCAATAACATGAAACCGAATCTGCTGTGAATTTGAATGTGAAGTATTTCTTTGCTTCGTGTTTTACGCTCAGTTTTACGCGAAACAAATCTGTTATTTAATTTAAAGAAGTTTTTAAATAAGTTAGCTATATATTTATAAAACGTATATAACTAAATTTAAACTAGTTGTTTGTGAACTTTCTGCAAATAATTAGGAGAGAGAGAGGATATCTTACAACACTAATAAATACTAAATACACAACGTGTCACAGAATATGGCCACAAAATGGCCGCGTATTAACATTTGGATGGCCATTTAATTTATATTGTACGAGTGATTTAAAAAACATTCTTTTAGGACCCTCTTTAGAGGGTTTGATATATTCGTTAGATATTTTGGTAATTGTTATCTCAGAGTTATACCCTTTCTTAGGGTCATTCCACTTATGTCCACCAAGTTTTTAGCCCAGTGCTGTGCGTAAACGTCGGAAAACTTCGTTGAGACCATGGAAAACTCTCAGGAGTTTAGGTTTCCTTGCGATTTTTTCCTTAACCGTAAAAAGAAATGATCTTTAATTGCTCAAAACACACATAAGTAACTCCGAAAAGTCGTCGATGTGTGTTCAGGATTAAACTCGGACCTCCCGAGTATACAATAACGTCTTAATCACTGGACTATCACTGCTTACACTGAAATAATACTTAATTTTATTATAGCAAAATATAAGAACGCATCATTTACATAACACATATTATTACTAAAGATTTTTCACATCCTTAAGTTCAGATGACGCTGTTCAAATACACGAGAGATCAGCTGAAAAAGCAGTATTTATTTTCTAAACAAGCCAATGAGAATAAATTTTATCTTTCTTAGAAAACTTTTCATAGAACAAAATATCTGTCACTTTGTTACGATTTATGTGAAATCTGTCAGCTCAACCTGATTAATTAGAATTGTTTCGGTTTTCGATCTGTACGAGCAATTGTATATGATAAATTACTTTGATCTGACCTTTACTTTTACACGAAAATATTTTATTTTTCATATTACCGTCTATATCTATACTGACAAATGGATTCATAAATTAAGTTCAGTATTTGTTATTGGTAATTGGTAATCGAAGTCTTATTGATGCAATAAATGGGCCATAAAATAGCAGTTTCGGGCCAAGGAGTCTCCTTTGACGCTAATTCAAGAATTTCTAGTTACGTCGTAAAAGGCTGCATCTTAGTTAACAATTAAATGAACTTATTTTTTATTCAAGTCATAATTTTGATTGGCAATTGACGGGCTGTTACCGTAAGCGAAGTTTAACTAAGTTTTGCATACTTTACTTACTTCATATGAATTTTGATAAATGGCGCTACTCATTAAAATCATTGATGTGGGTAAGAAATCAATGCTAATATACACATTAAAATATTAACCTTTATTTTACACCAGAAATACAAAACCAAATATTTAATTAAAATAACTTAGATCTCAAATCATTATTTTCTATAGCAGGTTCCTTCATGTAGTAATAATTCACTTGCACATTTTAACCTGAAAATATACAAAATTAAACCTCAATCATTTAATTTTTTTTGTCCGACAGAAAGTTCGGTTTCGGTCGAGTTTCGGATTAGATTCGGTAGAAAACCTGCCGAAACTACGACCAAAACCGAAACTGCATTCGGGAGTTCTCGTGCTGCCATTGGTCATGTTCGGAGCTTTGAACTCCAAGCGACGAAGACATTTTGGCGCGTCCACGTGCCTAATCATGTAGTGAAATAAAGATAACACATATATGACTTATATATGTGATTTAAAGATAAAAAAAATAAAAACTGACTGATTATAATAACGTTTTCTATATTTTTCCTACAAAATATGATCCTTGTAAGAAAGTTTAGGTTTTAGCCGAACTGAGACCGTTGCTGAAATTCGATTTCGATTTTAGTTGTAAAAACCGGTTTCGGTATTAATTTTATATCTAAATAATAACAATATGTTATTTATTACTTTGTATTTAATAATAATAATCCTACGAAATAGAGAAAATAAAGAACTTGCAATGAAAGAATGAAACTGTAAATATTAATGTTCAAATATTTATAAAAGAAATGTATTCTATAAGTTATGTATATTAGGAAAGATGTGAATTTCTCTCGCTGAAAGAATTATTGAAGCAGTTTTTGAGTCTATTAATTACAAACCAATATTTAAACAAACACTCACGAACATTGATTTGGATATGTGGTACCTGAAGCACCACACACTGGCTATGGGCCAGTGTGAGGAGGGATTAAATGGGCATGCGCAAAGTTTCCGCGCTATTGCGCACGCCATCATCATGAAAAAGGGCAAAAATACTGAAACGAAAAATTATAAGATTAGTGGAGAGTGGACTAGTTATCGATGTTTAATTTATTTATTTTATTTAATGATAATATTGCTTAATTAAATGCCACTCAAGTCAGGCATTGGCTTAAACATGGCTAGTGAGTCAGGTATAAGGGCTAGGAGTCTCGACTGTACCGCTATTAGGATATTTCTCAGTACAAATTTTGGATTTTATTTTAAATAGTACATAATAACTACACTTTACACCGACAACGCCATCTATATCACAGAAGTAAAAGAAAATTAATAAAATAAACATCATGTAGCAAATCTTCAAACATATCATATTTAAAAAAAAATATTTATATTATTGTAAAATATTACATAATAGTATTGTAAAATTCATATATAGATTAGTGATTATACTATGAGACAATTATCAAACACGTCGCGCCATCTACAGGACGTGTGACAGGTTCAACTACATAAATAAAATTTGTAAATGAATAAATCTAATAAATCTTTTGATTGAGTGAACCGATTCCGATGCAACAAAAACTAAATGTTACTCCGAAGTTAGCTTTACAATTGTATATAAACGTCACTCGAATGGAGTCAGTAGTTTCTGCGATTATCGCGCACAAACAAACGACAAACAGACAATTTTTTTTAAAACATTTGAAATGGTATCTATAGGTTATTTGAATACCCCTCCGCTAATTTTTTTTAATATACACGCAATGTACACACACGGCAAGTCTACAGATTTATTATATGTATAGATAGATAGATAACTTTCGTTCCGACAGGATTGCGTTATTCTGTCAAATGTGACTAATATTGTAGGACCATAAGCATAAGCCTCTGTTATCGAGAAGCACGTGAGTAATTACATCTTTAAACCTGCTTCTGGGTCTCAAGCTCCTCCTGCTTGTCATATAAATGAAACGTGTATCCTTTGAATAAGCAAATAAAATAAGAATTTTAGTGTCAAATATGCTATAATATAAATTACTTGGCAATACCTTCCAAATCTTTTGATAAATACATTAAATCCTGGTATCATTAAGGAATTATATGAAAAGGAGTCAAAGCACTTTGATGATGAATGATGACGTCACGCTGCGGTAATGAATTCCCTTTGTTTGTGTTGCTATCCGTTGTATTCAGGAGATTAACTATATTATTTCGTTAGCAATGGATAGGATAATATTGTTTAAAGATAGGATTACTTATTCAAAATTTCATTAAATAGCTATTTCTTGCAGTTTAATTAACTCATAGTTATATCTAATTTAAATAACCAATTTTGCTAGTAACATTGTTAATATAGTTTAATTGGCTAGATATTTCTATTCGTTAAGCTTATTTATTAATTAAACTAAACAATACGTCAAAAATGCTCTTTAAACCAATATCTGGGTTTCAAGCCTCAGATGCTGTCTAAAATGCATGTTTCATTAATCATTATATGTATGTCTTGTTTACAGCAAACACGTATTGTATACACTTCTTAAGGATTTGAACTTGTATTCTCTGAGCTAGTAGTGCAATTTCTAGGTTTTTTCTTTTTTTAACAAAATTCAAAAAAAAGTCAAAAAAAGGTTATCAATTCGACTGAATTTTAAATTATTTTTTTATGTTTGTTAACTCTGGTCATTTATGAAACGATTTAGAAATTTCTTCTTGCTTTTGATACAATATGCTTACATATTGATTCGATTTTTCAATACCCAGTCTGATGATGGGATCCTGAAGAAATTAAGAAAACTCAAAACTTATAAGCATACATATATTGATTTTGATGTTTTCAGAAGAGTTACAAGCATTTGCATTCAGAATTTATTATTTGGTGAAGTGATACTGATGAGGAAGACTACACACAGCCATAATATATAAACTATCATCAGAGATTGAAGTCGGTTAAATTTTTTATTTATAATTATACAACACGTACATGGTAAATAATTGAATTAGCACTACATTAGAGGCAAGGATGCAAGTTATATATAATTGCATCTGCATTGCAGGATCCCATCTCAGCCAACTTGATACACTTTGAAATTTTATCTTCCTAATTATCCTTACTAAGACTTGAAACTTTAGACATCGTTTATGGATCTTATGGTTACGTCTATGGGTGTTATTAAAAAAAATTGTACATTTACTACTGTCCTCCTGTCCCGCATGATTATTTTTTGTTTGTAGATGCTAAACCAATTGAATTTTATACAGTTTATTTTAAATTTTATTTAGCTACAACTATCATCAATTGAAACGTTGAAAGAATAAGCAGATTTTATTTTAAATTAAATGTAACTTCATACTTGTGCATCACGTCCACTTTCCGTCCAAATACCATAAAAAATCTATTTATTTACTTCGGATTAGGTATGTTTATATAAAATTAAAGATATTTTAAACACAGTATTTCACTAAACTAGTTTCTTATGTTGAAGTAAATATTAATACTAAATATTAAAACTAGCTGTCCTGACAGGCTGTCAAAAGCTTGCATTAAAAAAGTGAATATGGTCGTTAAGTTTTCTTAAATTTTCTAAATTTCCCTGCAATTTTTTAAATTTTTTCTTCCATAAGAACCTTCTCCTGACAATAAGAAACACAACAAAAAAGAATTAGAGAAATCCGTCCAGCCGTTGACGCGTGATAGGGATTCATTTTTATATATAAGATTAAAAATACAGTTAAATGTTTGAATGCATGTCCAAAATTATGTTTATCTCTGTTGTTCCTATATGTAACAATTACAAAATATTCCTAAATTAGAAATAACGTCACCATTATGCTATTTTTAATCATCTCCACATATCAATGTATGGAAATGATATTTTTATTTAAAGGATAAATGAGGTATACTGAAAAGAGCATCTTGCCTACAATAGCATGTCGGTATATTTTTGTCAGGAACATATCCTTCTGTGACCACACAGAAAACGAAAACAACTAGGGAATTAAATTAAAATAACTATAACCCGACTACGTAAAAAAGTGGTCTGAAAAGGATGAAACAAGAAAATAATCAGATAGGAACATAGACTTGTATTGGTATAAAAATGGTCAAGGTAGAACCGTGGTCGCGCCCATGTATAGCTACTATGATTATATATGTGATTAGAGGAACACTACCATGAAACTGACATAGTAGGTATAGGGTGCGACCACGGTTCTACCTTGACCATTTTTATACCGATACATTTCTGGGTTTCTATCTGATTATTTTCTTGTTTCGTCCTTTTCAGACCACTTTATTACGTAGTCGGGTTATAGTTTTTTAAACTTTATTTTTTTATTTAATAATTTTCCGTTTCCCGATCAAGATAACTTTTATAATGTCATATTATAACGTAATTGTTGGCTTTTATTTGTTTAAACGAGTGAATAACTGCAACGACAGGACCCCGCGAACTATACGACAGCATTTTAAACATATATGTTGACTTAAACAATAACATATATATACATATTTGTAATGTGCTTGTCAAGACATTTCTTTTGACACCAAACACGTGATAATCAGCTCAGTTTAATTTTTTTCGAAGTTAGAATCTGAGGTTTAATTTCCGTCATTAATAAAAATCATAAAATTTTCATAGCCTATATCACCCGCGCCATTATTATGAATCTATTGACACCTCACTCATGAAAATTGGTTCAGTAATTTAAGCGCTAGGGTGGAACATACAAACATACATACATAGATACATACATAGACTGCCAAAATCATAACCCTTCCTTTTGGCTTCGCTGTAGTCGGGTAATAAATAATTAAATTACCTATTTTATAAGTTACTAATTCCATACCTATGTAAATATTGCAATCGAACTCACATATTAAAATTTTCATGGTGTCACCGTGGCATTTATTTTCATATTATTGAAAATATACAAATAATATATTGATTTGTACGCTTGATTTGTATGCAATATATTGGTACATAATATTTTATTAACTATTGATTAGTTTCTGCTTTGTCCATCGTTTAAGCAATCGGTTGAGTTATATAGAAACATCTGCGTTTCCACCTGAAATGAGCGAGGAGTTTGTTAAGAGCCAATGGAATCGCTTCAATTACTTAGCCACTCTCAGTGTGTCAATTAAGGCGATTCTATTGGTTCTAATCAAACACATCCCTCGTTACATTTAATTTAACAATTGATAGTTTTGTTGCCATGAAATCAAAGTGAAAATTTTATATTCGTTGTATATTAAGTAGGTGTGCATTAACATATATTATTTAATGCGTTTTTCTAATAATTACTAACATATTAAAAACATTTCTACATAGATAATTATAGTATATTGTTCTCGTAATAACGTAAATATAATTAAAAATAATCAAACGGAGCAAAATGTGTTTGCCCCCCTTGATTATTATTGAATATTATTGTTAAAATTACATCAATACATATAATCAAGAAAATAAAATGTAGATTTTTATAGTTGATAGTATAATAAACCTATTAGGATTTTTTATTCGTACAACATATTGTCCCGTTGTCCTCACCTACCCCCCAAATATGTTAGAGATAAAGCAAACACAACGAGATCTGATATAATAACGTTTATGTAATTAAATTAAAAAAAAACTAACGGCAGAGCAATTACAATATCTCAGGGTCGTGGGTTGGTTTATATCGCCGTATGGTCGTGCCAAGGATAATACTCCCCTGACAGCGCGTTGTCGCAGGTGCAGGTGGAATGCAGCTGGATGGCAGGCCTGGTGCTTAACAGCAATGGCGGGCCGCTGTTTGTTTTTTTTTCTCTTAAAAGTGGATCTTCGAATGAGCTCGATCCTGAGCTTCGATCCCCAACGCTCGGATTAACTGGTTCGATGTACGACCGAATGGTTCAATCCCGAACTTTGGACCCTGGAATTGTGATGAATCCCAAGTTATAAAAAGCCTTTAAGCCTCCGCTGATTGAGAACTGCACACCCACGCTTAAAGCAACAAGCGGTGCAGGGAAGTATTTAATGAGTAGTTGGTGCAGTTCACGATCAGAACGGAGTTACAAAATCTTATGATGCGAAATAATGAAAAAAATAACAGAACAAAAGAAACCAGGCAAATATTATTAATTGCTTTAAAATTAAAATTATTCAGGGCAATAATTTTTTTTTAATTAACAAGTAATTTAATATTCTTTTTCAAATGAAAATAATTAATGATTTACAGAGCAAGAAAAGATTTTGCGTTATATAAAAAAAATGAATGAAATAAAATGACACGTTTAAATTTACCACGAGGCGAAAGGATGACGCAATCGCTGCATAGCGATTGCTCGTGCTATAGCAAAAATACAAATAATAAAAACTAATTAAGCACTACCTTTATCATGAAGAATGTGCAACTTACCCTTATTTGGGGTGAAAATTAAAAACTGAAATACGTTCAGTAATGAAATTATAGACAACCTCGCACGGCCAGGGACGGGCCGTCACTGCCGTGTCCTCGACCGGCGCGAGCGTCGATCACTCGGTTCTTTTGTTTTAGTAAATTGTAAGCATTGGGTTCGTTATCGTGTTATTATTAGGGTTATTTATTTATTATATTTATTTTTAATTTAATTTTTTTTTATTTCTAAACATAAATTATTTTATTTAAAAAAAATAACGTATACTACTATATACAGTATAACTTTCGTTAGAAAAATAGGTGAGGGGATAGACAATAAATACACTGGATTTTAATTTATTTCGCGTTATTACGTAAATACATCAAAAATTAAATATTTTTTTCAGTAAAAACTTTTACTTCGTGCAATACAAAAATTTGCATTCTAAATATATTTTTTAAAAATGACATACAAGTTGTAATAGACTTACATCCATTTATTTTCTCGGTTTCTTTTGAATATTTACATATTAACCCTTAAGTAACATCCTTATTTTTGGTAACATTACTAACATTCTGGGGTGAAAAACAACCCCAAACGGAAATTAAACAATGAGGATACCTAAAGATAATTAAAATAAAAATTGTAGCTTTTATGTGTAAAGGAACTTATTAATTTACATTTTTATAAAAAAAACAATGTTATACAAAATAATCTCTTTAATTAAACTTTACAAAAAACATAACTTTTTTTAACTATCCAGTCTCACAAACAGTCTTCTACAAAAATTTTATTTTTAATAGTAGGAACAAAAATGTTTCTGTTATTTGAACACCAACAGAATGGTATATTCTTATCTAAATCTAAATGTTATATTAAAAAAAATCACTGTGTTCTGAGGGTAGATCTTAAAAATCACTTTCAAAATTCGCAAAATTACTATCCGGATCTTGCTCTTCTTGACTCTCAATACTCTCCAACAATCTGGCAACTTGTTCGTCACTAAGATTTTTATTCATTTCGTACTAGTTCAGAAAATAACAACGATGAAACATAGTATATTATGACAAAAAAAGGATACGTAACTAACACCTTGGGGTGAAACATTACCCCACGTACCTGTGCAGGCCAAACTACCTGTTTTTTGTGGCGCCACACGTCAACAACCGTCAAGCGCGTGCGGTGCTCTGAGAATACTCATAACTAGGTGCCGGTACCTTCGCTAGAAAAAAAATTAATTAAGTTTTTATGCGCTTGGGGTAAAAATTTACCCCAGGATGTTACTAAAGGGTTAATAGACAAAATCTAAATCTCGAGCCATCGAAGATGTCAATGAAGATTGTAACTAATGCTGAAAAAATATAATTAATATTATACGATTATTTTCTCCAAAGCAGCGATAGAAATAAAAGTCTTATTCAGGAGACTCTGACTTTTCTGAGTTATGTGTGTTTTAAGCAATTAAATATCACTTGCTTTAACGGTGAAGGAAAACATCGTGAGGAAACCTGCACTCCTGAGAGGTCTAGGTAGAGGTGTACCCACGATTGAACTCAAACTTCCCGAGTAGATATCAACGTCTTAACCACTAGGCTATCACTGCTTACACTCATATAATACTTAATTTTATTATGGCAAAATAAAAGAATTCTTCATTTTCATAACACATATATAACTTAAGAATTTTTACATCCTTAGGTTGAGATGACAGTTTAAATACACGAGAGATCAGCTAAAAGAAAACAGTATTTATTTTCTAAAGCAAGCATAATTCAAAATACAATAAATTATACCATCCCTAGAAACTTTTTGTAGAACAAAAATATCTGTCACTTTGTTACGATTTATGTGAAATCTGTCAGCTCAACCTGATTAATTAGAATTGTTTCGGTTTTCGATCTGTACGAGCAATTGTATATGATAAATTACTTTGATCTGACCTTTATTTTTACACGAAAATATTTTATTTTTCAAATTAGCATCTATATCTAGACTGAGAAATGGATTCATAAATTTCTAGGTTATTCAAGAATTTCTAGCTACATCGCAAAAGGCTGCATCTTATTTAACAATTATATTAACTTATTTTTATTCAAGCCATGATTTTGATAGTGTCGACGGCAATTGACGGCCTTAAGTAGTTCGTATGAATTTTGAAGGATGGCGCTACTCATCGAAATTAGTGATATGGGTAAGAAATTAAAGCTAATATACAAATTACAATATAACCATTTATTATACACCAATTATACAAAATTAAAAAATATATGTTGAAAAACCATAATTATATTATATCACTATTTATCATTGCAGGCTCCTTCATGTACCAAAGAATCACTTGCACATTTTAACCTGAAAATATACAAAATTAAACCTTAATTATTTAACCGAAAGTTTGGTATCGGTTCCGGCGAAAAACCTGCCGAAACTACAAACGAAACCGAAACTGCATTCGGTCACGTTCGGCGCGTTGAAATCATGTCTCGACTTAAAGATAAAAACGTAATAACTGACTGATTTGTTACGATTAACGTTTTCTTTATTTTTCTCTAAAATAAATATGGTTTCAGTTTTGGTTTCGGTCGAAAAAACTAGTTTCGGTTGGACACTATTTAATTTTATATCTAAAGAATAACAATATGTTATTTAATAGTTTGTAGAAAATGAATTCTGAAAACAGTTACTTTGTAACATATATTAAATAGGTACTAGTCGACCCGCGGCACTTCATCCGTTAGTATCTCCACTCCTATTGGTCTTAACGTGATGGTATATAGCCTACAGCCTTCCTCGAAAAATGACAGATAATACTGAAAGATTTTTTTTAATTTGACTATTAGTTCCTGAGAGAGAGAGTAGAGAGTTCAAGCAAGCAAACAAACTCTTCAGCTTTATATATTAGTATGAGATTAAAAATAATCCTAAGAAATAGAAGAAGATAAAGAACTATAACATATAACAGATAAATTGATTTGACAGACTTACAACATGTCTACAGATAAAGAATTAGTGTAAATGTTAATTTTCAAATATTTCTATAATATAAGAAATGCATACGATAAGGACGCAACTTTCTATCGGTGAAAGAATTATTAAAGCAGTTTTTAAGTTTATTCATTAGGGGCCGTTCAACGTAAGCAATTTTTTTGTAATTTTAAATATTATTTTAGTTAGTATTTTAGTATAGTTTTTTAAACATTATTTTTTATTAGTTAGTTTAAATAAACACTCACGCGCATTGATTTGAATATGTGGTACCTGAAGCACCACACACTGGACTATAATTAAATGGGCATGCGCAAGGTTTCTGCGCCATTGCGCACACAAACACCATGAAAAAGGCCAAAAATACTGTAAAGAAAAACAGATGTTAGATAATTTTATGTCTGCACTATATTTTATTATTGTACAATTAATAATTTTGGAAAATGCGTTTTGGTTGGTATGGGTGGGCATGGTTTAGGGTCACACCATTACAAAAAAAACCCGTACAATAAAGAAATAAAATTTAAAAATTTTTTTTGTTACATTGAAACTCCTAATTTTTTGACATCTTAATTTTTCCTATAATTCCCAGATTATCACGGAAACTATCCATATGTGTACAGAGAAAGTATATCATTTGTTCATATTTCGTACTAAAATCTTAAAAAGTAGAGCCAACCCGGAACCTCAATACATCCGTAATCTATGTATAAATCTACCCCTCCCTCTCCCATCCCATTACTGCTACGATTCCAATGGACACCGGATTCTTGTCCGGGATCTATTTAAACCGCAGCAGTCTTCTCTTCGCTCCCCCTCCTCACTCTATCTTCGAGGCGGCAACGCATTGACAAAACAAGAGATACCCTCTTTTTTTTTTTTTTTTTTTTTTTTTTTTTGTCCCTTATCTATCATTAAAAAAAAATCCGTAGATATTTATGGCAAGAAAATAAGTGTTAGTTCATATTCATCCTTAATTTAGATAATATTCTTAACATTTCAATTTTATGCCTAAACGAGAAATGGTTGTCTTTTATAAATTAATCAAGGAAAATAATAAAATAGTTCATCTTAATGTACTCACACGCAAATAGCTTCATAATGTTGATGTGTGCTCGACCTCTATACTGAGACGTCTATTGTGCTTACTAGTTTTATATACTTCTCATGATACTATACTATTCATGATATTCAAAGTTGTCTGTCTTTAAATTATTATTCTTAAACTAGCGACCCACCCCAACTTCGCACGTCTACTATGCATTTATTATACATATAAACCTTGCTCTTGAATCACTGTAACATAAATACATCGCAGACCTATACCTCGCACTGTCAAAAAGTGATCAGATCTCATATAGAGCCAAGTCTCTAGCTCCAAACGCCCTCCCTGCCTAGTACCTCTACAAGCCCTCACTTCACATACTTTACACCTTGGTTAAGTTTCTTTTTTGGAATGTATGAGTCAATTGCTTTAAAAACGTACGTCATACAAAAGAATATAAGTTAGACAAAGGAATTCATAAGGAAAGGTTTATAATGACTTTTAATTTTTAATGAATGCTATAAGATGAAAAGTCATTATGAACTTTTATTTAAGATTTCTTTTGTCTAACTTATATTCCTTTGTATGACGTACATTTTTTATGCAATTGACTTGAATTTGTTGCACATCAGAGTGTTAGTAACATCGTTTATAAAATAGTAGTAGCGGGTAGATCATTTTATATAATGTCAAGTATACCGACGTGTAGACAGTATATAAGTTTTAGTGCGATAGATTAGTGTAAGACTATCTGATATTGTCGTATAGTGTACAAATTAATGTTCTAGTGTCATGGTTAAGGTCACCCTTTTTGAGGTCCAAGTAAGTTTACTTTATTATCTAATGTGGTTGGCGAGGTCGAGTGGTGGAGTTGAAATATTATGAAAGAAACCTGCTCCTGGGTCTCAAGCCCCTGGCTTCAGTCTAGATTACATGTTGATATTGCTGTTTGAGTGTTACTATGCAGGTTAGCTCTCATTTTCTTAGCAAGACGTGGCTTTTTTCATTGCCTACTCTTGATCTTTTTTCTTCGTTGGTTGGTTGGTGGCTAAAATTATTACTATCATCAAAGGGTGAAAATCAAAAAAACGACGAAACTCTTCTAGAAAAGTGCCCTTGCGATTTGGTTGGCTTGGCAGTGGCACTACCGTGTAACCAGATCAGTAAAATATATATGTTGTAGTTCACCTATAACATATATATATTAAAATTTATATTTTATAACATTTTTTAAATAAAAACATACAATTACATCTAATGATTTAGTTATAGTAAAGATAATAAATCATAATAAAGCAGATGTTGAGGGATTTTCCTGTAGTTAATTATTCTAACTGATAAAATCAATATCTGTGGTAATAAAAGATAATTAAAGCCGAGAGGGCAAACAGCAAATATAGATAAATCTAGATGCATTTTACTATAGCTTCCTGGAAGTATTGAAATATACTCTTTAATTACAAAATAATTACCTGCCCCGCAATCGCTTCGACTATGACTCTTTGAAATATAAGCACCGTAATTAGACTTAATCACTTGCGTTAACGTTGAAGGAAAACATCGTGAGGAAACCTGCACTCCTGAGAGTTCTCCATGTTCTCAAAGGTGTGTGAAGTCTGCCAACCCGCACTGGGGCAGCGTGGTGGACT
Organism: Limenitis camilla; assembly: GCA_905147385.1. Lineage (NCBI taxonomy): Eukaryota > Metazoa > Arthropoda > Insecta > Lepidoptera > Nymphalidae > Limenitis > Limenitis camilla. Next base: position 412,525 of record LR990231.1, read on the forward strand.
AGCGCCTAATACCCTCCTTATTCTGAGGATGAGACCCGGCTCAGCAGTGGGCCATTGAAAGGTTGTGATGATGCTGTTGTCCGAGTCTAAAGTATAACCCCCAGGAGTATATTCTAGTCAAGCCGTCATACTGTTGGAAATGGTTACATATAATATAATATATGGAAGGATAATTGTTTTCGCAACTTTTCCTTTGTTTTAGTATATATTCTTCTTTTTAAAATACTTTATAAAACGGTTTTATTGTGTTTTATGTTCTTTTATATTCCTGACGTTTCAAATACTTTGCAGTATTCGTGAAAACAGGACAGACTGGATGACTGTTAAAATGTTCGTAGAAAAATTGTTTTATTATTTTCAGCTACCGCACAATTTTAAATTTTTACATAACGTTACGTTTTGGACAACAGTAACTGCTCGCAGTGTCTTTTTGTCTTTCAGTATTTGTTTTTGTTTAAGATTTTATTATTTTAATAACGGGATCCCAAACAGGTGGTATTTGCCGACTATCTTCTCTATTAAAATTATGATGTTTTTTAATTTCAATTGCTTCACGGAGCATCCTCGGTATGTAACGATGTTCTTTTGCAAGGATTTTGGGATTATCAAAGTGTATGTAGTGGTTGGATTGGTCTTTGGTATGCTCAAATACTGCAGATTTACAGGTGCGTTTGTTTTTCATGTCAGATATATGTTCTATACGGGTACCGATGCTTCTCTTTCTTTGTCCAATATAAGATAAACCACATTCACAGTCAAGTTTATAAACTCCCGGGTCCTGTAAAGGAATATTAGATTTCACTAAACTTAATAGTGGGTTGACTTTTTTGTGCGGTTTGTTTGAAATAGGTTTTTATTGAGGCACGTTTTAGAATATTACCAATTTTGTCTGTGACTTCTTTGTCATAAGGTAATAGCGAGGCGACGTTCAACAGTGGTCACCTTGGGCTTGTTTACTTTGATTTGGATACTTTAGTTGGTTCTTGCTTAACACATACTTTATATGCTGAAGCTGTTCCCGCCATATTGGATTGTTAATGTAACTTAATTAACCTTGACGTATATTTATACAAAAATAAATGTGTCAACCAAGAGCTTGGAAGGAAGAAGGAATTATAATAAGAAGTTTACATTTTAAAATTTCATACAGCTAGTAACCTATTTTTTTAAAGTGGTAAATCACCTTGAAATATCTTCTAAGCCTTTGATACATTAAATCCTGGTATCATTAAGGAATTATATGAAAAGGAGTCAAAGCACTTTATGATGAATGATGACGTCACGCTGCGGTAATGAATTCCCTTTGTTTGTTTTGCTATCCGCTGTATTCAGGAGATTAACTATATTATTTCGTTATCAATGGATAGGATAATCCTTTTTGGAGATAGGATTAGGTATTCAAAATTTTAAGCTGATTTCATTAAATAGCTTTCTCTATTGATTTAGCTCATTATTAGAAGTAAGTTATTGTAAGGATCACGTGAGTTTTTAATATGGTTAAATCAAAAAATACACCAAAAAAGCTCTTTAAACGTATACCAAGGTTTTGAGCCTCAGGTATTGTCCAAAATTCATGTTTTTATATATTGTTGTTAAGGAATAGAATTTCGATATTTATGTATTTCATAGGAAATTTATTTTTGTATTTAATATCCAGTTTTCATGATGGGATCCTAAAGGAATTGAGAGAACTCCTCAAAACTTATAGGCACACATATATTGTGGATGTTACCAGTAAAATAAATGTTAACTATAATTAGTTTGAAGTCGGTTAAATGATTTATTAATAATTATACAACACGTACATGGTAAATAATTGGATTTGCATTACATTAGAGCCAAGGATGCAAGTTATATATAATTGCATCTGCATTGCAGGATCCCATCCCAGCCAACTTGATACACTCTGACATTTTAACTTCCTTATTATCCTTACTGAGTAATATCTGTGTTATGAAAATAGTACTCGAAACTTCAGACTTTGTCTACAATTACACTGAAGTACTATTTAGAATGATAATATGTTATAATTGTTGCTTCTTCTCAAAGAAATTATTTTAAGGAAAATTTTCAAGAATTGTAAACATATTTAATTATATTTATTTGGAAAAACAAACAATTGTGCAAATGTTCAAAGTAGGTAAGGTACACAGTGTAAAAAAAATTATTGAATATATAATTTTCAAACAATTTACTTATATCTCTTTAGCTGTTTTTGTATGAACAATATATAAATGTAATATAATATATAGCCCTTCAATTCCACAGCAACTGAGCATTTTTCTGCGATAAAATGTACCCAATTTGTTAGTCCAACTTATAGAGTAACCGTGTACCAAATTTCAATCAAATCGTTACAGCTGTTTTAACGTGATACGTATCCAAACAAACTGAGACACAGACAAACTGACAAAATTTTTAATAATGACACGGCATGTCTACGATTTTTGCTATAATTGTTTAAAGATTACTTATTACAATAGACAAATGTATAAAATATAATCAATTCTATAATTATAGTAATAATGTTTTAGTGTCAACGCGTATTGCCGGTTAAATTACTTTTAAAATGGTCCGTTTAAGTAAAATAGAAAGGACCAACCCTCGCCTCCTCTCTAGGCCTCACATTTAGACTTCGAGATGAAATTTTAAAGCCAAAGTAAATTGAGCGAACTTGATCACAAGTGTAGTTAACTTTAGTTTAATTAGTGTTGTCTAGACTTTAGCCTGTCAAGAGATGCAAAAGCATTTTATTACTCGAAGCAAGCACCAAGTGTTGCCATAATATAGTTGCATTTATTAATCTATATCTATATCTATACTTCTATATCTATACTAATATTATAAAGAGGAAAGATTTGTATTTTTGTATGTAACGAATAAACATAAAAATTACTGGACCGATTTCAAAAATTCTTTCACCATTAGAAAGCTACATTATCCCTGAGTAACATAGGCTATATTTATTACAAGAAAAAATTAGAGATTCCCAGAAATTCTCACTAAAACCAACACAAGGTGCAAAAAAATTAGCCATAAAATATCTTTCATCGCATGCGCTGCGAAAAGTATTGATGATAGAACAAAAAAATGTTCTAGAACATTATAGAACGTATCAATATCTACAAAAAACTTCGCGAGATCATATGTCCAACTATTGTAGTTAAGTCACTATAACTACTTTTTTACATTTTAAAAGTTGATAAAAATGCCTATCAAAATCAGACCATGTTTTCCATAACTTTGTATTAATTCTTATCCAAATAAATTATTTCGCAATGAAGACTGTTTCAATACCTGTTAATTACATTTTGAATTATTGAATTCGGACATTCCAGTCAAAAGATATTACGGAATAAAAATATCAAGATAAATAAAAAATAATCCCAGACGGGCCGCCGGCGCGGTGTGCAGTGCCTCGCAGCGCAGCGAGTAACGCGGCGATAGAGGGAGCGACAGAATGCGGGAGCCAAAATGTTAAAAAAAAATTATTCACCCGTGCGAAGCCGGGATGGGCCCCTAGTTAATTAATAAAGTATATTTATTTCGATAACACTTAATAAATTAAAATATGTCTAGGTGATTATTTTTGTATTGAAATACTAAGTTATCTGTATCTAATAAATAGAGTATGGGGGCTATAAGCGACAACATTAACTGATCTAGATGGAATCCGAGCAGTGCCTGGGGCTAGACACCCAGGAGCTATCAGAGCTCACATCTACCACTCGTCCTTGCTGCGGAATATTAGAATAATAACTAACATGCTCCTTGATAACGGAGGCCTAGCACCACGCCACCAAGCAACACTACACTATTAGTCTATAAACAACATACTCAAGACAAAATAAAGTGAAATGTGACTTGTGTATTATTTAGGAGAAAAAATCTAACGAACAAATAAAAAGCAGCAACACAGTAGAGTTGATTGTCTAGTAGTTTCTAAAAGTATTATTTAAAATACCCACTGATTTTGTCGAACTGTCGTCTTAGCACTTTCTGAGAAAGACCTTCTCTGACCATTAAATTCCCTAACTCTGTACATGGGTCACAAGTCCCAAACACTGCTTGTATTATCTATATGGAAGCTATACTGCACAGTTACACATAAAACACAATATTAATTTGTTAGACGGGAACCGAGAAATATAATTCCAAACACTTACAAAATCCTTCACTATGGAGTCCCAGCATAGCCATTATGGTTACAAGGCGAGCGCCATTTGGCAACTGGCACAAATCTATTGTAGTAACGCTGTTGCTTATATTTTTTAATTATACTGGGTTAAAGTTGAAATAAGACGTAATTTTGGATTTCTCACTCGGATACCTAATTTAAAGATAATTTATACAATTAAATAACTGAATTATTTAAGATCATAAAGCAATTTAGCAACACGCCCACACGACTGTCTGCAGACTGATTTATCTCTCTAATTTCTCTTATATAACATAGTGTTGAATTAGATACTGTATATAACTCACTCATACACATGAAGGATAATTTCTAGAAATTTTAATTAAAAGGAATTTTTGTCTTTAAATATATTTTTAACACTTTTTTTGTTTTATTTTCAGGTAAGTACAAAAGGAGCAATGCAATTAAGGTAAATTTTTTTTACACATAGGACCAGTTTCGGTGATTTCTTATAGAGTTTCTGATAGTTATTTGACAGATAGAGCAGTTGTTGAACTTCAAAAAATATAGTTTTTCTTCCAAATAATCTGATCAAAACCTGGTTTTATTTACAGGTAAGTAATAAATAGAGACAATAAAATAAGAGTACCATCACCTTATAGCCTTCTATAAAGCACTTAGATTGTATCACAGAGAGACATAGTAAAATACATAAGGATTACATATATAAATAAAAAAAATATAAGCTCTTTTACAAGCTTCTTAATATTTTATTTGATCTCAGATTTCCTTTGCGACAGTAAATTATAAGCTGATCTTAAGATATTTTCGGCCGTCCTCACTAATTCAAGGGCTCTTAGAAACACCAAGTAAAGGTCCAGTATCCTTCACAGTACAAAGGGATTTTTAAGTAAGCTTTAATTTTAATATAGGTACTTTTACATTTATATATTTTTATTGTTAAATTTTTCACTTAATTTTAATAAAAACGCAATGAACAAATCCGAGCGGTAATCTACAGATGTTTCCCTGATTCGGCAAAATAGGTTTTGATTTCTGTGCGAGTGTCTACACATCAATACTTGCGGTATAAACGACCGAACTTCTTGATTACATACTAAACGTTTGGATCGTTTGATTTCACTTTGATATCTTTACGTGTTTCAACAGATATACAGATGAACGGACAATGAGGTTAACCTTTTATGGTTCCCTTTTTGCATTTAAAAAATGAATATTTTTTACCCATAAAATTATATAAGTAAAAGATGATATCAATTTCATCTGACACGTTATAACGTATAAAGGATCTTTTGATTAATCGTTTAGGGTATATAGAACCACAGAGACCAGATAAAGGCCAAGCTTGGCTTATCTTGAGTTTTCTTTGAATTAATGACCATTTTTACATTTTATTATAACAGCATAAATCTATATATTTAAAAAAAAAAATGCAGTAATCAAGATTGGAAACGGAAGGGGAAGGAAATAAGTATTAAAAAGGCGATTGGTAATAGACATCTGCACGTTTAAAGTATTAAACATTCTGTCGAAAGGAATCAAATTGTAAAAAAAGTTACAAAATAAATTCAGAAGACACACCTTTATTATTTTTTAATTATTCTCTCCTCCACTGCTCCTCTGAGACAAAGACAAGATAAAATGCTAATTATCTTAGAGATAATATAATCAGTGTCTGTATTCATTATATTATAAGCAGTATATCTGAATTACAGATAAGTACAATTTTAATATTTCTATCTATGATGGAGTGGGTAGTATTTAATATCACTTTCGTTTTGTCATAACGACACTTAACGATTTTTGATAGCCTGTGATTGGCTGACGATTTCCATTACTCCACCCCCACCAGTGAAGGGGCATTGCTACCACTGTACTGTCCATTTATATCCCAGACTGACGCAGTATACTTTACATTAATGGATAGCCCCACTCCAACCAGATCCATGAGCCTTCGCGGATGAACTCACTAACTCACTGAGATCCGCGCTTGAGGAGTCCACCACATTACTGCCACTAGTTAAAACACCATCACTGTCTCCGCGCATCAGATCACTGCTGCTTCACAACAGAGAGCTTAGGAGGAGTTGGCAGCAGTCCAGGAACCCCGTGATCGAAATAGTTATCAACGCAACCAGCGCGCTTCTTAGAGAAGCACTGATTGAGTTTGCAGCCCGTGAATGGGAGAAGAGGATCGCAACCGCAAGCTCGGACACATACGCTGCCCCGGCGTGGTACGCTCTCACTAGTACCACGACTAGGAAGATGCTGGAGACGCAATAAAACAAGGCGCTCCGCGCAGTGACGGGGGTGCCCAGGCATCTACGGAAAGTCGCAATACGTAAAGATTTTAAGATAGAGACGGTGGATGCTTTTGTACGCGAGCTCGCGAGTAACTTATTTGCTCGAGCAGACGCATCGGAAGCCATCCACCTCCAGGACATCGCGCCGATACACGCGCGCCCCCCGGATGGACGCCCGCTCCCCAGGGATATCCTTAGGGAGCCACGCCGCTGTCTAAGTCGCCGTCTTAATCGCAGATCGTCTTCACTAGGCCTCTCCCAGGTTAACTGGGAGTCTCACCCGGTGGGGGCTTGATCGCTTGGGACTGCGTGAAACTACAGCAGCGCGGATGAACAACCGGACGAAACTTCTATCGTTCATATTAAGAAAATCCACAGACCGACACATACTTTTTTTTAATTATAGATGAGGGACAAACGAGCAGACGGTCCACCTGATGGAAAGTGGCCACCGTCGCCCATGAACATCGACAAAACTAGGGGGTATCTCTTGTTTTAGTTTTTAGTTTAAGTTTGGATTTGTGTTTGGGAGTGGTTGGGTACTAAAAAATCATTATATTTGGTCACTTAATTCATTAAAATCGGCTATAGTCTCAACATATACATAGTAACTACAGTTTTCGGTCAGGAGAAACAAATGATTTTTTAAAGATTTATTTTAATCTGAATATTTATATAGAGCACATCTGTTTCCTATTAGAGGGAGGATCTATCGAGATCATGAGATACGATAAACACCCAATAGTATACTAGTGTCTTATTGTTTAGGATAACATACGAAATATGTTGTATCTCTATGTGTAGAAAAAATAATGAGACATTGCTTACCGGAAATATTAATTGTTACCTGGAGTAATGTTTGTTTGAGAATATCGATCGAAACTATTAAATCTACTGTTAACTAAAAGGATTTTTAGACTATATACAATCCAATATTGTAATTCCTTGTTGACTATATTATTGCTCCGGGGTTATACTTTAGATACAGAGCTTCAGGGTTACAGATTATTCAGCAAAATAGCAATTACACTAATTATTTAAACATTCAACCAACTATCTCTAAATACACAACACTGAAGTCACACGAGTTCCGAGAGCAACTAAACTTTATTGCTCAAAAGTCATCCTTTTTATAATACAAAATACCCCCACACAATTCCCACTATAGTGATAGTTGGAGTCGTAGGCCTGCGTTGCCAAGTTAATAATCGATAATATTTGATATCGATATTTTATAGTCCTAAATCTACCTTCTAAAGAATCGGTGTACCAAACATCATTCAAATCAGTTCAGCCATTTTAACTTGATGGGTGCATAAACACGGTAATTCTACGATTTATTATATGTTACAAAATGAAGTTTAGTGGTGTGGCTATAGGAATTAATTTCTCCTCAGCAAAGTAACTATAATATTACAGTGTTGAGATAGTACGTTGGCGTTGTCTGAAATGAAAACACGTAATCCAAAGTTTGGTTTATTTAGCGAAGCCGCGCCACGCTTTGTATGCAAGTTAACGAACTATCGACAACTCTCAGGTAAAGTTGCAAATTACCATATATACACTTACTAGAATTATAGTTGTGATGTTGGGGGTTGAGAGAGGATTTTAGAAAAACACAACCTCTTTGTACAAAACTAGTTTAATCAATAATACAATGGAAAATTACTTAGCGTTAGGTTATTGCTATGTTAGCATTTAAAAGGAGCGTGTACAACTATAATACTTGGATAAGAATAGCTTACACACTTCATAGTAAGCAAACTTTTTCTCTCTTCAAAGGAAAATATGCTTAACTCAATGCGTGGTATTATTATTCTGCCACAAAATCTTTACAATTCATTATTACCCCTAAAGAGACAATTTTTTTTGTCACAAAAAGAAACTGATATCCGAATTTCGTATTTTTACCTTTACTAAAGTTACACTAGAATAGTTTCTGTTGTACGTTGATGAGAATAATAAAATACTAACTTGACATACAGGTACCGGCACCTAAGTATAGGTTTGAACATGAATGCTCCAGAAGCGCAGGGTGAGAGCAGCGCGTCACACGCGATTGGTTCTTATGCGACGTTTCAGTTCCCGCGCGTCTGCTACGTCACGGACGGAACTGCCAATACATGCCATTTTTTTGAGCAGATATTTTGCTCAGACCTAAAGTTAGCTGCCGGCAATACCAAATAATATTTATCATTTAATTATGATAATATGGCGCAAGAAACTTAAATGTAGAAATCATAAAACTTTAAATTCAAAATAACAATTTTAATATAACAGTAGTATCAAATATTTTATATTAAATCAATAAAATAGTGTCGCAACTCACCAATATTTATAGCTGCAGAGATAAAACCTCTCACATGACATATTATGATCATTCGAACAGATATACAGCGCACAACTGTCAAAGAACTTTCAACTGATATTGTATTACTGTTTTAAATCGTAGTGGTATATATAGTAAGTAGATAATAAAGTCCTTTCTTAGAAGTACATGACTTTTAGGATTCTATGAGTACCAATAGGTCTCCGTCCATCTGTCGATCGGTATCCTTTTTCCACATGAACATATCAAATACCGTCAAATCTGTCTGTGCTCTTCTAGAGCGTGAAAATATCAAATTTTGTATGTCAACACCATGAAAATGTAATTTTTTTGTCTTTACTAGTAAGATTATCAAAACCTATACAATTCCTACTATCTATATTGAATAAAGAAAATCGCTACCGTAATAATATTGTGGTTAAATCTAACAGAACCAATAAATCTTTCAGCTATAGTTTTTTCTTTTTTCTTGGTCCTTATCTTTATAATAGCTTAAATTTAATAAGTATTATCTTTTTATGGTGTTAACCAATACAAACTCTAAACTCTTTTGCAAATCTAGCTCCTAAACCAAGATTACAATGCAATAGAAGGTATTCTTAAGGTTCTAAAATAAATAACTGTATTTAAAAACGGTAACACTCACGCTCACACTCACACACACACACATACAAACTCACACATACACACACACACACACACACACACATACACAAACTTACACATACACACACAAACACACACTCTCACACACGCACACCCATACACACACACACGCACACACACATACACAAACTCACACAAACTCACACATACACACATAAACTCACACACACACACATACACACACACACGCATACACATACACACACACACACACATACATGCTATAGACATGGAGATACATATGATACCCATTACTGTACAGCAATACGTATACATATGCAATTTAGACTGAGGCGAGCGGTGCCTGGGGCTTGAGACCCAGGAGCAGGTTTAAAGAGCTCTTTCATAATATATTAACTCTCACCTCCACCACTAGACCTCGCTAACGACAATAGATAATAAAGTAAACTTACGTGGACCTCGAGAAGGGTAACCTTAATCACGACACTATAACACTAACTTCCATGTTCACTGCACGAAAACACCAGAGAGACTGAGACTAATCTATCGTACTAAAGGTTATATATTGTCTTCACGTCAGTATACTTGAAATAATATAAAATGATCTTCCCGCTACTACTACTTTATAAACAGTGTTGCTAACACACACACACACACACAAATTTGTGTTAATTTTTGAATATTATTGATAACTGGCTCATTGGCGGGGACCTGGTGACCTGTACTACGGGTTTTTTACCTACCACAGGCATCAGCGAACCACATACAAAATATGTTTTAATATATTATATTGTATTAACGAGAAATACTTTCGATTTGTATGACCTAGAATCATAAAATTTGGTCACAAGCAAATTATTGTAGTAGGAAAAGGTAATCTGAAAACTGTACTTCGTAGTAACTATATCACGGAATACATTTTTTGCAGTTGGGGAAGAACAATGTTAAATTTGTCCATTAATCTAGATTGCACGGAAGTCTAAATTTATTATTTTATATGTATTATTTTCAAGATAGAAGACTATTATAACAAGTAGAAGTATAAAACATGTAGACAACACAGCAAACTGTCAAAGAAGTGAGAACTGGCCGCATTGTAGAGTTGTAAACTATAGATTAGTTAGTTAACTGTTGAGATTTCATGTCATTTCAGTATATAATGCATTCATATAGTTTCAATATACTTAAGCATATTGGTTACGCCATCTATTGCCAACTTTGTGCCTCATGAGTGACGCGAACATACCCGTCATTCACTCCTATCCATTCTCTCCCGTCGACGTGCACTTTGACACTTTTGCTCCACACCCGCACGCGCATAGTCGCACACCCGCATTTTTAATTACGACCTGGGCATTGTGCTGAGTCGTCGCTCTCCCGCATATCCCGATACATTGGTGAGGAACCGCCCGGTGCAGCTCAATCGGCGTGGTAAAAGACCGGAGGAAGAGCAGCAAAAAGAAAGAGGTTAGTGCACGTCTTCCCTATTTTTTTTCCATTTCGCGCTAGTGAGGCATCATAATATGTTAACATTATAACCACATATTACAGTCCACTATAAACCGCATTCGGCACCACATATTGGCCATATACTATATGTCGGAGCATAGTAAAAGATTATCGATTAATCGAATCGTTATCGTTGTCTATGGCGTTGTAGTGGGGTAGTAGTCACTTCCGTTGTTTTGACAGTCTCTACCCTCGACCCTTTATATGCGATCGACAGTCTAACTGAAGTCTTAGTCGTGCGCGGTCTCTCAAGAAGTGAACATCATCTAAGTAGTGCTAGTGATAGTGATAGTGTCAAGTGCAGTGTAGTGTGGAAGTGCTGTCCAACTAAGGTCACGTAAGTCCTTACAATGTAATTGCCACGTGGTTAAGTAAATACAATGTTAGGTTAGGTTAGCCTTAGGTTAGGTTAGCCTTGTGTTAGATTCGGTTTATGTGCGTTTAACCTTGGGTTTAAATAGAGAGCCTAGCAGTGGAGGCGAGTGTTGTAATTACTTAAAGGATATCCTTAAGCCTACACCTTGGTCACAAGTCCAAGGCACTGCTTAGGTTTCTCTCGTAATTGTTAGAGATCATATTTGATCATTTATCGGTTCAATAGGAGTATCTACGTTGCGTTTACCCAATATTCCATTCAATACCATCACCCCCTGTTAGTGTTCCCCAATATTCCCCATCTTCCTCCTTCCATCTCCTTTCACATCGTTTTAAAATCCCCGACATATATATGTTTTATTTTAATATACAAAAAATCGGGTACACTTAGAAATTCGGAGAATAATTTACTTTTATGTGAAACAAACCTAAAGACAAGCCATTTTTTAGATTTAAGCTTTCTCGCTCCAATGCAACAAAAGAAATTTACCTTAATAAAGTTTCTAGAAGATAGTAATTTAAAAAAACTGTCCTTTAGGCAAATGTTTTTATAAGAGGTTTGGTCACCTAATTGTTACTTATATATCGATAAGTTTAGCCAATCTATAACATATTTTCCTAGATAAGCCAATTATTATTAAGCCATACTGACCTAAACATTTTCAAATATTCTTTTAGGGAAAACAGGGCTTATAAAATTACCTGTTGATGTGAAAGCTCAAAATATTTCTAATGAAAAAAAAATCATTATCACATCCCCACCAAATAACCAACACTGAGTTTGAGTTTGGTTTCATCCAAGTGCCACAAACTCGCGCGCTGTCTGGTCTGTGGAGTGTGGAGTCATTATTTATTATAGTTATAACTTAATTACTGGTTGGACGGCAGCCAGTTGCTTTCAGACTCTAATGAGGAAACTTTATTGCGACAAAAATATATCTACTGTACTCTGCGCTTCATTAAGATATACGAGTAAATAGCCAGCGACTGGATAATAACTAGGTAAGGACATAATGGATCTCTACATCTTTAGATTTATTCTTTAAATTATTAACTCACTAGCTTTTATTCGCAACTTCGGTTGCGATATTGAGGTAGTTGTATTAGCCTACGCCCTACAGTATATTGTCTGTAGACAAAATAATAATTTTATGAAGTAGTCATACTAACTTTGTACCCCTCTTTTACCTTACCTTTTTTCCCCTTTTTGGGGATGATTTTCGAAAAAATATTTTACACGTGTTTCATCACTTTCAATGATGAACCTTCATACTGAATTTCATTTGTATAACTTCAAAAATGGCAAAATTTCATACTAACTTTGTACCCCCGTTTTACAGGGGTAACCCCCTTACAGGGTTAACTTTCATAAATCCTTTGTTAGTGCTCCCTTACGTTATAAAAAGAATTCCTGTGCAAAATTTCAAGTTTCTAACCCTTATAGTTTAGGCCCTGCGTTGATATGTCAGTCATTAAGTCAGTCAGCTTCTCCTTTTATATATATAGATTATGTTTGTTAAAGTAGACCATCACGATATGGCCGCCAAAATATACAAATATCAAGAAAAGATGAATAAGAACGGATATGGATCTTCCAAACTTATTTAAAGCGTAGAACATATAGTATATCATTCGTTTTACCTCCGATTAACCCCCCTTTCTTCCATCTTCAACCATATATTGTTGCTTTCTTTTATTTTAATTTATTTCCCAAATTATGTACTCAAAGTAGGATGTATCTAGAGACAACATAATTCTGAAATTGTAGTCTCAATAAAGTTTCTGGTACTCTGGTCTACTATAAACCCTTTTTCTTACTTTACGTGGACACCCGTTGATATTATCGAGAACCTAAGAGGTTCCTAAGAGGATAAGGATCATTTTGAGAATCACTAAGTCTATCTATTGATCTTTTAACAAAGTCAAAGGTCATTTAGTATTTGAATAAACATAGTTCTTTGTGTGACTGCGACAATAATTAACCGAAAAACACTTTTAAAAAGCAATATTAATTCGACTAGCAGTTCTATTTAACTTAAAAGAAATAGCACACGATTTAGATACCAATACAGGACATTTGTAAAAGGTGATAAATTTGTCTCGTTTCTGATAGTAAATTCAACTGGTATACGATAGAGACGCTACAGATTTACCGCTTACGAGTGTTCCATATATTCCAGCTTATCATCTGAAGTGATACATATATCACTATGCTATTACTTACTAGCCAATAGTTGAATCCAAAGTATGTGACTAATATTTTTTTATTAATATGTTTCTAATTTTTTTCACACAACAGACTAGTCACGCTATCTATGGAGTGATTTTGGATTGTTTAAAAAAACAATAAATATTTTTTTCTTCTATTATCTACAATATAAAGCGGAAAGATTTGATTTTTTGTTTGTTTGGTTATTGCGAATAGGCTCAACTACTGAACCGATTTTGATAATTCTTTCACTGATAAAAAGCTAACATAGACTATGTGGTGTTGCATTAATATTTTAATTAAACGGATATGGCGATTTAAGTACCATAAAATAGAAATTATGTAAGAATAAGTGAATTCCTTTTAGAATTAAATTAAAAATCCAATTTAAAAATTATTTTACTGATATTGTCTCTCTCACTAAAACTTCCGTTTTTTTCTTCTTGTTTTTCTCTTTTCAATTATCAATTATACTTAAAGCTAAAGAATAAAGAAAAGCTACAACATTATTGAGTGACATTAAGGATATGGATTATAATTTTTGATATAAATAACCGAAGCGAAGCGAGGGCGGGTCGCTCATAAGTAATTAGCTTTAAACCCTTAAATCTATTATACATACTTCATCTGGAAAGTATCTAGAACACAATTTCTTTTACTTATTGAAAAAGCGACAATAAATTATTCTACTGACCACTAAATTAAGAGTTTCATAAATATTTGACATTTCATAACGCATATCGACGCAATAGCTTCGCAAATAGATTTCTTACCTATGCTCTTATACCAAATCTATCTAAAACTACTAATAGTTGATCGAAACTAGTGCAGAGTGTCATTTTGTAATAGAAGTAAAACCCCAGATGAAATATGTGGGCCTTGTTTTGGATGGACGATCTGAGGACGAGGAGCTTTCGTACGTACTTTGCTCAATTAGCCCCGAAGCTTATAAACGTTGCTGCTGCGCTAGGTAACTTGAAAGGACCAATCTGGGTCTACGCTCTCAACGCTCAAAACAAAGCCCTCTTGCGAACCACAGAAGATAATAGCCGTGAGAGCGATTCAAGGATACCGGACCGTCTCGTGGACGGCGGCAACATTAGTTGCGTGTGACCCGCCGTGGGAACTGCAGGCGGAAGTGCTTGCTGAAATGTACCATTTCCGGGCAGGTCTTAGAGTTCGAGGCGAGCCGTCTAATGTAGAATTGGTTAGCAGGGTCCGTGCTATCGCCCATGAAGCCCTGATTCGGAGATGGGATGAGGATCTTAGGTCTCCAAATGCAAGTGTGGATACGATTGGGGCAATTTACCCACATTTGGAACGTTGTCTGACGCAGGTACTTACCGGGCATGGGTGCTTCGGTAAGTACCTGCATCAAATTGCGAGAAGGGAAATTACACCTACGTGTCACGAATGCGACGATCCTGTGGACACAGCTATTCACACGCTGAAGGACTGTGCCGCCAGGGGGCCACAGCGCCATGCACTGGTGGCAAATATAGGTAACGATCTTTCGCTGCCGAGTGTGGTCAATGCCATGCTAAATAGCGAAAAGTGTTGGTTGGCTGTGGCCTCTTTTTGCGAAGCCGTCATATTGTTGAAGGAGACCGCGGAACATCATAGGGAGAACCATTCTCTCTGACGCTGCTCGAACAAGAAGACCGCGAAGAAGAAGGCGGCGCTAAGCTCAACATCTCCCTATTTCAGAAGATTGAAATAATTTAGCGCTCGACACAGAATATGTGGCTAATGCTTGCCCGGGTTAGAAGTGTAGCGTCGAGGCATCACAGTAGCATGCGAAAGCGATCCTGCGACGTCTCATAATGACGAAAGGAGGCAGCGCTGGGTTTTAGTGGATATCTATTGAGTCCCACATACTCGTCTAATATACTCAGATGAGATGCATAAAGCATTTCTCAGCGAAAAAAAAGTGTCATTTTGTATGAAACTGTGTATCTGTTTCTTATAAAAATAATTCCAATGACTCAATTGAAAGCACTGTGCAGTTCTAATTAGAGTAAGTAAAGATAGAGAACGTGTTCTAAATCCATTGAGAGTAAAAACATTAGTGAGCTTAAATTGCAAGCTCTGGAGCTCCGGGAGCTCCGGTAGCTCCGTAGATCTTCTCTGTAATAAATTTCATGTGAAATCATTTGTACGAGGGAATCTTTATCAATGTAACATATTGTTTTTATTCGTATATTAATTTTAAAAATTACAGATGTTCTTACTTCACATACAAAACTTTGCTCAACTCTCGAAAGTTTACGTAAAACTTGTGTGCATGTACACCAAGATTCATTAAAATCAGTTTAGCAATTAGAATGTGATAAGATACAAATGCGAACAATAATAATACAAATATAATCAATTAAAAACCGGTCAAGTGCGAGTCGGACTTGCGCGCGATGAGTTCCGCTGGGAGCCGCCCTTAAAAATTATTTTATTCTGTGTTTAGTACTTTTTGTTATAGGAGCAAATACATCATTTGTAAATATTTAGCTGTCTAGCTCTCACGGTTCATGAGATACAGCCTGGTGACAGATAGACGGACGGACGGACACTGGAGTTTTTAGGATCCCATTTTTACCCTTTGGGTACGGAACCCTGAAAAGTAAATTATAATCAAAACCAATATTTTTGAATAAAATATTTAAGTTTTATTTATAATTTAAGGTTTATTTATGTCAGGCGTCCTTTTTTTTAAGATTTTTTGATTTTTAAAATACTAGATTTTAAAAACCGATTTTTTAAAAAAAAGTATTAATTTTTTTGTAGCACCAAGTATCCTCTTCTAAAGAAATTGGAACCATTTTTGGTACCTATTGAATTTTTCAATTTAACATAACTCAAATATTTTTTTTTTTATTTTCTTTTGCAGAACTCCGTTATATGATAAAAGGAGAGTATTGAACAAAATTCATACAAATCAAAAGTTGACCCCTTTTCAACCATTGGTCGATGTGAGATGGAATGACCCTCAAAGTTATCATCCATTCGGTTATCATACAAGTTATTTATGGCATTTATAATGTTGCTTGAATTGTAGTATTATTCATTTCTCTGTAATCTAATGACTACAATAGTGGACATAGATCAAAGATTTGATTTATATGGAAACATATTGGGATAAAGGAGCTTAAAAGGTTTATGAATCGAATAATCTTACTAATATAATAAATGTGAAAGTTCGTATGTGTGTAAGTAACTCAATCACTCTAAAACGACTGGACGGATTTCAGTGTTCTTGTGGGATAATAATAAAATATGTCTACTATCGTAAGCCTGAATATTTAAATTGCACCCGTGAGAAACCGGAGCGGATCGACTAATACTAACATATATCTATCATAGTATCTCTTTTTTATGAAATACCATAAACTCGTACGCACATACAATAGCGATAATATTAGTAGGAATTTCCAAGCTGCATACACTTGAATTATTCCATACACTAAATTCAAACTCACGTACGCCCATACATAACAAACTATATAGGAGATAACGCCAAGTTATTAGTTCTACTTGCTGAAAATTTCATACGGGAACGATTCAGAATTATAATTTCAAGCAAACTTTATAACCACCAGAAGAATTTTTACATTCAAACAAAGAAGTTGAACAAAGATTTACAATAAGTGAAAAATATCCTTCTAGTCCTTAAAGATTACTCCGCTCCGTAGGGAAACCAAATACATTCAAACAATCGACAATTTATACACTATTATATATATAACTAGCGGCCTGCCCTCGCTTCGCTTCGGGTATTTAAAGCAATATTATAATTGATGTCCTTAAATTGTCATTCTGTAATTGTGTAGTTCTTCATTATTGGAAAAAAGTGAGAGAGTAAACAAAAGTTATAAAAAGAAAATAATAGAAACAAAAGAGGGAGGACAGAGCAAAAAATAAAATTGAATAGAGAGAGAGATAATGAAAAGAGATGAGAAAGTGAAAACTGAAAAGAGACTGATCATTCTGAACAGATAAAAATAAAAATTAAAGAGAGAAAAAAGAGAGAGCAATGGCAATGGCAACACTACCTACTCACCTTCGTCACTCACGAATAGTGTAGTTTTCTATCAGTGAAAAAAAATTTTAAACCTGATTTGTAGTTCCTGAAAAATTCTTCAATTTACAAAATGACCACCTTATGGCACTTAAATGGCCATATCTTTTTAGTTAGAGTATTTATGGCAACACCACATAGCCTATGTTACCCGGAAAGGATGTAGCTTCCTATCGGTGAAAAAATTTTCAAAATCGGGTCAGTACTTTTTGAGCCTATTCGCAACAAACAAACATACAAATATACAAACAATCAAATCTTTCCTCTTTATATAATAGTGTAGATTAATGTTGTGAAGTTTATCTTCGTATGAGATATATTCTTCTTCACTTACAAAGGGTCGGCCAGTGCAATATTACACCTACCTAATTCACGTGATAATCAAAGAATAAAGGAAATGAAAATAGATCTCCCGCCTTAATGATTAATTCCGAGCACATTCAAATAATATGTGGTATGTATCCTCCACCATGTCGCACGCAGAACAATTAGGGGCAGGAACTTTGCCTGTCAAATACCCCAATTTATTCTAAGAAGTGTGTTCATAATTTATTATTATTAAGATTTTAAATATACAAAACTTGAAACCGGAATATTTATCAACAGAATGAAGTAAATTCCTAAACCAATACCTGTAATAGCTGGCGCTGAACTATAGTTGTTATAAATTATAAGTAAAATATTGTATTTTGTCAATAAAGTTCCTGTTTTAGTAGAAACACAGGTTTCATAGAATTTTTTTTTAGATACGGAATAAAGAGCAGACTATCCACCTGATGGAAAGTGATATCAGAACATCGGCAATACAATAAACACCCTCTTGTTTTGCCTATGCGTTGCTGCTACGAAAAATGAGTTAAAGCAGAAACGAAGAGAAGAATGCTGCCGTTTTAGTGGACTTTAAGCTGAGTTCACTGGAACCGCAGCATTAATTAGATGGGAGAGAATAGGGGCCAAAGACACTTGCTGGTATTTGCAAGCCAATCGGGAAATTTTCCTACCGGCAAGGGGGTTTAGGATTACTTGGCTCTTACGATATGCTCTCCTAGCGGTAGAGGGTTATTGTATTTGAACGGGTAATAGTAGTGACAAAGTGTGACATACAGACAACATTTTGTTACTCTTTTTTTTTGCTCTAAACTTGATAACAATTAGAATTTAAATAATTATTATTTAGTCAGAAATTATAAATGAAAACCTTAGGCAGTTTTGATTATTTAACTAAGGTTAATTTATTGTATGTATATATTCTGTTTTGCATACCTTTGATAGTTATTACTAATAATGTAGAGGTTAATTACATAGATAAGGATCCTTGAGAAACACTCTATTAGTACTTATAAACCACTTAACTGTACGTGGATATTCAGCTCATTTGCATACTACAACTACTTAGTACGTGTTATCCTGGAAGAAACAGTAAACTAAACCCGACTTAACCTTAGTCTAAGTAATGAAATATAAACCTATTACTGCACATACTTGTTAAAATGGATAGACAGGAGGTCGAGCTGAATTCTAATACTTAAACAATCGAAAGAAGTTTTATCAAAAATATGTTTGTAACAATAGTTATTTTGACGTATTTAATATCTGCATTCATAAGACAATGTTTTCGTAGATGAAGATGGGAAAAATAATTCTTTTACTGGTATCTGACGCCAAGACGAGCCAAGCGAAGCGCAACTCGCAAGGGCACTACTACCTTTTCTCGAAGTGCTTCGTCGTTTTTTTGAACCCTCATAACTTGGGTTTGGATTATTCGAGATCTACAAAATTATCAGGATATGATGTCAGTAGAGGACTCATTAAACATACAAAGTTTCAATTCCATAGCTCTTACACTTTACTTTTTATTGATATCTAAAAAACGCCGATTTCGTCACTGACTCACAGATGATCATCAAAATTCTTAGGGTACTTCCCGAAGTCCTAGAAAGCTAAAATTTGGTATATAGGGTAGTATTAGTAAATAAATAACAAAAAAATTATAAAACTTGGAACTTTTACCCCTTAACCCCTTAAACTGAGAATCGTTTGTTTGTATGAGAATTCCGCAATGAGAATGATGCAAGAGGCTCTAAAAATTGATAAAGGGACTCCATGTTATAAAATAGTAATAATTTTTTAGTGGGTCTCAGTTTTCTTAAGAGGCTTGCTACGCTAACTCATTTTCTGTTGCGTTTTTTATTGTCAGGAGAAGGTTTTTATGGAAGAAAAAAATTAAAAAGTAGCGCGGAAATTTAGAAAATTTGAGAAAACTTAACGACCATATTAACTTTTTTAATGTAAGCTTTTGACACCTAATTCGACTTCAATATTCATAGTTAAGACAGGACAACGTCTGTCGGGTCAGCTAGTTAGTATTCGATAATTATGAAGCTCACCCTCCCTTCTCTGAGGTTTAATTTTTTCCTTAGCCGTAGATTCTCATAAAATTCATATTATACTAATCATTCATATCAATTAATAGGAAAACTGAAAATACACGACAGAAAAATAAAAATAACAAATAAAATAAATTTATTTTATTGTATTAATTTAATATATTTTAATATTATATAATAATTTATTAATCTTCTGTGCATGCCGATTGCTAAATATCAGGACTGTTCGCTGGCCAGATCAATTAACATTTATCCTGTGCCAAATATTTGTATTGGTATAGCCAGTCTTTGCTGTCAGCACTAACACTCTTAAGAATATTTAAATATTTTTTCAGAATTCATTTCACTATCGATTTCAATTATTTCACCAGAGCGTCTCATCTAACCCTAAAATCCGAAGCTGATGCAGACGCTCAATCTTTTAGGAACTATATTCCAATGCGTGTTCACTATGGATTCATCTTCATCTTTACTGGTCACTATACCACGAATTCTCCTCCTAGACCAATATTGATGACGTTCTACAGCTCTCTCTATCTTATATCTTTTGATCCAAAATATTCATCATCCTGGGAGTTATCTGCAAGATGAAGTCGGGGGTCATGGAGGGTTACAATAGTAAATCTTTGCACAGATGTAAGAGTTATTTTCAGTTACCTATTCTAGTCAGCAAAACGTATCGAGGTCCCGCAAGTAGAAGCAAGTTATAATCAGATGTTATAAGCAAATAATTAGTGAATATATTAAAATCAAATATTTTGAAAAATATCTTGTATAATCAAATTTGGTTGACATCTGACAATGTCTACTTTTATCATTTTATTTTATCGAGCCATGTGACCATGTAGGTTTGATGTCACTTTTTAACTTTTAACAGATTCATTCACAAGTTACAAATTCAACTCAACTCAAAATATTTTATTCAAATAGACTTTTTACAAAGTACTTTAGATACGTCAAAAAATTGGTCAGTCAGTCAGTTTGTCTGAAGCTACCACCAGTTCGGAAAACAGTTTCCTGATGAGAAGAACTGGCAAGAAACTCAACAGTTGCTCTTTTCAAGACGCCATTGTTTACATCAGTCTGTTTTACAAAGGTATAATTATTCAGCTGAGCATCGACGTCATTTTGAATCCAAGCTTTGTCAACATTCAAATAATCTTGTACAGAGTAGTAAACTTTATTTACTAAACATTTTTTATTCGAGTTTTAAATTGCTGAAGTGGCAAGTCTAATATAGTCTGTGGGATCTTATTATAGATGCGAACACCAAGCCCCATGAAACTATTACTAACTTTGTGGAGACGATAGTATGGCGTTACAAGTTTATATAAATAAATAAATATCTTTAATCAGTCGACTCGGGGATCATCTGGGGTTACGGTAGTGTCCTACCAAGACGAGTCAAGCGAAGCTCAAAAGCCTACCTTTTCTCGGTTTGGATTATACCAGATAAACAAAATTCTCGACAAATAATTTCGACAGTGTTTATTACCCTGATAAAGTAAAATTGACATTTGTATCATCTGATCTATCACTTATTGTAAACAGTAAACCAACAAATAAAATATACAAAGAGAGTGGGATATGAAAAAAAGCACCTACGACGTGAAAGAAATAAACCCAAAAAAAAAAAAATAAAAAAAATATTGTCATAGGCAACTTACAAAAAGAAGTGAAATCTAGAGGCTCAGCTTCTCCTTCTTATTTTCTCCGAGTTATATATCCAAACTATTAACTTTTATGTTATATAACAGTTCTTGTAGTAACGAAAAGGCCAAGCCACATATATTGACTAAGGTGTAGAGTTTGTGAAGTGAGGGCTTGTAGAGGTAAGTAGGGAGGGCGTGTAGAGTTAGGAGGTTGGCTCTATATGAGATCTGATAACTTTTTGATAGTATGAGGTATACGTGTTCGTCTTGGCAACATTTTACATGAAAATGTTTTTGGTGGGATTTTATTTTTCTGTAATATATGAATCAATATAAAATGGCGTCAGTTGTATATTATCAGTAGTATGGAATAGACGTGCTTTAATAAGTAGTCATGTTCTGTATGTAAGCAGTTTACATCACACTGACTAAAACACCTATTTTTTAATAAATAAAAATAGAAAGGTGCCACTTTGGCATGATCGAGAGTAGAAATAGATTTACTTTCTTGTTACTGAAAAAAATGTAGTGGTTACAGAGAGATTTAAACACAAATTGGAGCGTTTAATCCATTTTTGTCCTAAATTATTGTCCAGATAAAAAGAGAGACTGGAGGGGGTTTATTTTAAAAAATACCTTGTTATTTATGAAAGCATAGTTTTATAAATACTAGTATTATTATATAGATGAACATTAATAATAGTTATCAAAAGAGTTCCAGAGCGAATGCTCCAAGTTGCGAGTTAGCGAGAACTTGCTAACTGTACGAGTACCTAACACAAAGTTACGTACTGTTAACTTTATAAACACCTGTACTAATATCATTTATTTCTTCCCTTTTCATCCTTAATTATTTAGCTATCCTCGTATTCTCACTTTTCTGAGAAGTGAACTAGATTTTTTTTAGCAGTGATAGCCCAGTGGTTGAGACATCGGTGTCTTACTCGGGAGGTTCGGGTTTGATCCTCCACACAGGCACACACCTCTAACTTTTCTGAGTTGGATGTTTTAAGCAATTAAATATCACTTGCTTTAACTGTGAAGGAAAACATCGTGAGGAAACCTGCACTCCTGGGAGTTCCCTAACAGTTCTCAAAGGTGTGTGAAGTCTGCCAACCCGCTCTGGGCCAGCGTGATGGACTATGGCCTAACCGCCTATTCATTCTGAGGAGGAGACCCGGCTCAGGTCATTAATGGGTTGTGATGATGATGATGATGATGACAGTTTATTATAATTCATTGTAAATTAAATTTAATGATATAGCTACCGGAACTTGAAAGTCACTATTAGGGGCTTTTTGTAGGGAGCGCGTTACATGCTATTGGTTCTTATGCGACATCTCAGTTCCCGCGCGTCTGCTACGTCTGCTTACGTTAACATTAAATCATTAAGCAATTGAATTAATTACGTCTATGGTTTTGTTTGCTTATAGTTTTGTTACGTCCGGTTTAAACTTAATTATTTATTTAAATCCTATTAAATTGTTGTTGAAGGATTAATGATTATTTTAGTATTTACACTAAATTATCATGTTAATATATTTAAATTGGGTTTTGTTTTGTTCTGTATTAGGTTCCGTTTCAATTTATATAAATTGGTAACTTATTAAATTATTTAAAACATATTTAACTGTTTTGATGAGATCAATAATTATTTCATTATTTTTAAAATATAAATTAAAATTATATTTGTAAGAAATAATAAAATAAGATGTTATTTTGTCGGAACCGAGTTTAGCTATGAAATGGGTTTTGAGAGAGTTTCTTCGTTAGGAAACTTGTTTTAATATATTAAACAAATTATACAGTTTAGAGTTTTATTTAATCATGGATCTGAGGATAATTCCGCCCTGGCGCCGACATATTCATGTATCGCATTTAATATATGAATGGAACTTTGAGAACTCACACTAAGCATAGGGTATATAAGCATTTCTAAAATTAAAACTGATCTGCTCTCAAAGGATTTATCTCAAGACTCGTATGAGAGGCACGAGCGCAGTGTTCAGTAAGGAAATAGTGCCAAAGCTGATAACCTTCAAGTTTTCTCACAATTTACTGCGAGTACGAATTAGGAATAATAATACATGTTAAACTTTAAACCAAACTCAAACTATACCAGAGCAAAGTGTAAGCATTGAATCCAATTTATTGCCAGTTGAAATAACATTATTATTGCTATCGATACGAATAGTTAATGTTGCACGAATGATAAACATCAATTAGAGAAATAGGGATTGCCAAATACTGTCGATAATACAACTGTTGGATTGCGACTAAAATATAACCCTCAGGGAGGTTATCAAGCCGTCATACTGTTGGTCAGCGTATAGACTATAACTCCCTTTAATTTACACTAACTATATTTTCAACCAGCAGGCAGCAGTGCATTAGCAGCAGTTTAAGCAGTGATAGCCCAGTGGTTGAGACTTCAAGTCTTACTCGGAAGGTCCGAGGTTCGATCCCTCACACAGGCACACACCTCTGACTCTGAGTTATGTGTATTTTAAGCAATTAAATATCACTTGCTTTAACGGTGAAGGAAAACATCGTGAGGAAACCTGCACTCATGAGAGTTCCCTAAAAGTTCTCAAAGGTGTGTGAAGTCTGCCAACCCGCACTGGGCCAGCGTGGTGGACTATGGCCTAATACCCTCTCATTCTGAGGAGGAGACCCGGCTCAGCAGTGGGCCATTGAAGGGTCGTGATGAATATTTTCAACCCCTATTAATCCGCAAGATCTAAGTTTTATTTGCTAATTATATGGGAGCTATACTGCAGAATGAAGCCAAGCAGAACCTGGCGCTTGAGACCCACGAGCAGTTTAAAGACATCTTTTATAACCGTTAACTCTCACCTTTACCGCTCGACCTTACTACCAAATATTAAAGTACATTACTCTCGTGTTCCTCGATAATCTGAAGTCTAACGCCACACCACTAAAAAGCACTACACTATAACAATAACTTCCATGTACACTGCGCAAAAATACTAGAGGGACTGGCTTTAATCTATCGCACTAAAGTTTATATATTGTCTACCCGTCGGTATACTTGTCATTACATAAAACTTAAAACTTTTCTTGAAGAATATGTGATCTGAGGTCATAATACTCTACACATTTATAGTGTATTTCCCTTGACATTTATTTAAGTTTTTGTAGATATTTTCTTAAAACTATTATTGCAAGTGAGATGTCTTTTTATATCACTAAAACTTTCGTTTTGTAATATTTGTACAAGTCCATGAAAGGTTTAAAAGTTTTAGGTTCAGCTTGAAAATTAATAAATCTAGCTTAACTCCCTTAATTAAATAAATAATAAGTTTACATAAATTGTTAACTATAAAAGAGTTTTAGCCTATACCCAGATCAACAGCATGACGACGTAACTAGAATATCCTCCTACTTTAGACTCTCGCGAAATACCAAATAGTAATGATTCTCGCATGACGGCGTGTTTATTTTGCAATCCCATTTCTTCGATTGATGTTTATCAGGTGTCCAACATTCAAGATAGTAAAAATGCTACTCATGTCAATCCTAAATCAATCCTACCTCTAAAAAATCCTTGAAAATACGATTTTTTTAAATATAACCTATAGAGTAAAGTATTTTATGTGTCTCAATTGTGCATTTTAAATTAAATTAAAAATCTCGTTTTCGCGCAACAAAGAACAACTTCAACATTAAATGATGCAATAAAAAGAAATAAGTATAAAATTGTTACAGGTGTTGGCAAAGTTGAACCCAAGTACTAACTGTTGGGTTAGACTGCAACTACTACAGCTACGCTTTCATAACTTTCAAGATTGGTTTCAATGTTACTAACTATTACACTTTTCTAGAACTCGAACTTACGACTACAGTTATTTAAATGTTACACATAAATTCAAAGTCGATTTTTTATATTTTAATAGTCGGTAGCGAAGTTGAACAGTGGAAGTGAGACTTTGTGCATAATAGACGTCTTTAAACCTGCTCCTGGGTCCAAAATTCAACAAAACAAAAATGCTACTTAAATCAATCCTACCAACGTTCTGATTTCGTCGCATTCGTACGTTTTTCGTCATTATGGATATGTTAAAAAATCGAGTGATTATTGGAGTATGAATGGCAGCAAAGCGGCAGAAGCGGCACGCAACATCAACGACGTATACGGAGCGAACACTCCTAACGATCGCACCACCCCTTATTGGTTTGCCCGCTTTCGTTCTGAAAATTTCGACCTAAGAAATGAACCCCGTGGTTCACCGAAAACTTTAGTAGGCGACGATGATTCTCAATCTAAAGCTGAATTAGCAGCAGCTCTCGTTGCTAGCAACAAGACAATATTGGTCCATTTGTCATTTGTCAATCTTTCAGCTACGCTGCTCCTGCATGACAACGCTCGATCTTATACTGCACAGCAGACCGTCTAAGTTACAAGAGCTGGGGTTGAAAATTCTACGTCATCCGTAGAATACAGACTTTTACTTTTTCCAAAATTTGGATAGCTTCTTGGCGGGGAAAAAAATGTAATAACCGAGAGGCAGTTCAAAATGTTTTAGGAGAATTTGTTGCATACCATCCAGCAGATGTTTTTCAAATAGGGCATTAATAAACTACTACTGCGTGGCAAAAAATCATTGCCTGCATGGGTATACTACTACATTGGTTAATAATAATTAAAAATATAGAGATAATAGGGCGTTAACTTATTTCACGAAAAACGGCAATTTCATGGTTAAAGACCTAATATGTTCTTATCTTTTAAGTGTCAAGTAGAAACAATTTCAAACTATAATGTAACAGCCATTAGGATTCCCACGACACCAATAAAATGTTCTGAAGTTGTGCAAGGGGTCTCGTTGGGAAAATATTTAGTACACTACTAAATATCTTTTATTTTATATTTATAGTTTTCACAAGATTAGAATCAGTCTCTCTGGAGTTATCACGTCGTGGTTAAAGTCACTCTTTTTTAGGTTCACGTAAGTTTACTTTATTATCTACCGTAGTTAGTGTTCCAGCATCGAAAATGCCTTGAACCCTACACTATGGTCGCAAGTCCAAGGCGCTGCCTGCCTTGTATGTGTATATGTATTGCTATGCAGTGATGGGTATTGGCCATTCTATGACATTTATTGTAGTAATATTTACTGCTTACTTGGTGATTATATAGAACAAGCTTAGAATTTTTTTTTACCTAGACAGCTAACATTTCCGTATACTTACAATATTGACAGTTATTACGATAGATTAGTAGATATTTTCAGTAGTATAAAAAAGTATCATATGGACATTGAATTATTCGGTACAAATTGAATCAAAGGACATAAAGGCTAGCATCCTCAGTAACATATCATCATCGTTTTTACGAACGTTAGGCACGCATAGGGGGGTTGTTCAAGAAAAAAAAAAGCCTGAACTCCTCCTTCCCATACTGACGTAAATATTGATGCGTGCATTAATCTCCATCTTATAGGGAGAGCAGGGATATTCATATTTCGATGTGCGTGTTTATCGCTGATGTAATCACAAAGCAAACCCTTCCACGCAATCCCCATGTCATCAAACATAAGCAAAGCAAGGAGCCCCCCTTTAAAGTTCGCGTAATATTAAAACGCCCCTTAGGGTTACGTATTCTTTATAAAAGTAACAAAATATATCTTGAAAATTAAAAAGATAACTAATATAAAATCAGCTAGCAGAGCTTACATATTGAAAAGAAATGTACACCAATAAGAATAAAAAATGATACTGGAATTCGTTGTAGCTAAATGAAGAGTTGCCAAGGATATCATGCTCCGTAGTAAAAGGAATTAAGAATTTAAAACTAAAAAGTGTGGCATAGTTAAGAGAACATTTTTGCATAAAATTTTAAACTTAATTTGTAAATTGGCTTTATTTACGCCTATAAAAATCATCGCAAAACTTCATCGAAACTCGAGATGACCTATTTCACTTCATAGCATCGAGTTATAAGTTAGTTTTTAATTATAAGTCCTAGAAAAAGTGAGTGCTTGATAACTAGAAATATTGTTCAATAACTGATTGAGAAAAATTGACGATTATAATGAAATAGAAGCCATTTATTTAAGTAAATTCTCGCAACCAAAAGGACAAGAAGCTGGAGGTGTTTTGAGCTTTAGACCCAAGAAATTAATATTATTTAGGATATTTTCGAAATAAACCAGTTGAAACTATAAACCAATTGAACATTATAAGCCTAATAAAGTAAATGTGCAAATAATAAAATATACTTTAAATGATTGCGCGTATGATATTATTGAGATAGTCAAAATATAAAAAAACAGCATGTCTAGGTATGATTAATTTGCATTAAAATTTTAGCAATTTATCATAGTTTTAGCAAGTACCGATTTTTGTATATCAACAAACTGATAATCAGATGAGCCACATTTGTTTAATAATATTATATTCCAAATTTTCGTCACGTTTTTGTCAGTTTTACCAAAAGATTATTTTATTTAAACTCTACAGTTCAACAATTACTAAAATTATCTATAAGTCGGTAACGGGAGTAAACGATTATCGAATAATCGAATTGTCATTGCCATCTATGGCGTTAGAATAAATTAACAATCACTTCCTTCTTTTTGACAGCCTCTATTGGGTTGGTTGGTGTGGAGGGGTATTGCTATTACTGTCTCGTCTCTTAATATTCCCTTGAAAGTCAAGTTTGCAGTTTAGTCTTATGTGTGATCTCCGTGATCTCTGTGATCTCGTGGAGTGAATATTATCTGGAGTAGTAACGGTGAAAGTGCAGTGTAGTGTAGTTAAGTTGCTCTCTTACAATGTACTTGCCATGTGTATGGTTATGTAAACACAACGTTAGCTTCGGTCAGCCTTGTGTTAGGTTAGGTTTATGTTAACCTTCGACGAGTGGACTTATGGGCGGCGGAGGCGGAATTCTGCTGCCCATGTTGAGGCCCAGAGCTGGTGCATGCCTTCCGTGTTCTTGGGGCGATACAATGCGGAGAGGTAGGGAGGACTTGTCACCTCAGTCCCCCGGAAGAGTGTATGATTCTAGATGGCTGCCGACGGGATCGCGGAGCGCTTTTCATATCTCGTGGCCTCTTCAGAAGAGAGAAACACCCCGGATGGTTTTGCGGGTCGAGCTACTTTATTTAGAGGTAGTATTTTAGACTATGTCCTTCAGGAGTAGTTAATAAAATCTTGCATGACCTTTCCAAGTCCCCGCTTGGGGAGGTATCTATAAGCAGATTCCTCCGAGTTAAAATAAAAAAAGGTTTCTGTTAACCTAACCTTATGCTTACACAGTTATCCCCTTAGTTTTCCCATTTCCGATATACTAGTACATTTAATGATGTACTAATCTAAATAAGATTATAGTAGGCAAAATGAATTGATAGTATGCAGCAAATTTTTATACACATATTATATTAGATGGATAATTTAGACGCATAATCGCTATCATTGTTTAATATATCGAACAGCATTGAACATTATATAGTACATAGCTGGTTATGTCCTGTTATGTAAATGTACCTAATAGAATATTCAGCATCGGTATAAATATTTAAATGCGTCAAAGGATATGTCTATGGATGTCGCGGCAGATCGAAAGCTCTATTTATATTACCATCTCTGTTCTAAAGATCCGTTAGTAGCAAATTATTTAACTCGAAAAGCAATTATCTGTTGATAAGAGCCGTTAAGAATATTAAAGGTTGCTCTTTTCATAGTTATCCATCTCAAACTAAAAATTATTTCCATTATGTTTAAAAATCAAGAAGAAAAAAAGAACCCTAATAGGATCGCTTCATTGTCCGTCTGCCTATCTTTCTGTCAGTCTGTCCGTCTGTCTGTCTGTCCGTCTGTAAAGACCCTTTTTCTCAGGAACACGTGGAGGCATCGAGTTGAAAATAATATGAAATATTCAACCCTGCGGTCACACGCTCTTTTACAGATGAAAATGTTGTTATGGTAAGATAAGAATAACTAAATATATTTATTACCAGCGGCCTGTCCTCGCTTCGCTCCGGGTATTTAAATCAATATTATACGTCCTTAAATTGTCACTCTGTTATTGTTTAGCATTTTGCTATTTGAAAAAAGATAGAGTGAGAAAAGGTTATAAAAAGGAAAAATATAAAAAAAAAGAAAACGACACATAATTAAAAAGCGAGTGTCCATATTGGATTAATTAAAAAAATGTATATGGCAATACTACATCATACTCAGGAATAGTGTAGCTTTCTATCAGTGAAAGAATGATTAAAATCGGATCTTTAGTTCAAGAGAAAACCTTCACTTTACAAAATGTCCCCATTATGGCACACAATGGCCATATCTTATCGCCATCATTACAATATTTATGGCAACACCACATAGCCTATGTTACCCGGCAAGGATGTAGCTTTCTATCAGTGAAAGAATTTTCATATTCGGTTCCTAGTTTTCTAGCGAATAGTGCAACAAACAAACAATCAAAGTTTCTCTTTTTATATATTAGTGTAGATAATATGTTTAGTTGATTTAGGAAGCGCTTTAAACTTCCATTATTGTCCATAAACGACAATTACTGTGACTTACTATAAAGATTCTCTTACACATACTAGCCGGGCATCGCCTTGGACTTGCAACCAAGGTGTAGGGCTAAACGTCTTTTTTATAACTTTTTTAAAAGTTAACTTACGTGGACCTCAAGAAGGGTGACACTGCGCGACAACACCAGATATACCGACTCTAATCTATCGCACTAAATGTTACATATTGTCTACACGTGGGTATACTAATATAAAGTTAAATGATTCTTCAATTTTATTTTTAATGTTAACATAAAAAAGCAAGTTTTATTTTTGGCAACCGAATAAAGTAAGTTTTTGTCGGCTAAGCCTCGATAATGAGATTTGTTCCTGCAGAACCCTTTGGGATGTACACAACTAAAGTTGAATGGAAAAAGTTTACTAATGTGTTTATTTTAAGTAGATTTTGGTCAGAAAGCTATGCAATAAGAATATAATAATAATTCCAGCTACCTGATAATACAACGACTATTTTTTATTTATTTTATTTATTTATAACTTTATTGTACACCACATAAAAAAAAAATAAAACAGTAAAATAAAAACCAAATATAAAGTGAAGTACAACGGGCGGTCTTATGACTAGTTAGCCATCTATTATACTGTTAGGATGATTTACTTACTCCAAACTTTAGTAATGGAGACCCAGTATTAACACCACACCACAGCCATAATGGTCACCAGAGCTCCTTTTATTTACTGTCTTGGAATAAAATAAACTTTAATACCTGTGGCGGTGCTAAGGTTATCGTCTCTACTTTTTTAAACACATGTTGCTCGGAATCAGATTTAGTTTATTCTGTTTTTCCATTAAATACCACAGTAAGTAAGTGATGAGTTTTTCTTCTGGTCATTCCTTCAGAGTAGAGAAACATTAGATTTGTGTTATAATAATAAAAGAAATACCTAAAAGAATCATAAAAGAGCCGCAATGGCTAATACCCAATTTATATTTCGTGTTATTCTAAAACTAGAGAATTTTTTATTATACTATAAAAAATATAGTAATAAATATACGTTAAAGATTTCAACGACTTTTCAGACCTAATTTAAATTTTAAATTGAAATTTTCATAGCGTTCCCGCCCATTAGTGTTATTGAAAAAATTTAAAATTCAATTACATCTCTCCAGTTTCCACAGACATATTGAAATATCGCTCAGGAGCCATTTGTTTTTAAAACTATTCACTATTATGAAATATTATCGTAGTAATATACAAATATATGAGTTATTCGTATGCTAACTTAATTACTAATGTGACTAATAAAAGGGGTCGTAAATTTAATGCATTAAATAAGTACATCAGTAAAAATTAATTAATGAACTATAACTTTTCGATTAACGGAGTGGTTCATTGGTTTAGTTCATTTAGTCGTTAAATAGGTATATAGTTCACATACGTTACGTTCCTATACATTTTTAATTTTTGATTATGACAAATAACTGTAATATCTATTAAATATATACGGTATATGGTATACACAAAAAATCCATAATAATCCTAGTATTCAATCAGTGTTTAATTATTATTGTCGAAATCCTAATTTAGGGTAGGTTAGGTTTGTGTTAGGTTAGCCTTGTATCTTTGACAGAGAACCTATACAGTAGAGGTGAGTGTGCACCTATGTCCTTAAACCTTAAACACGCTTAGTCACAAGTCCAAGGCACTACGTGGGTTCCTGTCAGACTAGTAAATTATAGTTGTGCACCTATGATACTTATAATCGATTGTATGTATATTCTATCTCTAAATTCTAATTCCTGATATATATAACTTTCTTGTCTCGCTCATAAAATACCAATAACACTTACACTTACTCAAACACAGATTTACACTGATTATTTTATGAATAACTCAATTATTGGGACCCGGAGAAGTTTGTCGTCCATCACAGCCACCAGTGGATAAGACACTAAAGTATTCTTGGCTCTTTTATGTATATCCGATGAATAATATGACTAACAACTGAACTGTACATAGTCATAGAATAAAGTGGACTAAATGAACTAAAACGTGACAGCTTTCAATTAGTTCATTTAGTCCACTCACACACATTTGAATATGTAGTGAACGAATAATTTAACAAGAAAGTTGAAAACCTGTAGTATAGACTATTAATATCCTTTTGGTGGATCACGTTGAGAGCATCCTGTGGATTTAGGAGGAAAAATAAAATTTTATCTTGACTGAATAAGAAAGTGATAATATCATTTGTCAAGTTCAAACTCATCTCATGATAAATGTGATGTGAAAAGATGTTTACTCTCTAGAGGTGGTTATTACGTGATATTCCCCCTTTTATGGGTGTTAAAATACATTTATTATATTTTAAAAAGTGAGTTATATTAATGTTAACTGAATAAAAACGAATCTCCCCTCGAGTGCAACCTCATCTTATGTTAAATACGTGATGTGAATAAAGTAACAGGTGATGCTGGGCGTGCTTTGAATTGAGCTGGATTTAATCAGATGCTGTATATTATGAGAGGAGACAAATAAAAATGAGGGTTTGC
Organism: Limenitis camilla; assembly: GCA_905147385.1. NCBI lineage: Eukaryota > Metazoa > Arthropoda > Insecta > Lepidoptera > Nymphalidae > Limenitis > Limenitis camilla. Next base: position 445,211 of record LR990231.1, read on the forward strand.
TAGTGTGTCGCCTGCTTGACCTGTAACAACAGACACTAAAGAAGACGTACCTTGTACCAGAATACTAAATTATGATGTTATTTGTGTGAAATCACTTAAATGACTGCAGATCAATTGGGATAGATAGTTATATATTGTCGAGCAAGAGGGTATTTTTAATATGAATCTATACGAGTAGCTAGCAACCCCATTGATAAGTTGTCAGACGGAGCTCGCCTGGTGACCATTATGGCGATGCTGGGTCTCTATTACTAAGGTTTGATGTAAGTATTTAATATTGGTTCATGTGTGTTACTGTGTGGTATCGGTATCACAATAGGTTCACCACCAATCAAAAGGTATCAAAAGTATTAATAACACGAATCTTATGAATATTACAAAAGTCAGTTTGTATTTTTGGATATCTAGATGTTTGTTACTCAATCACCCAAAAACGGGTGAACTTTATAACCTGGATTAACACATTCCCTACTTTTTATTACGGAATAATCAGACCTTGAGTTTCTACAGGCTAAAAATAAAATATTTTTATTGCCTAATATGTAAGCGCCTGAATAAATATTTAGCAACAATATGTTAAAAATTAATACCCGAAAAATAAACTGTAAATATTGAGTTAAAAAAAAGTGCAAACCTCATACTTTGTATATTTTAATAAAACATGTGCTTTTACTAGAGTACTGGATTTATTCGCTCAATTCTGTAAATCTCGTAATACATGGAGTACGTGACGCTTCGAAACTCTCTGAAATTTTAAAGATATCGCTTTCCATAAATAACAAGAAAACAATGTGGCTTTATCCTAGAGCAGTAACTTAACTGAGGTATACATTGTAATGCAGTCAACAACAAGCTAGCAACCCTGAGATTCTCTGAATATTTAAAACCTGCAACTAGGTAAGTATCTCGTAAAAGGTGAGTGTCTCCATTTATGTCATGAATCTTTTCTCCTACTGAGTTTCTTGCTTGCGTTCTTCCCAGGTCTGGGTTAGTAGACTCAATATGATAATGTAAATTCCTATTTTAAATAAAACATTTTTACTTTGAGTTTTTTTTTGTATTATTTAACATATGCAGAAAACTGTAGACTAATTGAGACTTATAGTAACATTATGATTGGGAGTAAGACAGCAACAGGATCTAGGTCTATAGTGATATTTAGACTAAAACAAAGACTGAGGGTGCGACTTAAATTAACCATAAAACACGGATTGAAACAAACGGAGGCTATAACTTAAACCAAGTTTAAGCAAAACTTGAAGCACTGCTAGGTTGTAGTACTATTAAATCCTATTTCAACTTTGAAGCTCTTTACAATTGTAAGTTGAATATCCGTAAAAATCTAGTTACTTTAAGTGTCAAGTGACACCATTCGTTTACTTGAGATCTTTGTTTAAAATCTTAAAGCAGTTTCTGTGAAGAAATTTTAAAAATTAACAAGGAAATAGGATCCACTCTGGAATAAAGCCAAAGTAGAGAAGTTTGCTCTACCTTAAGTGCAATTTTTCTCCTGTTTTATTTTTAAACTATGCTCTTGTCTCGTGTACATTTTATGAGATTTCTAGAACAAGGATTTTCTTTATACATAAGGAATTTTCTGTAGGAAAAGTAAAGATAAAAAGTAATTTTCCCTGTTGGTGTTACTTAGAGGGATTGATTTATATACATATGAGTATAGGATCCGGTCTCAATGTGTCCTAAAATAGCAGTTTAAGGCAAACACGTCTAACCTGCCGCTCAGATAATATAGAGGGCAGTGATAGTCGCCAATTAAAAAAATCATATCGTTTGTCTTACATTTTTAATTTAAAAGATTAAAATTATCTTAGTGAAGATGTCGGCATTTAAAGTGCTATATATTACGTACTAGTTCTGATAGATATCACTTCTATTTGTTTGTATGAAAATATGTGAAATATTCAGACGGATCTCTCGTTATTTTGAACTCATTGCTTAGAGGTATATTTTAATGGAAAATGTACCGCAAGTCACATGTTTACGTAACGATTGAAGCTTAAATAAAATACGTGATATGGAGCACACGATCAGGATTTATTTGCCAAATCAACATTCTCTGAAAGGTTCTGTTCTTATATGTGACGGATTTTCCAATATATAATTAAATATTTTATTCTTCGATAAAGCTCACACTAACCAATTATATATTATCTATGGAAAATAAACATAGCTGAAATATAATATAAGTCGTTTAATAAATATAATATTCTTATTTGTTTAACTAAAAAAGGTTTTTCTCTAGTAATAAATCCATATTTTTAAATAATTTTTATTCCCTTTTAATGTAACTAATAAATATCTACTAAATATTGTTTCTACATGTACTTTACATAGAAAGCTGTTGTCAATATTTAATCTATGAAATTACTCGTCACACTACCGTGGATCTATCAGCACAGATTTTTAATTTTTCATTGGTAGGAGTAATTTAAAATAAACCAATCCTCTCCTTCCTTGCAATTAATTTTCATTAATCCCCTTAATTTTTCCGGTTTCGGTTTTCATCTTAAGTGTATATTATTATTATTTTTTACGTTTTACTGAGCAGTATAACTCTCATATAGATAACATACAGTAGTAACAGCACATATTTTGCAATATTTTATCACAACAAAATACATTTCGTTACAAATGTATGCGGATAGTCAGTATAGGTTATGATTATGACCCTTATCCCGCGGGTACTTTGTTATTCAAAACGGAAAATATTCTATAAATATTACATACAAGCATATTGTATATAAACCAAAAATACTGGAAAACTACATTTCCTGTTGTCGCAAATAAAACGAATAACCAATATTAAATACTTTCTCCAAACCTTGGTAATGGAGAACCACGACACCACACCACTGCTCAGCTGTCGAGCTCTGTTTGACAACTGGCTCAAGTCTATCGGAACAGAAGGTATATACAGTCTTGGAATAAACTAATAGGTTCTACCCGCGAATATACAGTTATCAATGGTGTTGCTAACTTTAATAATATTTAAGTCTGTCAAGTGACATCACGCTGTAAACTTTGTCTAAAGTAGTGCAAAAAGTATTTAGTGGCAGAATTTCCTTGCCAAGCATCACGTTGTTAATATTATACATTGATTATTTTAATGTTGGGTAGATAGGTCGAGCGATGGTGTCTTAATCATGTTAACTAGGTCATAAGCCTCAAGCACCGTTCAGCTTCCTGTCTAAAATGTATATTAATGCTGTACAGTAATAGGTATCAGCTTTCTCTTTCTCTAGCACAACAATAAATAATATTAGCAGGTACTTTGATACCCGAGCGGCAGAACGTAATTCATTCATGGATCTGTTTTCTTCAATTTAATTTGTGACTTGTTGTTTTTGTGTTATTTCTAATAATATTTGTAATCAAAGAGTAAACAAATCTATCTATATATATAAAAGGAGAAGCATACTGACTGACTGACTGACATATCAACGCAGGGCCTAATCTATAAGAGTTAGAAACTTGAAATTTTGCACAGGGGTTCCTTTTATAACGAAGGGGAGCACTAAGAAAGGATTTTTGAAAATTCACCCTCTAAGGGGGTAAATTGGGAGTGCAAAGTTAGAATGAAACATTGCCGTTTTTGAATTTATTCAAACGAAATTCAGTATGAAGGTTCTTCATTGGAAGTCATGAAACAGAGGTAAAATATTTTTTCGAAAATAATCCCTTAAGGGGCTAAAAGGGGAGTACAATGTTAGTATGACTTCATCATAAAATTATTAAATATGTCCACAGACGATCTCCTGTAGGCTAATATAACTACCCTAATATCGCAAACGAAGTTGCGGGTAAAAGCTAGTTACATATAAATGAGTGTACTGTGTTACCAACACTGTTTAGAAATTAGTATTCGCAGAGTATTCATTTTATATTACTTCGAGTAGACAATACATAACTTTTGTTCCCATAGGATTAACCCAGTCTATCAAGTGATATCGCGCATCACATATTAAAGTAGTGAGACTAATTTTTTTTAATATTTGGTAGCGAGGTCGAGCGAAGAACGTGAGAGTTTACGGTTATAAAAGACGTCTTTAAACCTGCTCATGGGTCTCAAGCTCCAGGCACTGCTCGGCTTCTTTCTAGATTAGTATAGTTCGGTAACAATAATTTATAATAAACGTAAAAGTATATTTTTATAATAAACGTAGCTTATGTCTCTACAAATATACTCTCTTTGCTATGAATCTATTTTTCTTTTTGCTCAGGATAAACCAACAAACGCATTTTATTTCACTTTTATATATACGTATGGCACAGAAAATACCACTTTATTATAAAAACAAAGAGTAAAATATACGCAATATAAAGGACATATATTTTATGGGTTGTTTTAACAAAGTGCGAGTTCCCGGAGGAACGTTAAAGCCCGCAATGCGGTTGCTATTGGTTGCTTTCAGGTTATTTGATTTATATAACTCGGAGAAATAAAGAAAAAGGAAGGAGAGGGTATATTGTAAAACACTACAAGGGGGATGAGATATTGAATGGGCTATTTGTTAAACGCAACGTAGATACTGCTACTGAACCGATAAATAATCAAACATTATGATCTCTTACAATTACGAATACCCAAGCAGTGCCTTGGACTTGTGATCAAGGTGTAGACTTAAGGGATACCTTTATTCAATTGGAACACTCGCCTCCACTGCCCAGGTTTTCTGTTTAAAACTAAGGTTCGTCTAACCTTAGCCTAACTTACGCGCCGATACGTACATATATTGAATAGAGATGAAAATAATTTAAAAAAATCGAGAGCATCTATTCAAAGTAAGAAAAAATCATTTATTGTTAGATCATGTCAATGAACTCAAAAAACATTTCAAAAAGCTTCTTTAGGGTACTTTTTTGATTATTTTCTTAACGTACATTTAGCAACACCATTTATAACTTTATATTCGTGACTAGTTTCCTTTATTTTATTTCATTTATACCCACCTAACAATCTATAACAACAAAATACAATATATATCCTCTGTTTGTTAATATATATGTTAATATATATAAGTTGTCAAATCGGAGTTCGCCTGGTGACCATCGTGGCTGTACAGACAGTGTGGTGTCGTTGCCCGGTTTCCGTCTACAGTTAAACATTGAAGTACTAATATATCAGGAAATGTTATTGAAGTAGTTTTAAAAGTCAAAATTAATATAAATCAGATAGAGCCAGTTGCTTCTAGTAGTACCTAGTTGTATATCGCCGCATTGCGGGATTCAGAAGTTCTGTGTTCACCTTGTTATATTGACCTGCAACTGGTTGTTTGTTATTTTTCTCAATAAAAACTAAAATAAATGTAAAATCATTATACCAATCGCAAGGGCTCTTTCGGTGACAAAGGGTCCTGAAACGTTCATAAACGCACAACATTTTATCAGGAACTACTGAAATTAAACCTTATTTTTTATTTTATAAATGCTTACAATACATGATAGTATTAGCAAGCAAGATGATGAAGAATTCCTAAAACATTTTTTTTAATATTAAATACAAACCCAGAATTACACAAAAAATATAATATTCATAAATTTCACTATTACAAAAAAAGTAAAATAAAATGGTATAGTAATAAGGATCCTCTGGGAAATGATAAGCCTCTAGTTGTTGGAGAAAAACATTCAAATTATGCTACACAAACTTTTATAAGATAATTATATCTTACCGACGAAGAAAAAAAACTGTCTCTAATATATTTTTTGCACATTACAAGATTTTCAAAATTGCTGTTAATATAAAAATTACGAACATTTCTAGCCTTGGGAGCACGGCTAATGAGTTTCCTCTGCCTAAGGGTGCAAAATATTAATTATTTCTAAAAGGCCTTACATATTCTTTTTGTTTTGCGTTGTCCGAAGATTTCTAACTATAATAACTATTAAATTAAATTTAAATCACCTCCGACTGAAACTGTAATGACATACAAGAAAAGTATCGAGAAATACCATTTCATTTGTACTCAGTATAAACAGTGTGTCATAATTGTCAATTTATTAATAATGTGACGTAGCTCTCAAACTGATAGACTTCAAACGGATGACCAGATGTTCACAATACATACCTAAGAACCATCTCGATTAAATTACCTTTTAAACAAATTAAACTTCATCACCATCGGTCCATTATCTTGGACGCTACGATACCACAGACAGACATACAGATACACACGTTAAATTTATAACACTCCAAGAATCCTTAAAGATATCTGAAAGTACAAATTGGATTTCATAAATTAGCATAACTCGAAGGAAATTTGTTCATCAATATTAAAGAAAAGTTAAACAAGCGTCAGGAACAGTTCTACTTATTAGATTTTGTGCTTTCCATTACGCTGTTATCCATAATATTATCTTAAAAGTAATTTTTTAATGAAGTAAAATATGTTTAAAATTGACCAACAGGTTTTAGGGCTATCCTATATACTTTTAAAACCGTTCTGTCTATTGTTATATGTCGGGGATTTTAAATGATGTGAAAGGAGATGGAAGGAGGAAGATGGGGAATATTGGGGAACACTAAAAAGGGGTGATGGTAATGAGTGGAATATTGGGTAAACGCAACGTAGATACTTCTACTGAACCGATAAATGATCAAATATGATCTCTAACAATTACGAGAGAAACCTAAGCAGTGCCTTGGACTTGTGACCAAGGTGTAGGCTTAAGGACGTCCTTTAAATGATCATAACACTCGCCTCCACTGTTCAGGCTCTCTGTTTAAACCCAAGGTTAAACGCACATAAACCGAATCTAACACAAGGCTAACCTAACCTAACATTGTGTTTACTTAACCACGTGGCAATTACATTGTAAGGACTTACGTGACCTCAGTTGGACAGCACTTCCACACTACACTGCACTTGACACTATCACTAGCACTACTTAGATGACGTTCACTTCTTGAGAGACCGCGCATGACTAAGACTTCAGTTAGACTATCGATCGCATATAAAGGGTCGAGGGTAGAGACTGTCAAAACAACGGAAGTGACTACTACCCCACTCCAACGCCTTAGACAACGATAACGATTCGATTAATCGATAATCTTTTACTATGCTCCAACATATATATAGTTACTAAAATTATATAAGTGGGAGAATGAGAAGAGGTATTGAAAACAGTAATAGGATGCTATTTAATAGATTATTGGGTAAAAGCAACGTAGATACTGCTACTGAACCGATAAATAGCTAAACATCATGATCTCTTACAATTACGACAGGAACCTAAGCAGTACCTTGGACTTGAGGCCAAGGTGTAGGTTTAAAGACGTCCTTGCCACATATGTGAACACTCACCTCCTAACCTTTTTTATGTGCGAAATTCATTTACGCATACCCCTTAAAGGGGTTATGTGGGACTCCGGAGGAGTCAGAAGCGGCCCATATCCCTCGAGATCAGGTCGCTCGCAAGTCATCTCTGCTCTCAAACAGAGGAGTACTTAGAGCGACCCGTACCTCCGGCCACCGGACCCTCCTGGTTTCAACCGCCGTCTGCGACGCCCAAGGTACGAACGTTGGAGTTTAAGACCTCCGCGGCCAACCTTGGCGCAAACTTCTGCGCCAAGGTTGGTACCGAGACAGGAGTCGACAGCGAAACATCCAGCGCAAGGGACATTCGCGCTTTCGCGCCGAACCATGACGCTTTCGCTCAGATATGTACAAAGCCCCCCCAATCATGGAGCACGGTTGCGCAACTGAGTGGCTACTCCATGAACGGAGGCGCAGCGGGGCACACTGAACTTTACGCTGCAACGCATCTGTGGATATTGGCCTCCGGATAGTAATAGTGGAAAATTACTATCCGTAGTTGCCCAGGGTGCACCAGCCCATAAAATGGTGGGCTCTCGAGGAGATTTTCGCAGCAAGCACCCCTATATAAGGCGAACCTGACACAAGGTTATCCTAAGACAAAACTAACCCAATAGCAATCTAAACCAAGCCTAACTTACGCTTCAGTAAAAGAAAAGTTTATAAGGTGAGAAATGATAAACCTATTTTGATAAAGCTTTACTTTTCTACTGCTCACTGTAAGCGAGGACGGGATGATATATAAATTGAGTTTTTACGATTTTTGAGATGAGTAAAATGAAGTAAAAATTTCTCTATTTTCCCATTGTCTCTTAAAATAATCGTAAAAATGCTTCTACGAAGAAAAATGTAGTTTCCACTTAAGATGTTTTACCATTATGAGTCTTTGCACTTTTTACGAACACCTAAAAGTCTTAAAAGAATTTACGCTTAAAGTAGAATATAATTTTCTTTATAATGGAAATGAAAATATTAGGGACTTGAGGGAAAATTCTCGAGATAGAAAGAATTTTAATAAGCGTACTATTATTTAAAAAAATTATAATCTATACGCAGACTAACAGTATAACGGCTTGAATAGAATATCCTCCTGGGGTTATACTTTAGACTATTTCTTCGATTTATGTTTATCAGTTGTCTAACATTCAGGAAAGTCAAAATGCTACTCATATCAATACTATCAACATTAAATAACATTCATTTTTGTTATCCCGTTTTTAGATTAGGGTTATCGTTTTAATGATTCAACCGTTTTTGATGATTTTTTAGTTTTTAATGCTTATTTAGATCTACAAAATACAATAAGGTTATTCTGATACTTGTTACGAGTTCATTAAGAGTGGAGTGAGTAAGTAATTGTTTGAAACCACAGCGAATCGAGGGCAATTCTACACAAACAAGCAATCCTTCTTTAAGCTAATAAAATTTCCTAAAAGCAATTTGACATGATTTCTATACAATAGTAAAACTTATAATAGAAGCGTCATTCTGGTCTGAAAGTTAGAAAGCTGACAGATAGACGAATGGCTTTGACATGAGGAGTCTATTATGCTAGCTTGGTTAAGGTCATAGGGTCACATCCTATTTGGATTGTAATGTTATCTCCATGGGACCGATACCGTACAATAATAGTATACACTTAAGATGGAAATCGAGTAATTAATATTAAACACTTAGTAATTTAGAACCACCATCACGACACCATATTACTGCACAGCAATAATGGTCACACGCCGAGCTCTGTTTGACAACTGGCTCAAGTCAATCGGAACAGAGGTTATAAACAGTCTTATAATAAAATAAAAGGTATTACCCGCGAATATAAAGTTATCAACGGTGTTGTTTTTGTCCCACGAGTTATTGAATTTCATTCAAAGGCAATAGCATCAGAGCAGCTGTAACTAATAAAAACAATACTTGAAATCAAATAAAACGTGTTACACAGAAAGTTTGAAGAAATTCCAAGTGACGAGCACCAAATATTCTATAGAAACGTAACTCCCACGTCTTTTATTGCCTTTCGTCGAAATTCTATTCTCTTCTGATATATTCTACGATCGATAAGCAGTGATGGCCCAGTGGTTGAGACTTCAAGTCTTACTCGAGAGGTCCAAGTGTAGACTTTTCTAAGTTATGTGTGCTTTAACGGTGAAGGAAAACATCGTGAGGAAACTTGCACTCCTGAGAGTTCCCTAAAAGTTTTCATAGGTGTGTGAAGTCTGCCAACCCGCACCGGACTAGCGTGGTGGACCCTCCTCATTCCTCATTCTGAGGAGGAAACCCGGCTCAATGGGCCATTGACGGGTAGTGATGATGACATTTTACGATATATTATCGAAAAATGAGTATATCATGGGGATTTTGGGAAGAGCTACAAAAGGACGTTATAAATAAAATAAAAATTAATTTAGCACTATAAACAAAAACAAAATATCTTAAAAAAACACATCTGTGTAACACAGCAATTTTCGTTTGTATATATTTTTTGTACGATCGTTACAAAATGTGTGCGAGCGCGGGTGTGTGTGTGTGTATCCATTTCGGTTTAGTGTGGAACCTAAAATAGTACAAACAAGCAGATGCACACATGAGACCAAGTCCAAAAAACATAGAGAAATTCTTGGGAATATTTTTTATTTAACCATTTCAACATCTTTATGATTCTGAAAATTATACACCTAAAGCCTCCATCATCAATGAGGAGAAGGTTCGTTGAGAGTGAATTTTTCTGATTCAGAAATTATGTACTATGAATTGTAATGTTAGCAACATTAACTTTTGAAGCGTCAGTAGCTCAGTGGTGCGGGCGTTGGATTCACGATCAACAAGTCACAGGTTCAAATCCCGGACATTGGCCGTGGCCCACTCCTGACACAAGCATGCAAGCTTACTAGGAGGGGTAAAGGGAATACTAGTAGTATGTGATCCATACTGCTAGTAATCTTTAAAAAAAAAAAACAAACTGTTAGTTATGATGTCGGGCACATTAATCTAAGTAAAATTTGATTTTAGAAAGAACTTAAGATAAAAGCAAACCAAGTACGCCGCCATGACGGAAATGTTTATCATTATATTACTTACCTTTTATATACACTAATATTATAAAGAGGTAAAGTTTGTGAGGTTTAAAAGCAATCAAAAGGTTACCTTGCTATAATCCAGTCAGTCCAATCCATCCAGCGAGTCTGGTTGTTAGATCGTCGAGCTACCTAATTGTGTGGTGCGTCCTGGTTCGTGTTCGCACGTCTCACTTTTATGTGGGCAGGAGTCTGGTTGTTCAGATTGCCGCGGATTATAGCAAGGTAACCTTTTGATTCCTTTTAAATCATGAATTTCCGCAATGTCTGTGAGGTTGTAAGGTTGTAGGGAGTACTCTCTGGATCTACTAAATCAAAAATTCTTTTACCAATACAAATCCATTTCATTTGTGAGTGTTATAATTGATAAGACTTTTTCGGAGAATAACTGAGTCGGAAAAAACACGGTCGAACGATAACGTTCCTTACGAACGCTGCTTTAACGATGAGAGATATTCATAGTGGCGGGTAGAGAAGAAATGGATAAATGAGTATGTGTGTGAGTAACTGAACAGTCTGATTACACCTCGTGGCAGCGAGAGCTAGCTATTTCAGATAATTTTGTTGTTTTAAGCAATAAGCTCAGATTTATCTTTAAAATGTAGTAGCAGGTAGTCGATAAAGGGGTAGTTATAGGAGGTACAGGTGTGTTCTGGCCCCAGTGCTCGAGTGCTCGAGTGCTCGAGTCAGGCGAATGATATTGAACATTACGACAACTCGATCAAACTTTTTCCATTACCACCAATAGGAGTACATCCATCAAGTTATCTATTGCTGTTACTTGTTCTTATTAGAAATTGTATTTCTTTCTTTTATTACTTCAGATAAATTACCTTTAAAATTATTGTATTAATCATTATCTACACTATTATATAAAGAGGAAAGATTTGATTGTTTGTATATTTGTATGTTTGTTTGTTGCGAATAGGCTCGAAAACTACTGAATCGATTTTGAAAATTATTTCACCGATAGAAAGCTACATCCTTTCCGGGTGACATAAGTTATGTAGTGTTGCCATAAGTATTCTAATAAAAAAGATATGGCCATTTACGTACCATAACGTGGCCATTTTGTAAATTGAAGAGTTTTCAGGAACTACTAATCCGATTTAAAATTTTTTTTCACTGATAGAAATTTCATGAGTGACAAAGGTGATTTAGTGTTGCCATGTACATTTTTTAAATAATTGAATATGGCCGCATTTCACATTTTATATCTTTGAGCTAGATCCACCACTATCATGTACATATACAAAATTCACCATGAACCATATAACCATATTAAGTTTATTGAATTCCTATACACTTATGGTAGTTTCTGGTAATGTACAGTTGACCCGTCTGATCCTATTTCGTTCCGGTTTGTTTCAAGGGCTCAGGTCCCTCGAGTACTATCATAAGTTAAACTTGAAATAGTTACGTATTAGGGTTCTACTCTAATCTATTTACTAAATACGATTTATTTGTACTTTTTATGTTTCAATTACAGAATCAAATAATGGATTTTCTTAACCGTAGATAGCTAATGTTTGTCAAAACGACGAACTACCAAACAACCATTTTTTATTTATTTTAGGTTTGGTGCTATTTACAGAGAAACAACGCTTATATGCTACTACATGTAAAACATTATTTATATTGTGATATTTTTTGAAACCTCATTTTAATAATCAAATGAACATTTACATAATATAACAATAAAGTTATTTTCTTTACCTACTTACGACTTAATAAGAAAAATCTTGAATTAATATTATTAATGTAATTATATGGTAGATAAGGCGTAAATGAACAGACGGTCCGCCTGATGGTAAGTGGCCACCGTAGCCCATGGACATCGGCAATATAAGAGATATGGGTTTTGGTGGAACCTGAGCAAGAGCCCAGAGTCTACTAGAGCCACAGAATTAATGGGATGGGAGATGGAACGGTGCTGGACTATCAAGATTATGGGAATTGTATTAATAAAATCACGAATTTCACTAAAGTTCACATTACACTTAAAATTCGCTTGTAGAAAAGTCTTATCGTTAGCCTTTATGATAATATTAGGAATCAGTATCTAGGGTTAAAAACAGAAAAAATTTCAATGTAGATAAAAATTACGGGAAAAAAGTATAATATTAGGGGAAATGTGTGGTTTTCGAATACAACAATGAACACACGTTGTATCTTTGTAAGCATTGTGATAGGTATCATTCATCACAGCGGATACGGTTTAGAGTTCCCGAAAATTGGATGACATGCATACTCATTTATCACTCTAATATGATAGGTACTCGGATAGGCTGTGATTTGTTACGTAGGAAAGGTTTTTCAGGAATCATCTTTTTTCTATTTTTCATCTATCAATCTATACTAACGCTACAATGAGGTAAAGTTTGTGAGTTTTTGAGGTTGTAGGGGGTAATCTCTGGATCTACTGGACTGATTTTGAAAATTCTATTACCAATAGAAAGCCTCATTATTTGTGACTGTCCCAGGCTATATGTTAACGTTGTATTTATTTATTATAGTAGTCGAATTTGCTGTAGTAAGTCGGAGAAGAAACAGTCGAACGAAAACGTTTCTTACGAACGATGAGAGATATATGATTCATAGTTGCGGGTACAGTATGAATGCATATTTCTATCTATATTCTAGAATATTTTGAAAAGATATATATTGCATTTAGTTTTCAGATATATTCAGATATTATTTCAATTCTAACATGGTTTACAAATTACATATTTTAAGATTTAACCTATGTACTCACTCAATCAATAGGTACAGTCTGCTGAAATAACATGGATAAATATTAAAAAGAAAATAAATTTATACTATTTATAATTGAATCAAATAACACAAAAACCTTAAAATTGATTTCCTTGTTTATTTTATTGAAATTAATAAAGCAATTATTAAATTAAAATTTCAAAAACATGTCATAACTTTTTTTTTGTAATATTTGTATGAAAATAAATTTTGATATATTTATTGTTTTCAGGTAAGTGACCACTTAGATGCGAGAATAAGTTGGTAAGTTTCAACATAAGAAACTATCAATCACTACAATATGTTTGCTTAAAAAATTGTTGGTTTCGTTGGTTTTTATAATAACAAAATATGAACTAAACTCCATAATGACTAGTGCCTGGAGCCTGAGGTCTAGAAGCAGGTTCATAAGCTCTTTTAGTACATAAACTTTCGCTTAGATTGCTCTATATGAAAAATTTACATGATTTTTATAAGGGTAACACTTTGTTTTAATATTATCTCCACAAAATTACTAGTCAAACTCCCGTGAATCTATTGTAACAAGACCTATAAATTATTGAGTACTTGAGGGTATTCCAAACGTTATTAACAATGTTAAGAGATAAAGTCGCAGGCAGATACTAGTGTACAAGTAAAACCTAATTACTCGTTCCAGTTAGCCTGAATAATTTGTCTTGTAATTATAGATCGGGTGGTTTAGATGAGGTGACTAGATGCTGGAGGTGATAACTACTACCTGCGCCTAGTTTCAGACCCAATTAAGAGATACGATTTGTACAAGTATTAATACAGGTTCGTTGAGATAGTTATTGTTAGGACAAGGTGTGAGTGAGACAGAATGAGCGAGACAGTAAGATGGTGGCGTTTACTGCACATCAGTTTAGAATATAATTTTTATTTTTCTAGTATACATAGGGACAGACAGACGGTGGGAAGCGACTCTATACTTAATTCTACAAGATTATTTGTCAAACTGCGCTTAAACTACAAATTCTATCAAATGTTCGCAAATATGATATAGTAATTTGTGTTTAACGCGTAACATTGATTGATGACTCCATAGAGTGAGTAATTGATGGATTGTCATTCAACACTCATTAGCAGTCATCAATAAACGCCACGCAGATGTACCGGATATCCGGTTGCGTAACCGGATGCTCATATAATTTTTTTTCTATACACTCATTTTTATCATTTATGTACCTTTTGAACTAGATGCAAGTTTAAAGTAGTCTCAATACTTTTTAATGTAATAAATATCGTTAAACTAATTGAAATGTTTAATAGTTAGCATAAAACGTCTATCGCGCCTGATCGCTTCAACATCTTCCATCGCTCAAATCTCATAACAAACGCATTATTTTATAAATTTATTCTCATTAAATACTTGTAATTAAGCTAGCAGTCATGATGAGCTTTTAAAATACACTATTTACTACTTTAGACAATTAACGACGAATTTACTTGTAAGTTGTAAGCTACATTATTGCTGTAAGCAATGACAAAAGACTACAATAACATACTTTATAGAGGGAAGCCGAGTGCCTGGGTTTTGAGATCAGAAACAGCTTCAAAAGGCATATCTACGAATATACACTCGTTTCCACCCCTCGACGTAGTTATTTTTTTTAATTATTTGTAGGAAAACATAACAGCCACTTATATAGAAAAATAACCAAAAAGAACAGAGGAATATTTAAAAACACACACATTTAAAATTAATATTACTGTTATAGGCTAAACTTTTAATTGCAGAAACAAATCACATCATCAAATCAAATCATTTCACCCGTGAGTGGACGGGTTAGAATACTATTCCCCTCTGCCGCTGGGAGAGCATCTCGTAAGAGCCGATTAACCCAGCAATCTCTCTTGGTGGTAGGAGATCTGTTCCCCGACCATCAGCATGCGAATCCGTCCGCCAAGTGTCATTGACGTGTTCCGGACGAGCCGCATGTGGGTCAGACTTAACCCTCCCCCTCCCACCCGTTAATGCTGCGGTTTTAGTGAACTCTGAGTTTTCATTCAGGGTACACTGAAACCGTGGCATTCTTCTCTTCATTCCTCTTCCTCCCTCTATCTTCGAGGTAGCAACGCATCGGCAAAACAAGAGTCACTCTCGTGTATTGTCGATGTCCATGAGCAACGGTGGCCACTTAGCATCAGGTGGACTGTCTGCTCGTTTGCCCCTTAACTACTAAATTAAAACTTGTTCATCATTTGTAATCTAAAATCTTTGAATTTAATGAATCGATTTGGGCTGAGATTGATTATTAAATTTCTGCTGTAAGCTTATTTGGAAATATATCTACAGATTTAAATTCAAGTACTACAAGTCGGATAATTCTTAGATATCTATTCTATCAGATAGTATACATCTCAGCTTATATAAATCTAAACAACTTTACACAGAATTAAAATACAACCACTTCACAGCTCGAAAGCACTACTAGTCCTACCAAGATCAGCTCAGACACGTCTTACTACTACTCCTATTAATCAGAGAAACTATAGTTATAATAAATAGCAGCAATTACTATCACAAAAGTGATGTTACATTGTTCTGGATGTCCTCATTAATGAGATAAAGGTCGAAAAATTACACCAACAGATACGAGTACACATTGTGTGTAGACAGGCTTTGTGTGGAGCTGAATAACACTACTGCTTCGTTATAATAGCTATCTTTCATCATAGTAAATGTATGTTTTTATGACAGTAGCTACTAAATTCTGTGCTTTCATTATTATCTTCTTAGGGTCCCGTACATCAAAAAGAAATATTATAGGATCACTTCGATGTCTGTCTGTTAAGAGCCTTTTTCTCTGGAAAGGACCTGGATCAAATACTCAAGCCTTCGGCCCCCTGCCGCTGTCAAAAAATCAAACTTCTGTATGTGCACACAATGAAAAGATATGACCGTCAACGTGGTTACTTGCTGAGATATAAAGTACTTCCCTAGATGACCGAGAAATTTAGCATGAAGCAAGGTCTCGTCAGGCTTGGTCGTTGATGTAGGAACATGATTTTTGGTAAGAAGCTCGATTTTATAAAATAAATTTGTAGAAAAATCCGAAAACTAGAAATTTGTTGTTATATCTCAAAAAAAAATATCTTTTATATATTTAGGTTTTGACACATTATTTGAGGAATACGAGAAGTTATCAAGTTGAAATTAATATTAAATATGTAGTCTCCTAAAGCTGTGAAAAAATCAAACTTCTAAGTGTAAGGAATCAATAAATATAGCCATTTATACTGTAGTGACCACAAATAGTTTTTCTATAGGATATTCCACATAATATTTGTACAGAAAAAAAGTCAATGTTTGTGATTTTAGTAATACTTGAATATATTGTTATAAAAATAACGTCTCCTAGATACAGACAAATAATATTTTTACCGTTTTTACAAAATTGAAATTTAAAAACTTTAAATAAATTTATTCCAAGACAGAAAGAAATAAATTTTAATTATTTATTAAAATATAAATTCCAATAATAAATTTATAAAATTTTAAATTTTTAGAAGGGTCAATAATTTTAAATTTAAGCACCTCTTCCAGTTTCTCAAATTTTCAAATGCCCTTAGCTCACCGTTAATCAGGGTATAAATCTATATCGATACATTTTATTGAAATTGTACGGAACCCTCAGTGCGCGAGTTCGACACTCGCACTTGGCTGAACTATTTTCAGAATTTTTATTTGTATGTCAGTCGGTCTGTATATTTGGACGCGCGTCACGCTGAAACAGCCAGACCGATTTGAATGAAATTTAACATACTTATAGCCTGACTTTTCGTCCCGGAAAGAAGATTCTGTGGGATACAAAGATTTTATTCCCATACCTCTAACCAATAGATCAGAAACAACAGTTTTACAAATCATATAATAGTTTGTAATCTGAATGATCATATAAGATAGTAGTATCGCGGCATAAAGCACAATTCCTGCGGGATTGATGGGTCTATTTAAATTATTCAACGTCAATGAAGTCACGTGGGTGGCCTTGTATGTAATATAAAGATTGGTTTACTCTGCTAATGAATAAAAAATAAAAGCTTTGTTAATTATTTTAGAAGATTATTGTATTTTTTAATAAGAAAAAAGAAGGTAAGTGAAATGTAAATTCCACTGAGCAGTACAATAAAGTCATTTCTATTTCCATTTCAAAGCTTATTTAGTATGATCTGCTCTACTATTTCTCTAGTTCATAAAAAGAAAGAGACCTTTCCCGAGAGAACAACTAATATTTTTCTTTCATCTTTGTTACGCTTCGTAGCACTCCGTAGCACCTCGTAGAATATCGTAGTGTCTCCTAGCTACGTGCTACATTATTGTAGTGTGTAGACCTCTATGAATACGTAAATAGTTATAGACTATAATTAATTTATATTTTCATGGCTAATTATTTTTATCTTAGAAACTGATTTTAAAAGAGTCACAGTAGATAATTGTATCACTACTATCTTTGGTACTATTGATATCTCAGTGAAGCGAGTTTCTAGCAATATTTAGCAGTGATATTCAAAAGCGCAATTTGAGTCAGCCACAAGCCACAAAGCCTATATCACAAAGGTGTCATGTCGTCTGTGTAGCTATTTAGCTGTCAAGTATGGCTAGGAGATTAGCGATTTGATTTTTCGGTCTAAGTTTATCTTACTTTATATTACTTAAATTAAAAGAATATTTTAAAAATTTATCATGATTTTAAATTTAGATCGTAATCATTACTAACGAAAGTAAACTTTAGTATCAAACATTTTAAAATATTATTAATAATAAAAATAATGGTAACTTTGTTGATATAGTTTCATTGACTTGCAACTTCTATTGTTATTCTTTTGCCAAAGTATATGTAATGTCACTCACTATATTTTCGATGTATCTAGTTTTGAAGATAAATTATTAAGGCAATATACACTATAATAGAAGAATTAGAAGCTGTTACTCAAAGGACATAAATATATACAACAATCTCCCTCTGAACATTTATAATATTAACAATATAAATACATGTAATAATAATAATATATTAATCATTTATTTGCCAGAATGTTATACAAAGGTGTTGTTATTAAAAATAATGAGATCAGAACATTCAACAGAACAAATATATGTATATACAATATAAATACAAAAATATTTGCAATTTAAAACATTTAGCGATAAAAAAAATGAATAAAAAGGCTCTATGAGGACAAATCCTAGATAGTTAAAATATTGATTTCGTGGAATGAAATTATTTACTATGGTGGTTTGCTCAGTTTTAATCTAAAATACATGTATACTTACAAAAACACGCAGATAATTTTAAAAAGCTCTCGCTTCTTTAATGGTCGCAACCACAAATAGAACATATCGTAGTTTTCAGGATATCTAGGTCTCACGATGTCTTAGTGGACCGTAAACTGTGCTCATGCTTTTAGGAATATTGCGTCCTTACTTTTATAACATACTGGCGACAAGCCCTCGCTTATCTTACTTATAGTTTTTGTCCATTTGCAAAATTCTTTCAGCAAAAGTATTATTATTATATTTCAGAAACTGATAATGAATCCGAAAACTTTAAGATAATCCACGATTATAGACAATACGTAAGGTTTAGCTTTAACTTTATTTTTCCATAATAACTAATATTATGGAAAAAGAAAATAATATGTTATTAGTCCAATTTACTGAGATTATTCAGCATTGCGCCATCTAGCTACAAGTGGCTGCAACTTGAATTTGTTGGCTGACCATAGTGCCATATATAAGTGACGCCATCTAGCAGCAAATAGAGTTATTTCTTGCTAGGGTACTTTTACAAGTTGCATTGATTCAAACCATATTCAACAGCGCCATCTAAAATGAAACCAAGACAGTATATGAAATACTTTTGTAAGTTAGAGTTTGAACCCTTGGTCTTGGTTTGTCGCCATCTAGAGGAAATAAATCAACAAATCACAAAGTTCTTAAATGTTTTCACATACCACAAACTCTATCAAAATTATTTCCTTATACAATTGGATATTCACTATTATAACGGCATGATTATTCTGATGTATGAAATAAGGTATAATAATTAATGTTAGAATATAAAATAAGCAGAGTTTAAAATAAATTATGTGTAGATAACGCCATCTAGTAATAACTTAAGATAGTACGTTAAGTTATATTCTGAGGTTAAGTTCTATATGATCACTAGATGGCGTTACTCAAGTACTATTGATTGTAGCTCTTGATATAATTATAATATTTCATTTAAATATTATACAAGATTTCATGTAATATTATTATTTCATAAATAATATATCATAAATAATATACCTAGACTGAAATATGTTTTTTTAATTCTTTGTGTAAAGTAGCATTTTTAAGGTAATGCATAACGTAAAAGCGAGTTTGTCTGTCGTACACAAACGAAGCCAATTTGTCATTGTAATTAAGGTTACTTGGAAAGGTTCTCCGCTTTCACAGCTATTTTTCTTGAAACTTTTTACTGCAATCTGAAATTCTTTGTAGTTTTTGTAAAAGATGCATTTCAGTATTTAACAAATCTTATAAAATTATGTTTTAAATCGTTTTACTTATCTACTTTTAGCTGTAATTTTCTTTACCTGACTGACTGAATTTTGACTAAATATTAAATACAACAGAAAAAAGGTTAAGATCTAACAATTCAATATGATAAACGATAGGAAAACAGAATCAAACTTTTAAATATCGTAATATAATTTTTTTTTTCAATAAATAAAAATTAATTGACAGAATTTGACATTATAAAAATAATATTATCTACTTATATACAACAATTTAATTTAGCCAGAAAGTTTTTATTTAATGTTTAACGACAAACTGAAATAATTCATTTATTTCAGTTATTGATTGAAATTTTACTGAGTATATATAATATACTTCTTGAATCATTATATGGCAACTCAAATATAAACTCGAATAAGCTTTACTTTGTTTAAGTTTGACTTTGAAACTCTTAGCAGGAAAGTTCTACAAAGCTTAGATTAAACTCTAGGACTAAGATTTCAATATTACACTAAAAGATATCCTAATTCCATTTATTACAAGATGACAATATAGAAGATCTAGAAACTAGCCGACGCGCCTTCGCTTCACTGAAGGTATACTCAATCCGTTAACTCGCTCTCTTTCTCACTCACTCATGCCCTTCCTGGTTCATAATCTAACTTAATCTTGTTTAATGTGTCACTAATTTGTAGTAGACACCATCGTCTCACCTGTCTTCTTTCACTCTCACTAATTTTTGAAATTATTAGGAAATTTTAAAAACTTTTTAATGTGTTCTTTAGAATAGAGAGCCGATTTAAATAAATGAAGTAACCGAATCTCACAATTCTATAGTAATTTGGACAAAAACCGAGGCAATGCCTTGGACTTGTGACCAAAGTGTTGGTTTAGGGCAGCGCTTCCTACCACATATGTGAACACTTACTCTCTGATTTACACTCCACTGCCTGGTTTCACTGTTTAAGTCTAAGGTTATGTTAACATAAGGCTTAATCAGAGATGTCCAATATTCGAAACATAGCATCACACTATTGTTATACTTCCTTAAGCACTGCTCCAGGTGATGTTCACTCAAAGAGACTGGTGAGACTAAGGTGTACTGCAACAAGACAGTGGCAATGCCCTACCACTGCTAGGGGAGAAGTAAATCAACATATAACAAAATCAATCAAGGGGAATCGTCAACGAACCAGAGACTATCAAAACAAAGCAAGCGATTATTATTTTACGGATCTGATCCGATAGGCGATCCGATTAATCGATAATCGTTTTACTCGTTTGAGGCTATCAAAAATCATTGAGTGTATTAGCGAGTGTATTATTATATTAAATACTACCCATTCCGTCAAATACAGAAGGAAAGAAAGCTGGCTTGAACACCAAATGATTACATACGTATATCTGGGTTTGCTTGCAATAACATAATATATAAAGTTTTTAATAAAGCGTCCAATTCAGTGCGCAGACTACAAATGAAAACTTTAAAACGTTTGAGTTATGTTTTTGAGCTTATTAAAATTTTGAATGTTTTCATATTTTGTTCCCGAGGACTTATATTGTTTGTTATTTAAATGTTTGCTTACAAAGAACGCTTATAAAACATACTTAAACTTTAGTAGCTTTTGACGATTTTTTTTAGAAACTCAATGTAACGTTACTTCGTGTAAAACTTTATTATTATCAAAAATTTTTTTTTTTTATGTAACTAGGTCGGCAAACAAGCGTACGGCTAACCTGATGGTAAGCGATTACCGTAGCTTATAGACGTCTGCAACACCAGAAGCATCGCAAGCGCGTTGGCGACCCTATCCCCAATTCCCCCCAGGAGCTCTGGTCACCTTACTCACCAACAGGAACACAACACTGCTTTAGAGTTGTGTTATTTAGCTGTGATCTTCTGTAAGGTCGAGGTACTACCCCAGTCGGGCTGCTCCATATTTGAGCAAGAAGTTTCCTACTGTGCCTTACCTCAGATAAAAATAATTAATTTTTGTAGAGCAATGAGCAAATTTAAAGACAATGGTTCCACACGACGTCACGTCACTCAATCTTTCAAAATACATAGCCGTAGGTTTTGATTGCATTAACTTGTAAGGTTTTTTTAAAGGTAGATAAGGTGCAAACGAGCGAATGGTGGACCTAATGGTAAGTAGCTGCCATCGCCAAAATCGACTGCGGATTCGATTTTAACTCTTGGAGCTGTAAAAAAATCAAAGTAGATTCAACGCAATCAATGAATCTATGATGACAATAGAAATGATTACTTTAAGTGTTATTTATTAAAAGTTTATTAAAATATTTGTAACAATAATACAATTTGTGTCCAGCGTGACAGACATTAGGTGTCTGATGTATCGACGTGTCACCGCAAACAAGACCGAGTTCCGGAAGCTAATCACTGATGTGACTACTGACGACATGACAGCCGACATGGTTTGTCCCATTGATGAATGAAGATTGGATTTCGTTATTGATGCATTTTCTCTGTATTATAGAAATGCGACTTACTATATAAATTTCCTACTTTCAATGTCGAAAAATATAAAAGCTTTAAAACTTTCTTGATAACCGACAGTCGAGCCTAAATAAACTAGAAGTAGGTAGAGGAAGAATTCTTTGTTGGTTTGTCTTTCTTTCACGACGTAACAGAGCGACGAATCGTCATGATTTCTTCCATAGAAATAGTTTACAGGCTCTTGCTTGAAAGTAATAATAATTTTATGATATATATATATTTGACAAGTTTAATATAGCAAATACATTATGTTGGAGATATATTTCTCTTTATAGTTTCCATACCATATCCTATCTTAGTTTCATACTCTAACTATACATGAAAATTCAGGATGTGTTACAGAGTTTAGATATTCATATTTATGATAAAAAAGGAGACTTTTAGAATTTTAAAGAAGTTATGTCCGCGGTTTTGTGCTAATGGACACTTTTGACACTATATTTTTTTAGTTTATTCAATGATATTTCCCATCTACATTAAGACAGAACTAAGGTATATCCTTGACCTTTACATGCTTATAGAATTGCCTTTTTTATAAAAAAAAGCCCTAAACATGACCTACTGAGCGCAAATATACTATTATCACTACATTTAATTAAGCGACTAAAATTATTATAATAACTAAATTAGTTAATCATTCGTGTTCAGCGTGATTAACATAAAGTCTCTGATGTATTGACGTGTCACTGAAAACTAGTTCGGATTCCGGAAACTGATTACTGACGTGACAACTTGACGCATGGAAATAAGTACTGATAGAAAGATTTACCAGAATATATTAATTAATTTTAAGTACCTTAAATTGTTAATGAATTAGTATATAATGCTAGAAACACTGTCGACAACTTTTGATGGTTATTTTCGTGCAGTGAACATTGATTGTAATAGTAAAGTTTGTAATATTGCAAGTGAGAGTTGACGTCTTGTATATCTTAACCTTCACTCACTGCTGGACCAACTTCAAAAAGGAGGATTGGATTAGTATATTTTTTATTTATGTATATTGGTTACGCTGAGACATATGATCCGATTTACGGGATTTTTCTTTTGTTTGATGCGGAATAGCCGCCATTGCCATTTGGTCCCATAAAAATGTAACATAGTATGATGAGTTTTCATTTAATTAACATTTTTCCGTTCTTGGTTTCTATATTGTTTAAAGCACTCGGTACCATGCGTGGTCCTACCCATAGCTACTTAAAATAAAATTATTATTTAATATATGACAATAAAAAGCAACGAAATGTAATACTCTACCTGATGTAATCCAGAAAAATTGTACTATTGTTTACAGAACAACCTATTACAGACACAAAAAAGTAAAAAATAAAAAAAAATATGTTTAAAAAATCCGACTACAAAAACTAAAAAAAATGGATTAAAAAGTAAGAAATAATTCCCTCCCTTTATTAGGATACTAGCTGTGCCTGCAACTCCGTCTGCGTCTTACTTATCGCGGCAATATATCTCTATGTATACTCCTCACCACATGATCTGGTATATTGAAGGAAGCAAACGCAAAGCGTGAACCCTCGGAACTCGTCGGCAGGTCGATGTTAACAGTGGCCAATTATTTACTAAATATTTACATACATCAGTAATTAAAACAAAAAAAAACTTAATTACTAAATTAATCATTCCTATATAAAATTTATCACACAACTTACATCTAATCTCGTTACAGATTATTCTAAAGCTTACCGGTATACAATATTAGTAGTAGAACCGTCAGATATGAATGTGTAGAGATTGTGGGGGTAACCCACGGGATAGAGAGGGACAGAGCGAGGAACAGGTAGCACTCACGTCCTGCAACGCGCTGAGCTCGTCCCTGTGCTTTGTTGATGACTATATCAAAGTATAAGCTAACAAATAAAAACGGATTGATCCAGTGACGTAGTGTGCTGGAATAGGGGGGTGGGATCCGTCTCGCTCTGCCTTGGAAGAGATGTTATAGAAAAATAATAATTAATTTAATTTCATAATAACTATTAACACAAAATTTAAAAAACCTGACGGAAATAGCTATTTATACTTCTTAAAGTAAGTAAGTGCAACATCATCAATGTTGCAAGGGCTTAGAAATACTTTAAAATAAATTTGAAACCAATCGGAGTTAATAAGATCACTGACTCATGTTGGAAATGAGTTAGAGAAGTCTTCAAACGGCTGATCAGTTCTTCACACAATTTAGCTCAGAACTATCTACATTAAATTGGCTTTCATACAAAAGTCGCATGTACTATGATCTTTCTCTCTCTTGTCACAGTCAGACATACGGATATTCACGTTTAACGTATAATATTATTTTGGAAGTCAAAAAGTATATCTCATTATGGTATGATTTGCAAATCAGGTGTAAAGGCTGAGAGCCTCAACTGTACCGTTAAGATGTCTCTCAGTACAAATTTTGGATTTTATTTACAAACGCAAATAAATGTTACAAATTTTTCAGTAATAGAGTTAAAATGTCGACCGCATCTGCAGCAATGGCGCTGTGGGCGCGTCAGTCTGGCTGTTTTATTTGTGCAATATTACTAAATATTACTGTAAAAACCGATAACTATAAAATAATACATAATAACTACACTTTACACCGACAACGCCATCTATATGACAGAAGAAAAAGAAAATTAATAAAATAAACAACATGTAGCAAAACTTCTAAAATATCTTATTTAAAAATTAAAAAAACATTTTATATTATTGTAAAATATACACAATAGTATTGTAAAATCCAAATATAGATTAGTGATTATACTATGACACAATTATCAAACACGTGTGACAGGTTCAACTACATAAATAAAATTTGTAAATGAATATATCTTTTGATTGAGTGAACCGATTGCGATGAAACAAACACTAAATGTTACTCCGAAGTCAACACTACAATTGTATATAAATCACTCGAGTGGAGTCAGTAGTTTCTGCGTTTGTCGTGCACAAACAAACGACAAACAAACAATTTTTTTTAAAACTTTTGAAATGGTATCTATAGGTTATTTGAATACCCCTCCGCTAATTTTTTTTTTCTAAAAATCTATAGATTTATTATATGTATAGATACGATTATAAATATTTGTCCATGTTTTGAAGTTTTTGAAGTCGTTTCTTTAAACGTAGTTTTTTTTATTCATATTGTAAATTTGAGTAGCATCCTGTTATTTCATGTTGGTTGAATTGATATGAATAGCATTTTTCTTTCTTGAATGTTGGATAACTGATAAATACAAATCAAAGAAGTAGGGATTTTATAATAAATACGTCGTCAAAACAGAATAATGATCAATTACATCGCGAGTATTCTAGCAGTAACGCTCATATTATTCAGGTCGTATGAAAGTCTATTCTAAAATAGTCTCGTTTAAATCAGTTGATCAAAACCGTTTGACAGACACATTCGGATTTCGAAGTGAATAATTCAGTTGGAGAACGTCGATACGTCAGCTGGCGAGTGTGAGTGTGAGTGAGTGGGGGCGCCACATGTCACACTGGATGATGTTATTTCAGTACCGTCAGCAATATAAACTGTATTAGATTTTGTTTCTATTTTAGGAATGTTTCATACCTAACTCCCAGATTCGTAGGTCAAGTAATCTTCTTATTTAATTACTATAATCAATCAATTATTCTAATATTTAATCAGACTCTAATCACTGGAATCTATAGAGTTTAAACTTCATAATGAAAACTAGAGAACTAGCGCTATTAATATCCAGTTATGCTTTTATTCCCAGGCATACGATAATTCAACACTTCACTTTACACTACTTACTTTATAAATAACTTAATTGTTGCAACCCGGAGACATCAGTCGTCTACAACAGTCAGCAGCAGCCTCGCTGATAACAGAAACTTAAATTTTTAGAAATATTATTTTACAGGATTTTATTAATAATAGGCACATAGATTTTGTAACCCAGGTGCAGGACAACAAGGTGCTTTCATAGAATTCTTAAAACCATCATGAACTGGTCAATACCGCCAGATAAAAATTAAGGTAATAGACTAAACTACTTTCACTACTTTAGACAATATTTACTATTTTTAATTACTAGCTTGCCTCATTCCTATAACAGAGATTATGTAATATCAATCCTTAAAATCAAGTTATCACAGTGTAGATCAATGTCAGATAAATGAAATAAAAATAAAGCAATTGTATTAAAGTGTTATCTTTTAAAGCAACTTAGTCATAGCAGTCGTAACTTAGTTGTAGATAAAAGTTATATTTCTAGGAAGGATTTATAGATGATTTAACAAACGCTATTATTGCCATGCTTAGAAGATGTAACTTAATACAGAATTACAGCTGAGACTGAATAAATTTGCGTAAACGGAGAGAACGATGATTCAAGTTATATTATTTGTATATAGTTAATGTTACTGAGTATTTTGAAAAGAGCATCTGTTGAGCTTTCGTGTTGGTGATAGCTTCAGATAAACTGACTATGTAAAATTTCTAATAAGTTTTGGGTTTGATGGTATAAGATTTTGGCTGACTGACTTCATGTGTCGATCCACGAACCACATTCATGCAACTAAGGTTTCACCCATTTATCTATCTGTTACACATCTTCTGTGATTTAAAAGGAATCAAAAGGTTACGTTGCTATAATCCGCGGCAATCTGAACAACCAGACTCGTGTGGCACAACCCAGAAGAGCACCCTGCCCACATAAAAGTGAGACGTGCGAACCCGAACCAGGACACACCACACAAGTAGATCGCGATCGACAATCGACGTACGTTTCGCTCCGTAACGGAAGCATCTTCAGGAGGTGTTGACTCTGCAAGCGTCACTTTCTGAGTGACAATTTTGTTGAAAAAACACCCTTTTATACCTTAACTCTTCTGTGATTACCTTAGTGAATATTTTCTATATAAATAAAAAGAATAATGTATGTACGCGCATAACTTTAAAACGACTGCACAAAATCGCATTTTTTTTTTGTTGTATACATAGGAGTGAGTGAGATAGTGAGATGATGGTGTCCACTGAAAATCAGTGACATACTACATATTATAAAATTTCAACGGAAATATTAGGGAAATAGTATAGTCATAGTTGTGGGTGGCAGAGTATGAATGAATAATTGAGTGAGTGTCTGAGTGAACGGTTTAAATACACTTTAGCGATGCGTAGGCAAGTCGGCTAGTTATGTATATTTTATTAATAAAATCTGCAAATCTTATCTTTGTCATCAAAAAATATTTTGACGCACAACTAAAGATCTCATGCTGGCAAAACTTTATTCGGAGATAAAATTTAATCTTGATAGATGTAAGCATTATTAAAGTGGATGGTTTTTACTTTATTTATAATGATAAACGACCCAGGTTGTGAAAGCAAGTGTTGTTTGTGAGCATTGAAAATCTTCAGATTTAAATTGTAAGCCTACACATGAGATACACGTTCTTAGGTTGCTAACGTGAAATTTAGATTTTCTTTAATAATATTATATTTGTCATATATTCTACAAAAATATAAATGAATGAAGGACACGCAAAAGTGAATCTCATCATGTCACTCATCATCGTAATTTGGTCTCTAGAGATATTCAAATGTTGAGTAATGAAATGTCACGTCCACTACGTATTAATTAATGTACAGATAGCGAATAAATACAAAAAAATATGTTACCATCGATGTGAATAATAAAATATTTTCAATTATTTTTTTTAAATTGTACTTTACATTTATCTTATTATTCAAGTCGACATGTTGAAGATGGTCTAAAATAGAAATACGGCTCTTAAAATTATTTGTGATAGCTCATTGGACTAGACTATAATAAAACATTATCTTCCTAAATCTATACAAAAAAAATCATTAAAATACATATTTCAAAATAGGTTATAGAACGCACAAAATAAGTAATAGTTTCATGGGGCTTGGTGTTCTTGCCACTTCAGCAATTTAAAACTCGGATCAAGAAGTCATTAATATATAAAGTATACTATAATGTACAGGATTACTTAAATGATGAGAATGCTTGGAATCTAAGTGACGTTGACTCTCAAGTTAAATGATTTGTATAACAGACTATGTCAACATGGCTTTTTGATGCGAGCGACTGTTGAGTTTCTGGCCGGCTCTCCTTAACAGAAAACTGCTTTCCGAGCTGGTGGTAGCTTCAGACAAACTGACTGATCGACCAATTTTTGACGTATCAAAAGTACTTTTATACAAAAGTCTAATTGAAATTTGAACATTTCACCTATATACCGCCATTTATCGAAACTCGTACGAACTACTTGAATAACATTAAAAAGTTAGTTGCTCTACACGTACAATGTTAACGCGTCAATCGTACGTTATTTCTATTAAAATTATCGTTTTTTATTAAAAATATTTTATTTAATTGCTAAAAAAGAAATAAATCCAGTGAATGTACAATTTTATTTTCGTAAAATTTGACCTTCCTCTCTAGAATCTGAGCAACGAAGACGAGCTGCTAAGTTAGGTCCTCAGCTTGTCTTTACTGTCTGGTTGTAGTGAACTGACTGACGAGGCTTGCCTTAACCAGCCAATCAGAGTGAAACCGCGAAAACTTTACGTTCTAAGGGTATATGTGTCACGTAAGTGGTTAGTAGGCAAGTGAGGTTCCTCTCGAGAGGGACCAATTATTTTGTAGAATACCGGGTGCATATCCCTACCCTTAAGCCGCTCAGCATTTGTTGCCCCCTAGTTACAACTTATAAGCGACATTCACGGGGGCCATTGATAAGTTGGCGAGTCTTCGTCTACCCATTTTTCAATTTATAAAAACATTGTCGGGTAGACGCCATAGGTCATCCATAGCACTAGTTACCGAGTCCTACTACTCCATACTAATCCATAGCCATAGTCCTACACAACCCGGGGAATGTTCTTGGATGCATTCTTATAGTGCATTCAGGAAGAATCACCGGTTTGTGTCACATCTCATATTAAATTAAATTGTCTAAAGGGCCTCTACGCGTTGGCTACGGTTCCGTGCACGCCTTCCAAAGGTTCGGGTGACGGGATGACTCGTGGTTGGAAAAGTCATACTAATAAAAAATTATAATAAAAATATTCCCATTTTTTTCACTAGATAAAATAACGTTATTGAACTAAAATGTATGCAATATACAAACTTAGTGAAGACAAAAAGGAAGGGAAAATTGCAAAGGATTTTCTCTTTTTAGGGAAATTGTATAATAGAATATAGAACAGGATGGAACGGCGGAATCACAAACAATTCCTGCAAATAGCAGATTGCAGCCATTTGGAATGTTCATGTCATTGCTATGCGATTTCTGACTATTAATAAGGCCCTGTTCACACAACGACATAGACTTTGAGATATATAGATATAAACAAACTAGTCGAACCTATAATATTTTGTATTCATTATAACAAAACTAGCCGACCCAGAAAACGTTGTTTTGCCTCAGACCTACCCGATATGCACAAAAAAATTCATAATAATCGGTCGAGCTGTTTCGGAGGAGATTGGTAACTAACATTGTGATACGAGAATTTTATATATAAGATAAAAATATGTATCAGCTCGCAGGAAGTATGAATTTATCTAGTATCGCTTGTGTGATAGAGAAAATTGTTCTATGTTTCATACAGTGTGTTTTTTTTGGAAATAAATATCTATCTATCTATAAATATATATATGTATATATAAATCTTTGTTCTATCTTATATTATGTATATATGTATATTATATAACATAGAACTAGAGATATACATTTCGGAAGTTCGAATTTGTGTTATAAAAAGATTTCTTTAAAATTTACATTAAAATAAATAATACACATCGAGCCAAAGAGGAAGATGGCCGGTTTTGATGATGGACTTGAAAAGGTGAGTTTATTTTTAGAAGAGATTTTTTCCTAAGAACAAACAAACAAAGCAAACCTAACCTATCTTGTGTGAGATAGAGTTACGTAGCTACTTAGCTACTATAAGATAAAATGGTAAAGAATTATTTTGATTGGGCATTAATTTCGATAATTTTCGTAGAGAGTAGTGTCTTAAAGTATTGTAATGACTAAACGAAACTTGAATATCAAGATATATCTACAAATAATAAGTGTAGGTAAGTTAGTTTATATTCTTCAATATATTTAGTAGGTAAGTGTAATAGGCAGATATTGTTTTTGGCTTAGTTTGATGTTGAATTACAAAATCGAATAGTTTAGGCGAGGGTTTATGTGAAGGGTCTCAATTCCTAAATTATTAAAAAAATCTGTTTACGTAATACTTCAACAGCCCCGTATAAAGTTATCATTGGTAAAGTTAAAAAAGATTTTGAGAGTTAAAAAAGAAAAATTTGGTCATTTCATGATAGATGGTCATCACCAACCAAAGGTCGATAACACTGGTCAATAGTGGTTTTGTTTTCTTTGAAGAGAATGTAGTTTTGAGGAATTTTGAATCTTCACTTTATAAACAATTTATAATTTTGTAATATTGTCTTTAGTTTTTTTTAATGTTTATTTCCAGATCACTACAAAAAGAGTTGTTTCAAATGAAATGTTTAATAAAATACAATTTTATTACATTGCAACGTTTCATCTGGTATAATAACAGCTGCAGCCGCTTTTATCTCATGTATTGTAATTTTGATTTTCGAAATAAATCAAAATTCCCAGGCTTCGTCTTTTGACCTATAAACATGATTTTTGGCAAGAAGCAAGGTATTAGAGCACTGGTATGGGGAACAATCCTAAAAATTTAGGTTTTGACGGATTATTTTATACTAAGCATGTAAGTCTATAGTATCTTGAAGCTGTGAAAAAATCTAACTTCTAAGTGTAAGAAATCAATAAATGTGGCCATTTATACTGAAGTCATAACAAGTACTTTTTCTATAGGGTATTCCACAGATGCAGACGTGAAAAAGGCTAAGCTAAAGGACTTTCTTTTCTTGTCCTTTAGCTTAACGTTAATCAGAGCTTAAATCTGTACCGAAGACATGAATGTTACTAAAATCGCAAACATCGAAGTTTTTATTGTCGTATTGTGTGAAATTAATCTAAATCTTCATCTTGGCAACGGCTGTTGACGACATGACATGTTGCTAAATGACAACTTGTAAAATATTTTTAACGACTCCAATAAAAAAAGAAGATTCTATATTTGGCAAAATGTATTTTATTAATATGTGTCGGGGCTTTTAATGATGAGAAGGAAAGGGGGAGAGGGAAATATTGGAAAACACTAACAGAGGGGATGATATTGAATGGAATATTGGGTAAACGCGTCGTAGATACTTCTACTGAACCGATAGATAATCAAATATGATCTTTTTTTTTTTTATGGTGGATAAGGTGCAAACGAGCAGATGGTCCACCTGATGGTAAGTGGCCACCATCGCCCATGGACATCGACAAAACAAGAGATACCCTCGTTTTGTCGATGCGTTGCATACTCGAAGATAGAGTGGGGAGAGGGAGTGAAGAAGAAAAAATGCTGCGATCTCAACGGACCCAGAGTTCACTAGATCCGCAGTTTTTATTGGGATGGGGATCCCCACTGGGAGGGGGTAATTCTAGGCCACATGCGGCTCGACCGGAACGCGTCTATGACACTTGGCGGTCGGATTCGCATGCTGGTGGTCGCAAGCCAGTCGGGGAACAGATCCCCTGCCACCAAGGGGGTGCTGGGTTACTCAGCTCTTATGAGATGCTCTCCCATCGGCAGAGGGGAATTGTATTCTATCCCGTCGCCTCACCAAGTGTGAGTGTGGAACTCGCACATTGAGGGCAATGTGCGAGTTCCACACTCACACTTGGCCGAATTTTTTATCAGGAATCCCCAGATTATCAGGAAATTTATCCAGATGTATATAGAAAGTTTACCTTAGCTTCATATTTCCTCCTAAAATCATAAAAAAAGATATCTAGGGCAACATTTATTTTGTTTTTTTCAGCTAATAGATTTAAAAAATGAAAAGGTATATTATTTTCACATTCGTTTGTATGATTTAAATATTAACTATGAGAACACGTATGAAAATGTAAATACTTCGAATGAATCGACTCGTTTCGATGAATTGTATCAAATTGCGAAAGTCCCGCTTCGAGTAATAAAAAACCTTTTAAAGTAATAACATATAACTGTATCTACATACACATAAAAATGGGATACTTACAAGTGGACAGTAAAATTCTCCGAATACTAGGTATTATTTTCCACAGGCCTTCAAATATATGTTAGACCTCTTACTATTTATTAGAAGATTTTTTTATTTTTTTTTTATTTTTGATATTCAGATTAAAAAAAAAATTGATATGTGAGCCGTATCATAGCTGAAATTCTTGTCTACTTATTCAGACCACTCTTTAGTAGAATAACGGCCGAAATTAATAATCAATCTAAATTCATAATCTTTGGAGTAAAAATTGAAAATATATTCCAAATTAAAATTTGTGTATTACAAAATTCAAATTCCAGTCACAATTCATAATCCTAAGATTTTGGATTGAGATTGATTATTAATTTCTGCTGTAAAGTGGTGACCACTTACAACTGATCTTTAAGTAATGTTTTTGGCACTGAGCTTATTTTTTGAAATATATGTTCGAACTTACTTATTTACGAATCACTTTAGATGATTTTCTCTTTATCTGGAAAAGGATACCTCAGGTTTAATTTCATTAACATTGAAGCCTGATAAATATTCAATAATAATATGTAATTATTAAATGAAGGCATCCAGCCGCCCTCGTGGGCGGGCGACGGTTTACGAGTTCTGTATAGAGATATAACACAGTTCACACGAACCGCGACCTGCTGCTGTAAGCTACTTATATATAGAAGTGATAATTAGAAATCGATTATGTTCTCTTAGACTGGCGACACTGATATGGCTAATATTGTATGTTCGAAAATATGTTTGTAGGTTCGTTCTTCTTACATGCTGTAACAGAGCGACGTATCGACGATAATAGTGAAAAGTAATAATGATTACTTTTTATCCCAAAAAACGGATAAGTTCTATGGGATAAAATATGCAAAAGTATATTTTGGTTTTTCCCCCTTTGACGGTGTAACTAAGACCTTGTTTTATCCCAGAAAAATACATGATTTCTGTGGGATACATTATGTGTAATTAGTTTCACTTTGTATCACATTGTAATGGAGCTGTAAATCTATGTAAAGTAACATAGGATATTTTTTATCACGTAAAAATAGTCAGTTTCTGCGGGATGATAAAAAATGTGCATACAATGTGGTAAACAAAATATAATATTACCTAAAAGTACTAGTAGATTCCTCCTTTTAAAACTACAAATATTTAGTTTAAAAGGATTCAGATATGAGGAGCAGAGGGCCGAGGGCGTCTCCCGGGAGTCCGTCACTCCGTTCTCCGGAGTCCGTCAGTCTGTCGCCAGCCGTCGGGGGTGTCGGACGCGTCGCTCCTTCTACAATTTACGTAAACACACAACAAACATAAATATAACATTAGTGCTATTAGATATTAGTTGCTTTTAGTGGATTGTGATGTGACGTGTTGTATTTAGGGGTGAGGTTTCCAATCTGCGACTAAGATAAGGGATGTATGTTCTAAGTTAGGTAGTAAGAAATAGATTCGTGACATCTTTTATTGAAATATATTATATGGAGATTATTTGGTGAATCTATTTAAACAGTATATTTCACAGTAAACTTTTCTTGTATATTTATTGTTAAAATGAATGATACAATCTCTAATAACATGTTAAGTTAATATATATTATACGCTGTAATGTACTAAAAAAATCATAAACAACGAAAAACTCTTTTCAATACATACATATGTTCAGTATATAATACATCATATATAATCAGTGAATAACTAATAAGTTATGAAGTATTTAATTAAATGGATAGATCTAAAATAGCAGAGTTCGTTTTGATTAAATTTTCCTATTTAAAATATGAATACGCTAATTTGTAGGGGTTGGCAATGACATACGTTGTGACAAAGCAATGCAAATTCGATTAGATAATGGTAAAAAGAAACCGGAATCGCGACCGGACATTAGTATTAAAAATACCACCATGACGTCTGTATATTTGACCTGATCCTATAAATGCATTTGTTTAAGCGATCAATAGGTTGACTCACCACGCTATTCTATAAATATAGATATAATGAGATTTTTTACCGCCACTGATGTCCATCAATACTGTTTACATGGTGTTGCTTATGTTGTACACTGTACACATGGCTGAATATTTCATTTAGTAGTCATAATAGCTAGGTAAACGTTTTTGTGCTACATTAATTTATGTCTGGTGAGGGCCACCCTTATCACCTTAGGGTATAAAAATAGCCTATGACCGACGACTATAAAACAGCCTCAGACCTACCAAATATATACAAAAAAAATCAGAAAAATCGGTCAAGCCGTTTCAGAGGAGTTTCATAACAAACACTGTGAAACGAAATTTTATATATATATATATAAATTAAAATATTGACATTAAATATAACAACCGGTCAAAATAACATTTTATAGTGTGGAAAAAATAGGTGGTTAAAAGATCAGATAAAGACATTTCCATGATTTTATCCTTTCTAAGGAAAATAAAAGCTCCTCTACGTCAACATAAAAATTAAGGACCCTATTAAATCCGTAACCGTAAACGTGAACGTAGAACAAATAGGCGTAGGGAATATTCTCTTTACATAGAGCAATTTGTTTCAAATATTTACTCAAATAATTAAATAAGCCTCACTATATTAATATTTTAGGATTTTGAATGAAACAGACGATAAAATTATTTATTGAATAATTCGCGCCGGCGGGACTGTTTAATATACGATCTTGTTTACACATCCACTGTAAACAATGAAATACATTGTAAAAACTTTTTGATGACGCACTAAATGAATATTAAAATTTGTAAGAACCGTAAAATTATAAAAGTAAACTTTTAGTCGACAAAAGATGAAGCACAGAACCCTGTGATACACATATGGCGTCGTCAAACGGAAAAGAAAGTGGTAAAATGACTACTTCTATAGATAGTTTGAAGTTGTCGAGTAAGAATACGTCAAAACATGCCTCGTCTGAGTCAGTGCTCTCGAAGAAGGACAAGGAGTGCTTGCAAATGCAGGAGTGTAAGAAGAAGCTGTTGGCTATGGAGCCGCAGATCATTATACGAGATGAGAACGTTGTGTTGAGGTCTCCTCCTCAGAAGAAGATAGTGATGCCGCCACCAATAAATCCTGAGGTAAGTCTTAGTCACGTATAATAGTATCCTATAGCTATACTCTATATGGATATAGCTATAGGATACTATTATTAAAAAGATATCAGTTTCCGCAACGCCCAGTTTAGAGCCATTTGCAATAAAAAAGTAACATTTATATGCTAATTCTACCAAATTATTCTTATATTTGTTTCGTTTTATTGTTATCGTATCTCATGTACGAATGGGTATTCTTATAATTTAAATATTTCTTAAGGGTTGACTTTACCATATTCTAGCTCCTATCTTTCTTTAGAGAAATGGTACATAAATTAAATTTTCTTTTTTCCGAGGACAGTACTGAGTATAATTTTGTATGGGATCGTGTAACTAGTTCATTTTAAGTTGAAGATTGATTGATTAAAACGTTATTAATTTTAAATTAAATCTGACCATCCATAGTTTCAACAGTGTCTACCATCAGTCTAATCTCTATTTCTTTAACAAAATACATAATTTTATAAAGTAGGTCTATATTGGTTGGCCCCAAGGGCCCAACGGGTTAGGGGGTTCACATAAAAGAAAAAAGTTGGAGTCGATAAGATGTAAAAAGAGGTCTACGATCCAAGTTTTGTATGACAACAGTCCATGGAACATCCTTCTCTGTTTTTGGCTAGTTAGTATGAGGGTTAAATAAGTTTGGGAAGTTTTAATCTAAACCATAGAGAATATATTCGGTTCGGTATACGAGTACCATAATGATTTCACAGACACCAAACACATGTCACGTAACACTTGAGGGCAGACACCCGTGAAATCCATTCTCACTAGAATGAACTAAATTAAATGCGTCGTGTTGAAATATAGTGTTTTATTATCTGCAGTGAGCTTTATGTTATTACTAAAGTACTCGATATAAACTATAATATCTATGACCCATTCCTTACATAGCCTATCAATACCAGTCTTCTTACAAATATGACGATTTTTCAAAACTCTAAATCTATTTCTTCTATTTTTCGCTTAAAAATCAAATCATAAATCAAATATTATTATCTACTTCTGACAATTATTTTTCTATTAAGTGACAAGGATAAACGCTTGTTGTAATAGGTTATTCTGTAGTTGTATTTCTGAACTATAAATATTTTATAATTATATAGAAATAGATCAATGAATTAATCATGAATCGGAATTACTCAAGATCTCTTATCAAAAATTTGGTTCCGAAAAGCTCTTTTTTGTCTCTGACTGAGCTGATTTTAAACAGATCGTATTGAAGAACTATGTATGACATAGTAGCTGATCTTTCTGATATATGTTTTTAAAATCCATCACATTCTTATTTCTTAAGAAACTTCTATATAATTTAATTTTGCCACAAATTCATATATTTCGTTATTATAGAAAATAATAGAGCCAGCTCACCACGTGACACCTCAGGACACCCGTGAAATTGATTCTAAGCTTAGCTAAATTAAACATGTCATGCTTGCTCCTTACTTCATATAACACTATATTCTCTGTTCTTTAAAATTAATTTCTGTACGTACGAACAGAACAGTTCGTCCTACATTATTCCCCTAATACATATTTAGTCCGACCGTCACTAAATTTTTTTAGTTTTCCTGCGTCTATCATGATTTCTGGTCTAAAAAATATCGATAATGATGGCAGATTAAATTGGAGATATCTTATTTTTACTCTGGCGCCCAATTTGGGGCACAGATCAGACTCCTTTATTTCTTTCACTAATCTCGTTCGTACAATATTTAATGAATTCCTTTTACATAAAAAATAGTAAGAAAGAAATCTTAAATAAAATAATGGCAAGAGATATACAGACGCGTGTACCATTAATCTATTATAGACAAGTAGTTATAAATTGAGTAATTATTTATGGAATTTAAGCATTAATACTCTATACTAAATTCTGCAAAAAAAACAATTCCTTGATAATGTTCTTAGTAGGCAATACCATGGTTTTCTTAATTAAAGATAAACTAAGTGAATTAGTCATGGTCCTCAAATACGAATA
Source organism: Limenitis camilla (assembly GCA_905147385.1). Lineage (NCBI taxonomy): Eukaryota > Metazoa > Arthropoda > Insecta > Lepidoptera > Nymphalidae > Limenitis > Limenitis camilla. The sequence goes on from LR990231.1 coordinate 482,629, forward strand.
CATTACCTGTCTTCATTCTGTCTTACGTACAAAGAAAATCGTATTTTGTTTGCAGATAAGTAAAATGGAATTCTTTATTCTCCTGTATTTTAACTTACCCTTAAAAAAAGGATGTTTTAACATTTCTTTTTGCTTTATAATGCATACTTTGCAAAATGATCTAAATACAATATGGCGGACTCTGAAAGTAGGACTCTAGTCTCATAACATGAGTAGGAAACGATTTTCTGAATAGCAGACAAACAAACATATTCTGTTTTATATTTGCATCTTTTTTTAAATTTATCATACATTCTTTGTAGATGTTTTAACCTTTTCATAATTCCTATTTCGGAGTAAATAACTAAAACATGGGATCAACTCCTCCATTGTTAATCCAACGGTTAAATGTTTGAGCTGCGTTAAGCACCGATTATTGGAATTATTGCTGCGATTAATGTGTTTATTTGCTTTATTACACTTTGAATTATGTTGTTTGTTTAATTGTTAGGTTTATAAGTATAAAATAATATCCTGACTTATAGTAATTTTTAATACAACAATGAGAAAGAGAAGAAACAGAAGTTATAACTTAATCTTATGGCGTTCCAATAGGTATTAATCGGATTTTCAAAGGTGATGCTCTAAATTTTTAAAATCGTAGGCCTATCTAACTTAATTTTCTAGAAGAAAGCAAGCTCGTAAATTTAAAAGAATGGTCTGATATTTTTGTAAGATTATTTAACTTGTCACCTATCTATGCAATCGGCATCCTGGATCAAAATAGGTCAAGGACAATTACGTTTTTGTAAATTTTAGATAAGTTAAATCCTACATTATACTAATGAAAATAATGATAAAAAAATTTATTGTCTGTTCTGCAATTATGCGTAATTTTCATTTAACTATTATGTATTATTTGAAAAATATAAAATTAAATAGGATCATATTTTTGAGCGAAAACATAAATTCTTTCTAAAAAAAAGAGAAATATTAATTAAAGCTATATTCTAAGGGTGCATACGACAGAACTAATAAAACATTGTATTACTTACGCAATAACATGTGGTAAAATTCCCAGTAATGTCATTTAATCAATAAATACTTCAATGCAAAATCGCTGAAGTAAGAAAACGTGGAGGAAGTCTAGAAAAATTGTAATATGTTGTCTATACACTAAGATCTTTTAAAATACGTAACAAATTATGATTCGGTTTTAACCAGTAGATAGAGGGATTCAAGAGGAAGATTCATTTATTCGGCGCGTTAGTTAGACTTGGGTTTGCCTAACCTTAGGTTTAAACAGAAGCCTGGACAGTGGAGGCGAGTGTTGCAAGTGCTTGAAGAAGCTCCTTAAATCTGCAATTTGGTCACAAGTCCTCTCTCTGCTTAGGTTCCTGTCGTAATTTTAAGAGATCATAATGTTTAGTTTAGTATCTACGTTGCGTTTACCCAATAGTCTACTCAAAACCACACTCTTTTAGTGTTTTCTGTACCCCATCTTCTTCATTTTCTTATATATAAACCTTCACCAGCACGGTTGGCTAGTAATTTATACGCCACAGTATTAATTAATAAATGCCAAATTATGTAAGGTTTCCCTTTATCAGTAATTATAATCGATTAAGTACAAAGTTTAACAAGTTCTAAACCAATCTATTGTTACAGTTTCAAGTGTGCTCTGTGGAGATAGAACTTTTGGGGATATCTATCGATACCGTAATATTGGTATAGGAATTTTCAGTTTAGTAGGTCAATCAGTATGTATTAATAACAATATAAATATTCAACATCAACATAATATATATATGACTAATTCCCAAAGACATAAACTATCACACTACTCGACATTTTAACCCCTTGAGAGTTCGAGTCAAAGCCTTTTTTTTGTTATAAAATATAGCCGATATCCTATCCGTCCTATCCTCCAGGAACTAGCCTATCTCTGTACCAAATTTCAATAAAATCGGTACAATGGTTTAGGCGTGAAAGCGTAACAGACAGAGTTACTTTCGCATTTATAATATTTGTTGGAATTCTAAACAACGCATCAAGGTGACCACACAAATAATAAAACCCAAATATAAAACATATTATCTTTCTCAATTTTCTTACTAATAAAGCATTGTATTGGCTATATAATTTTTATTTTATTCCAAGATACTCTGTTCCGATAGACTTGAGTAACCATTGTCGTGAAGTTGGGTCTCCATTACTAAGGTTTGCAGTAAGTGCTTAATATTGGTTACTCAGTTTCCGTTTAAATGCATATTTATAAATACTCTAAAACCATTAAAATATGTTTTTCAAGTTGTAACATTTTATTTAGTATCACATACTAAAACTGGTACCGTACCTATTAACTGTGACAAAGTTGCATTGAGATAAAGCTTCAGTACTGTACTGTAGAGATATTAAAATCTGAGCGCTTCTATCATAAAAATTTTATGTTATCTCATATACATTATAAAAGATCATAAAGTTGAAGCTTTTTACATTACTATCGTAACCTCGAAAAACTGGGAAAATAATACTATATACTCTATCTATTAGCATAACAACTAATTATATATAAAACTCATATTAATTGTTAGACAAAATATATAATTCCAGGGGACTTAAGACTTTTTTAAAACGCGTTAATGCTTAAAGCTTTATAAGCTCTGTTTCGTCTGTTTAGTAGCAGTTTGACGATTGACTTCGTGGATTAAATATTTATTATCATAGTAAAATGTTGTGAAAACCTTATTAAGGACCATACGAGTCAAAATTTTGAGTAACGAGATCAAGGGCTATTAAAACTGTTCCTAGCTCTCAAAGCTGCAAGCACAGTTCAACGTCATAGCGTGATGGTATTAACATTCCTTAATGATAGTGCGACTTCGCTATATATAAAATGTGGCAAAGTATCATCTATACATCATGAATAGTGTATAGTGCATATAGTGTAGTGTGTACAGACTCTAACGTGTATACATTAGTCACAGAGCACGAGCACGAGCAAGTAATGAAGCGCAACAAACGCGTAAAGGAATAAAACAACACTGTGACAAACTGGATTATACTTGCATACTAGAGTATGTGTACTGCGCTATGTGTAGTTGATTATTTCATTGTTTAGGGTTCCGTAGTCAATAAGGAATCCATATAGTTTCATCTCGTGTGACTGTCTGTCTGCAGTTTATGTCACAATCTTAGACAACCTTCAGTTTTCCAGACTTTCAGGTACATACACGGTAAACGAAAATGATTTTTAAGCTTTTAAAAAAGTAATGGGGTATCATAAAAATATTTTATCCATCCAAGTAGGGCAGGTTTGCAAATTATTGAGCTTTAAAGTATTAATTTTTGTTAAACACAATTATATTATAGAATATGATATGAAAGAGAATGCTGTCTCTCTTTGTGAACCATTATGATATGTAAAATTATATTTCTCTCATCACCAGTTAAGACGTTTTCCATATGTTCTGTCAGCATTGTATATCTAATTCTCACAGGATCATATCAAGTACGTTCATGTGATACAAAAGTATGAAATTGTAGAAGAAATCCTCATTATCTAGCATCAGAAAGATGAAGCTGTACATATAACAGGTACATAAACATTCAAATACAACAATATTCATGTTCGCAGAAATTCGCCAAATTGTACAAAATGGATTTTAGTTTGATATGAGCTTTGTGTATTCGAGCGATTGGATGTATCGTGATACTGAGTTATTGACTTATATAATATTGCAGATAAACTTAAAAGCTAAACTAGAAGAACTAAATAATTTATTGCTTAGTACGAAATCTAGAGCCAAATTTTTTCTGTTAGCTTTATAGCTTAAAAAAAATAAGGAGTAGTTTCAATACTAACTAGTGCTATATTTTTTATCTAATATATCTTACTTCTTCTTACTATATTATCATTAATGTGAAGCTCATCTCTTCGGACTAAGTCCTCATATAATTATGATGGAACTTCATGCAAAGGTTTAATTATCAACCATAAACGTGAGGGTTTATATGTTTGTTACTTAATCACACAAAAACTACTAAACGAATTTTAATGAAATTTGGCACACAGATACTTTATAACCTGTACATACAGATTTCCTGTGGAATAATAATAAAATAAGTTTACTAACATGAATAAGCCTGAATATTTATATTAACAACCATATATTTAAACGGTGAAGGAAAACATCGCGAGGAAACCTGCACTCCTGAGAGTTCCCAAAAACTTCTCAAAGGTGTGTGAAGTCTGCCAACCTGCACTGGGCCAGCGTGGTGGACTATGGCCTAATGCCCTCATTCTGAGGAGGAGACCCGGCTCAGCAGTGGGCCATTGAAGGGTCGTGATAATGATGATGATATATTTAAAATTAAATGTTTTTTTTAATAATTCTAAGTAAGTACACGTGGTAAATTGTAGTTAAAGTTTAAAAATAAATTACTCGGTATTGCATTAGTATATAGAATAATTGAACAAGGCAGGCGACTTTTATTGATTTTTTATCTCAAATGATATATATGTTAAAGTATACTAAAGTAAGCATCTATTTATAAACTCTATGATAGACTGTACTCTATAAATCGTAATTTCTCAAAAAGTACGAAAATTAGTATTGGACAAAACTTTTTCCATTAAATATCCCTGAGCAGACCACTTAGACTAAAAATGTCTGAAGTTGGATAAACTTTTCGTAAAAAGCAAATATTCAAGTAATATAAGTATATATAACATTCTCTCATAAACTAATAGACAGACATGTTCCTGAGTAGTGCTTGGGGCTCGCGAAGCAGGAAGGACGAATATATGATATACTTTTTTCGTGATAAGACCTGATGTCCATATTATAGGTCAATGTTCATTGTTCACATCCAATTAGTGGTTTTAAATTCTTTTTCAACTCAAACATTGAAGTATATTTCATTGCTCTATAATAACCGACAGATGAAATATTTTAATTAGCAACTGCCCTTGAGAGTGAGGGTCAGTAAAGATGATATCGGATATATGATTATCCAATTTATTAATTTAGAATTTTCAAAAACAATACTAACATATTCTACTTATGATACAAAATATTTTAACCTTCGACTATTTTAACATTTACCATCAGACATAATATCATAAGGATGCCTGGAAGTTGCTTAAACAACTAGTCCGCCATCTTGGGTAGCTCGCCATATTGTATTTAGAATGCCATCTAGCTGCATTGTAATCCAATCTAAACGTATATGGAAAATTTCATCTCAATCTGCTGTCTCACTATATTAAAAAAATGTTTTGAATTTTCTTAAAAAATGCGAAGAAACTTTTCCCCAACCTATTACATTGCAACTTAAATATAAGCGCATACTACAAAACCGATAAACTGATTTCCATAAAGTTTTCAGTAATAAACAGACTGACTCATGAGGAATATTAAGGTGTATAACTTCATTAGAACTTGTCGCAACCTAAGAGGAGGGAACACAACAAACACACCAGTGTGATTGTGACTTCTTTTATTATTATATCATAAACAACATTTTAAAACATTAGTATAGAATATGGGTACGTTACATTTTTGTATTTTCGCGTCAAACATTTTTATATTTATAAGAAAACACATAACGACAGTTTTGCGTGATCCTCTGCGTATGAAGCCAGATGCATATTTAGATAAGCTGTCACTAAGTTTGGGTTCTAAAAATGATGGGGATAATTTGCTGAACTTATTACTTTACACTATTTCTCTTTAGTACCAGTTATTTTATATATAAAATGTTATATCCTTTTCAAGCATATTTCAAGCACAGAGGAATAAGTAAGGATGTTAATTAACCATCACCTAATTAACTTTTTTTTTATCTTTTATTCTAATCCAAGCTCTATCTATCCATGAACCCGTGAGGGGATGGGTTAGAATACAATCCCCTCTGCCGCTGGGAGAGCATCTCGTAAGAGCCGAGTAACCCAGCACCCCCTTGGTGATAGGGGATCTATTCCCCGACCGCCAAGTGTCATAAACGCGTTCTGGTCGAACCGCATGTGGGCCAGACCCAGATCACATTAATGCTGCGGATTTAGTGGACTATAGGCTCTTGCCTAAAGAGGGTATCACTTGTTTTGCCGATATCCATGGGCGATGGTGGCCACTTACCATCAGGTGGACCATCTGCTCGTTTGCACCTTATCTGCCATAAACAAAATTAAAACTTTCTTATTCTTATTTACAAGCTTAAAATTGAACTTGAAATAGATATTTATTTATTTTAATGAGAAAGTTTTTTTAGCTAAATTTGAAGTCAATGATGAATGAATTGAAAATGATAAAATTAACAATATTGTGATAGCCGCACTATTGGTTCAGACATAGCTGTGTTACTCAAGAGGTCCGAGTTCTATCCCCCACATGCACGCACTAATGACTTTTCTAAGTTTCTCAGTCATTGGACTACTGACGTGGCCCACTCCTAACAAAAATTAAAGCTTAGTTGGAGGGCTAAAAGGAATACTAGTAATATGTGATCCATACTGCTAGTAATCTCTTTAAATAAACTGGTGAAGGGAAACATTATGAGATAACCTTCACTCCTGAGAGTTCTTTAAAGTTCTCAAAGGAGTGTGAAGTCTGCACCCGCACTGGGCCTGTGTCGTAGATAACACCCTTCTCGATTTGAGGAGTAGACCCGGCTCAGCAGTGGGCCATTAATGAGTTGTGATCGCCTAGTGGCCTGCCCTCTTCCATCGGCTCAGGGAAATAAAATATCCCGAAAAAATCTTTGGTCTCATATGTGGAGGACAATATTATACGATAACTACCTGGAGGACAGGCAGGTCATACTCGATCACGAAGATATTAGAGTCTCAAAGGGGATGTCCGAAGGCTGGATCCAGGGTTCCACATGCGGCCCTGTTATGTGGAACTTGATCGTCGTTGAGTTGCTCAACATAGGCATCCCCGAGGGGTGCTCGATACAGGCATTTGCAGATGACGTTCTGTTGATTGCCCAAGTCGGTCGTGGAACTGCAGGGCATCACCAACCAATCGCACGATACAATTCTCAATTGGGGTAATGATGTCAAATTAGTATTATATAGTCTTTCCTGTAGGTCAACGTGGGAAGCTCACCCCGATAATGTCCAACCCTATTTCGACAGGTAATTTAGCCCATAGTTACATACGCAGCCGGTATATGGGTATATGCAGCCAAAAGAAAAGTGGTCAGGACTAAGCTACTCAGCACGCAATGCTTGTTGGCGATCAAAGCCACCCGAAGTTTTCGAACAGTCTCTACCGTCGCATCAATTTCTCGCACAATTCATCCCACTTGACCTAAAAGGACAAGAAATATACGCCACAGAAAAGACTAAGCTAACTGGAATCACTGAATATCTGCCCTCTGGTGCTAAACTAGAAACTCGCGTTCCACCACATAGTCTCCTTCATCCATCAAGAAGAGTTTCACCCTCATTCCATACATTCAACAACCAGGACCAAATTAATGAACATTGGCATTCCATTGATCAGCCAATCACACATATATATATATATATACAAATCATACAAATATTTACAGACGGGAGTAAGATAAAAAACTTTTCCGTCGGTGCGGCTTTCGTTTCTTTTGATGGGGATAGACAGGTGGCCATCAAAAGGCTAAAGTTGCAAGGCAGTTGCTCAGTGTTCCATGCCGAGCTCTTCGCCATCGACCGGGTTTGCTCCTGGGCGCAAAGACATACATCACACTCGCACACTACATACATTATATTCTCTGACTTACTCTCATCCTTGAAAGCCATTTAAAACCGTAGTAACACCCACCCTCTCATATCCAACATTCACTACACCATTCACTCTATCAACAACCACCAGACTAAATCAATTCAACTTGCCTGGGTCAAAAGTCACGTAGGGATATCCGGAAACGAGGCCGCTGATGTTGCTGCTAAGAGCGGTGCAGTAGTTCACCGGTCTGCCCTAAATCTCTCCTCCCGTCAATCTGTGATATGAAGAAACTGTGGTCCAAAATCAAGATCACATTTTATCTCACCCAGTTTCTCACCGGACACGCCTATCACAAGACGAATTTACACCGATTTCATATCATAGATGACGACAAGTGTCCTTGTGACAATGCAACATCTCAGACCTTGCCTCACCTTCTCAAGGAGTGTCCCAGAATTGTATCGCAACGGCTCGATCACATCATCTGCTGCGACATCGCGGGCGTCTCGCACTTTACCTTGATGGAGGTCATGGATAAAAAAAAGAGCGCCCTGCAATCGTTCATCAATTTTATAGCACACATATTGAGCCGTCTTTAGCGATTCAATAATACCTAACACCGGATATGACTATTGTAATCTTACATAGATTTTAATTTTAGTCTACTGTGTAAATAGTTTATTCTTTCTTTTTATTAATTTAGCTAGGTCTTTAGATTTTTGTTCGTTTTAGGTAGTCATACATAGGTGAATAATATTTCAATTAATATAAGTTTTCATTTGTACGTTTTCTCTATAGTTACTAGTTAAGGTTTTTGTATATCATATAAATCAAGCTTTTAATTTTGGTTTCTTAATCTTTTTCTGTATTATATTTTCCAACACAATCATTTGTGCTTCTCGCCGTATCAAATCGCAGCGGAAGTGCTAGACCGTAGAACAGAGCCTTCTTCTTAAACGTCTTCTTTTGGTTTTAGTTTAAGTTCACTTTAGTGACACTATAAAGTCCCATGTGAATGAACATACTTAAAGAAAGAAAAAAGGGTTGTGATCATGATGATGAATATTGTAATTAACTCAATACGTCTGCCAGCACCAGAAAATGAAGTATTAACTTAAGCAAAGGCTAGCTGATATACAATAAAATGAAGGAGCTTTTTTCACCTAAAAGGTCTTTAAATAATAAGCGTAGGTCGTGACGCCTCTGGCTTTGTAGCTCATCGACCCGTGTTTAAGGATGGAGGCGTATTATGCTTCAGTACTCTAATATTTATTTAGCTCTCGATAAAATTATGTTGGGATCTTTATTCTAAATTTATTTGTGGCAGATATTTGACATTTAACCTTTTCTTTATAAAGGGGTTTAAGCCAAACCAAATCGAAATATTAACGGCCGGTTATTGCACAATTTATTTAATCTCACTCTTTACAAGTTTACAATAACTTCGCTTCTTCAACGCTTCATTAAAACTGTCCTCCGTGCCGAAACTTATCGCCCGCTCATACCACCTCCAGAAAGTGGGGGTACAATCGGCCAAGGCCTTTAGTGCATTTACGAAGTATCAAATGAGTATTCGATAATCGAGATAGTGATCAAATTATTCTAATTATATTTAATATCGATATTTTATAGTATTAATATATATAAAATCTAACTTCTTAAAGGTATTTCTTGCATTAGTACTTCTCAGATTTGAGTATTTGTGTTAAAGAAATCTATTGGTGTGTCCATTAATAATATTTTCAATAAAATAATATTATGAGACATGGCAATCGTTTATCTGATTGCGCGAATGCTAATCACAGCGTATGACGTCACACCTCAGTAATTTATTTGCCTTTTTAAACCATTGAACACAGTCGAAATGTAATATTTTGCTAGTCATCGTACGTCATGTGTCGGCAAAGTGTATTTTCGAAAAGAGTAGATATATATCTCTCGGATTATATGATGAGAAGGAGGAGGAAAAGTCGGATTTTATGATGAGAAGGAGGGGGTACATTAGAAACACTACAAGTGGGGTGATGCTATTGAATAGACTATTGGACAAACGCAAAGTAGACATCGCCACTGAACCGATAAATAAGCAAATATGATCTCTTACAATTACAAGAGAAACCTAAGCCTTGGACTTGTAACCAAGGTAGGCTTAAGGAGGTCCTACAACACTAGCCTTCACTGCTCAGGCTCTCTGTTTACACAACACAAGGTTAAACGCACATAAACCAAACTTAACACAAGACGTGGCAACTACATTGTGTCAATTGGACAGCACTCCCAGCACTAACACAACACTGCACTTTACTCTTTCACTATCCAGATATCCACTTCTTGAGAGACCTCGCGTAAGACTAAGACAGCAAGCCGACTGTCGAGGGTATATAAAGAGTCGATATTGTCAAAACGATAGAAGTGACTATCATCCTACTCAAACGCCATAGATGGCGATAACGATTCGGTTATTTGATAATCGTTCACTATTTTCCGACCTATCTGTATTATATCACTGAATTTCAATTTTTGTGAATATGCTCATTTCTTTCCGAATGTGTGAATAATTTCCAATGCTCAGTAATGTTTGGGTATCAGAATCTCCAACTCTTCGTCTTCCCTCATTCACATGAGTTATTCAATTATTATATCTATATCACATGTATATTTTTATCTGAGATGCAAGATAAATTACATTTAAGTTATCTGTTTATACGCAAATCTTATCGATTCATTAGTTTGATTCAGTTAATAGAAATATTTATACTGATTCATTTTTACTGATTCAAAAATTGTAGTTTGTTCCTTTTCATCCTCCTTTATTGAGATACAATTGAATTTAAACTGTCCCAGTAACGGAGATCGATGTCTAAATATACACTGTACGCATAATAGTAACAGAGATCCCAACTGGTTTACGACAAGCAGTTAATACTTGTATTAAACAATGGTACCAGTGTTAGACAGTTTATACATAGACACATAAACATAAACACAAAACACATATATTTATATTTAGTAAATGCAAAACGTTAGACAGAAAGCTGATTAATTATTGGGAACCAAGCGCTATTACTGCCATGGAGCTGAACGAATGATATGAAGACGTTGTATCGGTTACCCACTACACTTTATTACAATTCCATATACACCACGATAGACAATATTCACACTATGAAATTATTCGTCAAATTACCTCTGATCAATCAGGATAGGCGTTATAATTTTTTTATGATAATTAAGGGACAAATGAGCAGACGATCCTGGTGGATAATGGCCACCGTCGCCCATGGAATCGTCGTCCACCTAATCTAGAGATTCATTCACTCATGTTTTCCCGATGCGTTGTCGCCTCGAAAGTTGAGTTAGGAACTGCAGCTGGAACCAGTTAGAGACACTTGGCTGTGGAATTTGCAAGCTGGTGGTCGCAAGCCAGTTAGGGAACAGATCCCTTGGCACTAATGAGGGTGTTGGGTCTCTCGCTCTCTTATGAGATGCTTTCTAAGCTGAAATTGTAGTTTAAAATATTTTGTATATTAATCAGGTAAAATATTTTCAGGTATAAGAGCTTTCAACATAGTAATATAAAAATGTCTGTTAGAATGTAGTATCGAAATAGTGTAAAAAAATATTATGTGCGAAGTATATAATAAAAAGTAACGGGAAGAAATCTCCTTAGGATACTATATATATATCCCCACGACAAACGGGAGTTTGGTTATGTAACATTGTACTTACTGAAACCCTCTTGGTGGCCATCTTCAGCATATATTGGTGAAGGAAGGCCGGTAGTGCCTAAAGATTGAAAAAGTTAAAAGGTGGGTACATACGCTACTGTTATAAAATTATATATGTGGTACATGGCGCATGTAAGTGAATACATAAAGAGTTTATATAATAACGACAGTTTCTTTGGTTGTTTTATGGAGCATTAAAATGGCAGGTGCGGCGCGTTACTTTGATTACGATTTTACTGTCCGAAATCGAATCCGTACTGAATAAATAAATAATGCTGTGTTTATTGCGTCTTTGAAGACTGTCTGGAAAGTAGAATTCATAATTTAGTAATAACGCTTTGTTCACCTAACCACTCTGTTTACTAGGCCCGTTTTAGTCTCAAAAATTACTTATAGAATACAAAATATTTTACGATTTTTGGAAAAGAGTTATATAATCTCAACCCCTTAACAACTTAATAATGATGTAACAGTACCCTTTATTATTTTTGAGCTAAATTATTGTAAAGAAATTTTAATATTTAAGTATTACTATAACTTTATATACACATAATAAAAATGTACATACAATGAAACACATAGAAGGTAGAACAATATTTTTTGCACATTTGGTTTATTATTCATTATGCAAAAAACAACTTTATGATATTTGGTATATACATATATACGGTATTTGACAATTGTATTGCTGCAGATCTAATTTGTTTTATATTTTCATTTTATATAACCTAATGTGTGTAATGTGGCTCTCTATTGGTAAAAATTTTCAAAATAGTTTATTAATCCTGAGGGGATTTGCAATGTTTGGTATGGGACACATGCCCCAGTAGCATTCAAGGATAAAGATAGGCAGGAGATGGAAAGGTATTTTATATAATTTATACATACCTGTTTTTTATTAATTTAAATCACTGACTCTAATGTTAACACATTATTCTTTTCTTTGCTCTTCATAAACAAACCTGAGAACTAAAACTGCTAAACATTTATAACTAAGATACTCTATTATTTTCGACAATATAAAACAATCGTTAATACATAATATTCCTTCAGAGCCGGTAGCCAAAGTAAATAAACAGAAGTTGGCTACAACATTTTAAATATTAGAGTCTGGTATTCTTCAAGATGGACTTGGATAATTTCCCAAGTTTCTATTCTACAATATACGTTTATTTTATAATTCTAGGGTCATGAAAATGTGGAATATTAGATATATCTATTAATATAAATTGTTAAGACTTCACTGCTTTGCTTCTTCTATTACAGTTCATATTTTTAACCCTCGAAGACATACGGACAGGGTGTTATAAGTTTAACGTGTTTATCTGTTTCAAAGGTAATTTAACCGAAATGGTTCTTAGCTATGTATTGTGAAGATCTGGTCAACTGTTTGAAGATTTTGAGAAGATTGTGAGAGCTGCGTCACAATTTTATATATAATTTTTTTGCATTGTTTTCAATGTAAAAAAATCGACTTATACAAGTTAATATGTATTCTTCTAAATCGATGTCGTGTGGGCATCAATACTTAATGACTGTATTAAGTTAGAGTTTCTGTCGAAGGTAATTTAAATTTTAATTAATAGTATTAGATTTTATTAAAATATTATAAATTATTTAATGGGAGGTTTTAAATATTATCTTGGCAACACAGGCCTACGACCCCACCTGTCATTATAGTGAAAGCAGACTCAAAACTCAAACTCAAAATATTTTATTTCAATTAGACCTTTGTATAAAAGTACTTTTGATACGTCAAAAATTGGTCGGTCAGTCAGTTTGTCTGAAGCTACCACCAGCTCGGAAAGCAGTTTTCTGTTGAGAACAGCCGGCCAGAAACTCAGCAGTCGCTCGTATCAAAAATCCATGTTTACATAGTCTGTTATACAAATGATTTAGCTTGAGAGTCAGCGTCACTTAGATTCCAAGCATTCTCATCATTTAAATAATCCTGTACATTATTAAAGATTTCTTTATACGAGTTTTAAATTGTTGAAGTAGCAAATCTAATATAGGCTGTAGAATCTCTGTAAAAACTTTTACTCACTTTGTGGAGACGATAGTAAGGCGTTACAAGTTTATTTCTGTTTCTAGTATTAACATTATGTTTGTCACTGTGTTTTGAATACGAATCTATATTCTGGTAAATGTACAAAATATTACAATATTTGTATTGAGATGAGACTGTAAGGACGTCTATTTTTTTATAAACATCTTTAAGTGAATCTCGTGCTTTAAGATTATAAATGGCTCGAACAGCTCTCTTTTGAAGTACAAAAATAGATTCAATGTCCGCGGCCCTACCCCACAGTAAAATGCCATAAGACATAATACTGTGAAAGTAACTGAAGTAAACTAGCCTAACAGTATTAATATTGGTCATTTGTCTGACTCTCCTCACTGCGTAGCCAACTGAGCTAAGTCTTTTCGCTAGAGATGATAAATGGGGGTTCCACTGGAGTTTGGAATCTAAAGTTATACCCAGAAATACCGTCGAGTCCGCCACATCTAAAATTTCATTATTTAAACGTAGGTTAAATTTTTGTTTTTTAACATTAGGTAAAGCAAACTCATCGCATTTAGTCTTTTTAGCATTAAGAACTAAGTTATTTACCGTAAACCATTGAAGAACCTGCGATAATGCACTGTTTACATCGTCGTAATTATGTTCAGATGAGGGGGATGGTTTTTATTATAATAAAATTTAAAAAAATCATTCCGAAGTTCCTTTGGCCATCTTCCAGCTCCATCGTCAGATCAGCACCATGTCATCATAATATTGCATTGTCGACTAAGTACGGTCAAAGACTACGGTAATACACACCGTAGTCTTTTGAGTGTAATTGTACAGTTAACTACCGTGTAGCCTTTAATAGTTATGGGATTATGTTAAAATAATAATTTCATCGTTTTTAATAAAATGGGAAAATTTAAAACGCGTATTTCTGGAAATTGTGTTACCAATCTTTCTAAATTATTTCTTTTATAATCACGAGCTGGAATTAAAGTTCTCAAACGACTACAAAAAAAAGGAGGTTATCAATTCGGCTGTATTTTTGTTACCTCAGAATTCCGTCATTTATGAACCGAATTGGAAATTTATTTTTGTATTTGGTAGGATGTGCTTACAGATTGGTCCCATTTTTTTCAAAATCCAGTTCTGATGATGGGATTCTTCAGAAATTGAGAGAACTCCTCAAAAGTTATTGGCACACATATAGTGATTTTGATGTTTTTTAACTGTCAAATAGTGACGAGCTAAGCAAGTACAAGACCAAGACATGGCATTGGTCATTGCTTAAATACTTCTTGGTCTATAAGACTAAGACCAATTTTGCTCATAACTAGTCTCAAAGTGAAAGAAGCAAATATTCTTAATCATCAACGTTAGTTTTTATACGAAAGTCTGTGGTACAAAAATATAAAAATTATTTATTTTATTAAAAATTATCGATAATTTGAAAAAACAATACTTACGGTATAAAATCTATTTTTATTTATAAAACTAGAACTCACAGTTGGACTGATCCAATACGATTAAACGAACTAATGAATTTGATAAATACAATACTAGCTAAGTATTGATTAGTATCTTATATCACCTAGAAGTTTGGGAATTGAAGAGCTAAATACAATATGGCAGACTCCCATAGATAATGGAATAAATGAAATGGTTTACTGAAAAAATAACGAAAAGCTTTTATGATTAAGTTATGTACGTCTATGTATACAAGTATCAAAGTGTACACTATGATGTTATCTAAAGTGGAGTGGTTATAAAATCAACTACACATCGTAGCGTTTCCCCCCCTGGGAAATCATACACGATATGCCTTCACACAACTTGTAAATATCTTTGGGACTGTCTGCAATTACAAATTATTACACTAGAAAGTTCTGAACTCTAAAGTGTTAGCAACACTGTTTATAAATCAGTATTCGTGGATAATTCATTTTGTCTTATTTTGAGTAGACAATATAACCATTGTTACGATAAGAATGAGTTCTAATATGTTGAGGGTTTGCACATAGTAGAAGACTTCTTTAGTCCTACTCCTTTCTGTGTGTCAAGCACCAGGCACTGCTCGGCTGCTATCTAGATTACAAGTTAATAAACTACACTATTTATAACTATTTTAAAGCTTACGTTTTTACCACCAATTTTTGACGTTTCAAAAGTACATTTAAAAAAAGTCTAATTGAAATAAATAATTTTGATTTGATTTGATTTGCTTACTCTGAAATCAGAGAGACTGTCTCAAATCTGTTGGGAGAGAGGTTATATATTATCTAAATGTGGGTATCGTTGAAATAAAGCAGAAGGAATTAGTCTCGAAGTTACTAAAAAACTTTTCGATAATTCACACATAACGATATAAGATAGTACTGCACACGTAAAAGACAATAATATACACATAAGACGAAAACCAAGCAAATACTGTCACATTCACGAAACCCATCATAATGAAGTCCCAGCATTTCGACACCACACCATCTGTACAGCCACAATGACCATCAGATGAGCTCCGTTTGACAACTGACACATTTCTATCCGAACAGAGGTTAACAATAACCGTATAAATGAAATTAAAAAAAAAGTAAATACAAAGGTGTTTGGTGTTGTTAACAATGGCGATTTGTTCTTTGTTTATGGTTATCGTAGTTTAAACGTAAATAGAATTTGCAATAACGAATAAAAATAAGTTATAAAACGTCGGACATGATAAGTGTCGCATCCAGCGGGAAATCCCTACAGGACTCGTTTCTCTTAGTTGTGAACAGTATTGCTATATTTTAATTTTCAATTTATTTTGCTATTTAAAATCATTCAAACGTTCAATAAATATTTATTATTTTTATCCCACAGGAACTATGATTTTTTCCGGGATAAAAATAACCTTCAGGTTATAGAGTATCAGTGTTTTTTTTACTTTTTCCCAATGTGAGCCTGGTGATGGTTAAAAATCAATTTTAAAATTTAATCTATTCTAAGCCCAATGACGTCATATATATGGTTGAGCAGCGATATGTCTGCTTTAACAAATATGGCAAAGGCTTTTCTTATTCCGTTTTAGTATTCAATTTTTTCCTGTTATATATCTTGATAATAACGCCGATGTGTGTGACGGAAACTAAGTGGTCGCATTATGTAGAGCCAGATGAATTAGCTAAGCTTTATCTTTTACTAGTGACCCAACCCTACTTCGCACGGCATGTACATATGAACCTTCCTCTTCAACCTCTCTATCTGTGGGTGTGTTTTTATTTTCCAGGTAAGTTTGCAAGAATTTTGGTAAGTATTCGCGACAACACAAAGGAAGACAGAAAATATGTCTTTTCAGGTTTAAAGACGTCTTTAATAACCGTAACCGTATTATAAAAACCAGAGAAATGACGGTGATGACTATCTTTTATTACCACGTAGTAGTTTCTGACTGAAATCTGAAGCAATTATTGATGTACTGCACCGAGAGTAACCAAGCTTTGCTTTCGTCCATCCTTGTATACTAATAGGTTGGGGGAAAAGTCTTTTCGCATTATAGTATGTATGAACTTGTAATAAAATCTCTTTGGCTATACTATTTGTATCTGCCTGCTTTTGGTATCATTACAAGTTTAAGGTTTAAAGAAGATAATTCCAAATTCAAAATAGGAAAATGTGTGATTTTTATTTGTTTTTCGTACTGTGTACGATAAAATCACACAGACAGTTGAGTGAATCTAATGAAGAAATTCGATACATTTTAAAATTTTACTACTAGGAAGGTAAAAATGCAACGCAAGTCGCGAAAAAAAAATTGATGTTTATGGACCTAGAGCAGTGTCTGTGAGAGTAGCACAAATCTGGTTTAAGCGTTTTCAATCCGGAAATTTTGATGTCAAAGATGTATCTCGCTCTGGTCGCCCTATTACGGATAAAATGGATGCCATTTTTGAAAAAGTGGAGCAAGATCGGCATATCAGTAGTTACGACGTGGCTGAAGAACTGGGAATTGACCACAAAACAGTTTTAGCGCATTTGAAAAAAACTGGGTACACAAAAAAGCTCAATATTTGGGTACCTCACGAGCTCACTGAAAGAAACCTGATGAGCCGTGTACTCACTTGAGATTCTTTATTACGACGTGATTAAACCGAACCATTTTTGAAGAAGCTGATAACTGGTGATGAAAAATGGATCACGTACGAAAAGAACGCGCGAAAAAGGTCGTGTTTTGAAAGAAAGAAAGAAAGATCGATTCTGAACACTACTGCAAACAACTGATGAGATTATAGCAAGAAGTTCAAAGAAAGCGGCCGGAATTAATCAACAGAAGGGGTGTGGTTTTTCATCATGATAACGGTAGACCTCGCACATCTTTAGCCACTCAGCAAAAATTAAGAGAGTTTGGCTGGGAGGTGTTAATGCATCCGCCGTATAGTCCTGACCTTGCACCTTCAGATTTCCACCTGTTTCGGTCTCTTCAGAATTCTTTAGGCAGTGTCAGGTTAACATCACGAGAGGACTGCCAAAACTACTTGTCGCGGTTTTCGAACAAAATGGTACCTACATACTTTAGTTAAATGTAAATAAACTACATTAACGGGCGTTGGATTCACGATCAACAAGTCGTGGGTTCAAATCCCGGACATTGGACTACTGGCGTGGCCCACTCCTAGCACAAGCATTTAGCTTAGTTGGAGGGGTAAAGGGAATACTAGTAGTATGTGATCCATACTGCTAGTAATTTAAAAAACAAAAATGTTTTGAATTTTCTTAAATTTTAATGTTCACCTAATACCTTTTATTTAAAAAGAATCTACGATATTTAGGATATGTATTATCGATACAACATAAGTACATTATAATTTTGTGCCATTTTTAGATAAAAAAAAAATATTTTAACTAACTCATAGATTAGATACTTTCAGGAAGCCTGTTTCAAAATATGCATTTATTATCAATATTCAGAGGAATTCTAACATGAGATATTTTTTCAACATTTGCATGTTATTAAAACAAGCTTATACATTTTTTTAGATGATTAAACGCTACACACAGACAACGATTATAGTGGAATTTTCTTATATAAAAAACACCAAATTATAAACAGCGCATACCGGTAAAATAGAATATATTACACGAAAATACAAAAATTATCATCAGAAAGGCAACAAGGGAGCAGGACAGTCAGAAATCGTAATTTATAATTATTTATGTTCGTCGACGTTACTCGTATCAGCTCCACTTTGCCGAATGCGTGATTTTACGTTCACGTTATTTACGAGCACTTTGTGACGTCACGAACATATCGGATTCGGACGGATAAGGTATCATTTGGGTTTAAAACTACAGAAGGTCAATACAAAAAACAACATTTCCTATAAATATTTATTTACGCACTATATACTAACGAATTTCCACGAGACGCACTAAAACAAGAATACCCTCTCGCGACAGAAACATCTAGAATACTGAAATTATGTATTAGATTTTGTTTCACATTGAAAACAATAATGATATTACTGCTATTGTATTTCGTGGAATTTCGTCACAAGCAAAATAACATATAGAACTTTAATAAAAAATCATACATTTTACATTTTAAAATAATCAGCTCGAAATGTATTTGACGTCAATCTCAGCGCATCGAAACAAAATCATATTCAGATACGATTAATTGTACGTGAAATATTGTATCAATAAAAGTCGGATAGTGTTCTCTGATAGTGGTTTCAAATTCAACTACTTGTGGTCCCGGTATTGGTTTCATCAGATACCAAATAATAACATTGTCTTTTGTCTCTATCCTGAAATAAAATTATAAAACATGAAATAGAACATTTTTTAACTAGTCGCTACGATTTATTGTTGAACTATTTTCAAAAGTTTAAAAGAAAAATAGAAACAAAAAAATCATCATCATCATCACCCTTTTATGGCTCACTGCTGAGCCGGGTCTCCTCCTCAAAATGAGGAGGGATTAGGCCATAGTCCACCACATAACTTTGAGAACATAAACATAATTTAAGTAAGCATCGGCTCATCAAGCTATCACTGCTTATTGTTAAAAAAAAAATACTCACTTAATATAATCAGTATCAGATCCATTTGCTTTGATAGAGAGGTTATCAGAATTCAAAACCCATCGCATGTTTTCATTAAAATATTGTGCTAGCAACATCTATAATTAAAAATTATTGTTTGAGTAATCTCGTATCTACTTTATAATACCGGCAACATCTATATTTTATCTATATTTTTTTTATGTATGTACATTAATTACACCGAGATTTGTGATCCGATTTACGTGATTCTTCTTTAATTTGATGCGGAGTAGTTACTATTTAGTCCCACAAAACTTTCACATAGTTTGACCCAATGGTTTTAATTTTATGAACCTTCAAAAAGGACGAGGTTCTCAATTCGATTGGTATGTTTTTTTAAATGTATGTACGCCGATTACGCCGAGATTTATGAACATATTAACGTGATTCTGCTTTAGTTAGACGTGGAATAGTTTCCATCTGGTCCTATAAAAATGTAATATAATTTGGCCCAGTAGTTTTCATTTTATGAACATTCTTTCCGTTTCTGTTTCCTGGGGTCTATATAGTTTAAGGCGCGCGGCACCTTTCGTAGGCCTACCCATAGCTACTTAAAATAAAATTACTATTCAATATATGATATAGTCTACCTTCTTAACAGAACAACCTATTACAGAGACTAAAAAGTAAAAAATAAAAAAAAACTACGTTTAAAAAAACCGACTTGAAACTAAAAAATGCACTGAAAAGTAAGAAATAATTCCGCTATTTAGTATCCTCTATTAAGACAATAATATATAATAATTGTTATTTTTGTAGTCGGTGCCAGCAATAGTATAGTATAGTAATAGTAGTAATTAAATAGATAGACCTATTAATATTCTATCTCACTACACAGTCTGTTAACCTGGCTGGCATCGACTTCAAAAATAACAATTACTATATATTATTGTCTTAATTTTAATTCTTCTGGATCGTCTTTGAAAGTATTCCACAAGGCTAGAGTAATATTTCTGGTTTATTTCTATATAATTATGCCTACTTGATATATAAAATATAGTCTTTCGCTAATATGAAAGTAATAGTATTAATGCGAGAGTACCAGTAATAGGTGATAAGGAATCGTCAAGTTAACGAATGTTCCAAATACTAATTTTAACCACTATTTTAGAATATTTATCAATACTAACATTATAAAAAGGTATAATGTTTTGCAAGTTACTGTGTAAAAGGTATTATTAATACCAGAACGAAACCAAAGGTACTAATAATATAAAACTTACCTTAAACGGTTTGCTGGGGTCGATGGTTTTCATTGAGGCGACGTTAATAACCTCATACCAGTAAAAATATTTAGGTACTTTTTTAAAATCTAATTCGGCATCTGATGATATATTTCTGCTACAGCGGCTGAAATATTTAAATAAAAGTAAGTATTTGAATTAAAAATAACAATTATCTGCATATTGGTCATGAGAAACAAATATAACTTACTGCCAAGTTCTCCAGTCGTCATGTGAATTCTTCTCAGAGTCCAGAGAAAAATATTCCGGACATTTCAAATCAATGCAAGCAACACTGTCGAAATTATTGGCGCAGGTGAAACCGTCGTCACAGACTACGCTGGAACATTTGTCGGAAACTGGAAACAATAATACTCATTATAGTATGGCAATCTTTGGACGAATTCCTAGAGGTCTCTTATATTTATAACTATCTGACCCGCGCGCCTTTTCAACGTAGAATTCAATACATGCTCACCAATATTGTACATTTTGCTACTTTCCTATGGATCGTAACGTGATTTGATATAACCTTTAGTGTTCCTCGATAAATGGACTATCTAACACTAAATTTTTTTTTAATTCAAACCAATAGTTCTTGAGGTTAGCGCACCAAACAAACAAACTTTTTAGTTTTATAATATCAGTATAGATTAAAAAATATACGCTATCAAGTATAGAATACATGCGCTGTTGGTCTCTCTCTCTCTCTCTAATTTTGATAAATATTCTTCTCTGCTTGTCAAATAATTTAATATTTCAAGCTTATATATCATACTTTCGTCATTTTATAAAACCTGACAGTTTCTCTGTACAGGTCTCCAACTACGAAGTTTCTTGGACGGGAAGGGATCTTGGACTGTTAGCGTCTCGAACAATATTGCTTAGACCGGTCATGAATTGATCATAGCTAAAGTTCTTTTTAACGCTGCGACACTTGATAATGTTCCGTTCAGACTACTTAGTAACGAAATTCAAATGTAAGATTTTTTAATCGACTTCAATAAATGCTAGGGATAAAGCAATCTTAAAATGTATCGGGTCACCTTTACAGGACTTCCCATCCGACATGAGTTCATAGCCCTCTGGACACACGCACCGGTAGCCACCTGGGAAGCTTTTACATTTATACTCGCATCCTGTATTTGGGTATTTCAGGCATCCATCTACATCTGACCCGAAGTTCCTGTTTAAAAAAAACCATCTAGTTATAGATTTCAGCAATAGCATTATTAGGTAATTCTTCACTTTTTATTATGAACTCACACAAGTGATACAAGGAGGAAAGTAAAGTAACTTAACATGGAAATTACTGGTTGATAAATTCCTACAGCCACCCAGCTGCCGAGATTCTGGAAGCCATCAACCTGGTTGCCAATCATGGTGATCATGTACTTTAACAGTTAAGGAAATTTGAAAAAGTTACCTTTTATGATTTTCTTTAAGTTCATATCCTGCTGAACATTTGACGGTTGTTTTATTTGGTCCTGTGAAGGATAGATCTTATTAATATTATATAGCTTAACTCCAACACTCTATTTTATTTTCCGTTCATTTTATTTTATAATTTATAATCTATTTGACGATTCGCCTAAGCTTCGCTGGACTAAAATATATTAAAATGAGAATAACTTTTTTCCAGACATTCGTAATGCCCATATGAACGGACAAACAAAACATAAAAATAATAGATAATATAAAAATGCAGTGAAGCAACGTACTTACCCGTTGGCTCTGCTGAATCTTGGTTGTTATCGTTATCATTAAAAGATATGTAAATATTCAAATTATTTAAGTAATTAGGGTTTGCATTTGTGTTGTCATGTACAATAAAAGATCTGAAAATTAATAATTGACTGGTTTTTAATAAATAAATAAAAAAACAATAAAAAGTTCAAAATGAAATAAATAATAAATCATTTTATTCATTTTAAACTTTGGATACAAAAGGGATATCGTCAATATTATGCAGAAAATTTGTTGTTATCAACGCTTATTGTTTTCTTATATGATGTTGATACTTTGAGATGTTAAAAGGGTTAAAAACCTTAAAATACCAATGTATTTCTACCCGACTTTCAAAGAAAGAGAAATATTTTTCTTGTGTATGTATGTATGTAAATTTCTTTGGCACACCCTAGAGCCTAAACTGCTTGTATATTTTTATGTGAGTGGTGTTAATAGATACGTCTTATTCCTGAGAGTGACACTGGGTACGTCAAAATTAAAATAAAACAAAATTAAGAATTTTTGACAGCAAAATGTAATCTCAAAAAAATTAATGTTTTCAAAATACATCGAGGGTGGTATCAAAATAAAGAATTTTTACGGTGATTACGAATATATATATATATTGGAGTTTGGATTAGGAAATGCTAATAAATTACATCACACTTCACACTAATAATATAAATGCGAAGTTTGTTACTTCTTCACGGTAAAAGTTTTTATCCCGGTATTCCCGGGGGAACGGATAAAATAGGATTCTGTTCTTGTGCTTCAGCTATGTGCTAAAGGTGCTTGAAAACTAAAAAGATGAAAATAAAAAATAATTCGGCAAAGTGCGAGTGTGGAACTCGCGCTCTCAAGGTTCCGTACAATTTCAATAAAGGGACAAACACTATCAAATTTTGATTTTCGTATGCGGGTTTAAATATTATCATAAGTAGTATTGAGGAGCATTTGCTCCAGACATTGGTAATGCGTATTTCAATTGACATATTTATATTTACTTACAGAAAGGTGAACATATATTAATAAAATATATATTGTCAAATAAAAAACGTACTTTTTTTTTGGAGTCAATTAAAACATTTTACAAGTTGTCATATCGTCAACAGCCGTTGCCAAATAAATTTAATAAAGATGGCAGATATTGATGCAGTCGGGTTTTTTTTTTAAATAATTTTTACCTTAGATTTTATGAAAAATATCAATAGCAGCAACGTAAGTGACACTAGATCTTCATAAAGGGTTAATGTAAAAAAAAAAGGATACACGAAACGTACGATCCATTTTGTACTATCGAAAACCGAAGTCTGACATTCCAGTCCCGACTGACTATCAGACTATTAAAAGAATTGTTCCTCGCTAAGTTGTGTATACTCACTCGGAAATATTGAGGCAGCTTCGACGTGGAGCATGTGGGCATGGTGATACCTCGTTGATAGCAGTACCTAAGAAATTTCAATATAATTAGTCAGTTCATTTGGTCTCATTAACATAAATATATTCAATGAAAACCTTCTTCTCCTTTAGTAGCTTAGCACTAAGAGGAAAGGCCATTCATTGGTTTCTCCCAAGATTAGAAAGATTTATAACATAATCATTGTATTTTAAATCATCATCATCAGGATGACAATTGTGACTACGAGCCTACAAATGATACAGCCATCTTAGACGTGTTTTGGTCGCACCAGACTTCCCTTCTCCTTCTCATATCTCATTAATATTGCAGTTTTCGTGGACTCTGTGTACTTGCTCCAATTCAGCTTTATAAATAGCTCTTCTTCTTTTTCTTCACCGAAACCTCTGCATTTTTTTTTCCTCACTCAATTTTTAAGGCGGCAACACATAAACACTCTTATATCTATGGTCGATGAGACCGCTTACCATCAGGTGGACCGTCTGCGTGGTTTTCTCTATCTGCCATAAATAAAAAAAATGAATATACGGCTATAATGTAACTTACCATGTGCAGACTGCTGGTAGGTGAATAATAATAGTATTAAATACCAAAACATTATTACGATTGTCTCTTTAGTTATAATTTGACCGTTCACGTCTGAGTAACAACTCCCAGTATTCGTATGAAGAAAATATCATACTTATATAGTATCGTCGTTAATTTTATTTCTAGGAAATATATGATTACATTTATCAGTTAAAATGAAATTAACGATGTTATTAACCTTATTAATCATTTGTCCCTTTATCGCAAATAGCTTATTATATTATTTACCTCTTTAATAATTTATGTGTTGTTATAGTTAAACTATAAATAGTACCTATAGGATATGTCTATTAAATAAACGTGTAATGAAATAATAACTATAGTATGTGTCTATTGAACGTGTAATCGAATAGTACCTGTAGTATGTGTCTATTGAACAAACGTGTAATCGAACAGTACCTATAGTATATGTCTATTGAACAAACGTGTAATCGAATAGTTCCTGTAGTATGTGTCTATTGAACAAACGTGTAGTCGAATAGTTCCTGTAGTATGTGTCTATTGAACAAACGTGTAATCGAATAGTTCCTGTAGTATGTGTCTATTGAACAAACGTGTAGTCGAATAGTACCTGTAGTATGTATCTATTGAACAAACGTGTAATCGAATAGTACTTATAGTATGTGTCTATTGAACAAACGTGTAATCGAATAGTACTTATAATATGTGTCTATTGAACAAACGTGTAATCGAATAGTACTTATAGTATGTGTCTATTAAACAAACGTGTAATCGAATAGTACTTATAATATGTGTCTATTGAACAAACGTGTAACCGACTAGTACCTTTAGTATGTGTCTATTGAACAAACGTGTAATCGAATAGTACTTATAGTATGTGTCTATTGAACAAACGTGTAATCGAATAGTACCTTTAGTATGTGTCTATTGAACAAACGTGTAATCGAATAGTACCTTTAGTATGTGTCTATTGAACAAACGTGTAATCGACTAGTACCTATAGTATGTGTCTATTGAACAAACGTGTAATCGACTAGTACCTATAGTATGTGTCTATTGAACAAACGTGTAATCGAATAGTACCTATAGTATGTGTCTATTGAACACACGTGTAATCAAATAGTACCTATAGTACGTGTCTATTGAACAAACGTGTAATCGACTAGTACCTATAGTATGTGTCTATTGAACAAACGTGTAATCAAATAGTACCTATAGTATGTGTCTATTGAACAAACGTGTAATCGACTAGTACCTATAGTACGTGTCTATTGAACAAACGTGTAATCGAATAGTACCTATAGTATGTGTCTATTGAACAAACGTGTAATCGACTAGTACCTGTAGTATGTGTCTATTGAACAAACGTGTAATCGACTAGTACCTGTAGTATGTGTCTATTGAACAAACGTGTAATCGACTAGTACCTGTAGTATGTGTCTATTGAACAAACGTGTAATCGACTAGTACCTGTAGTATGTGTCTATTGAACAAACGTGTAATCGACTAGTACCTGTAGTATGTGTCTATTGAACAAACGTGTAATCGACTAGTACCTATAGTATGTGTCTATTGAACAAACGTGTAATCAAATAGTACCTATAGTATGTGTCTATTGAACAAACGTGTAATCGACTAGTACCTATAGTACGTGTCTATTGAACAAACGTGTAATCGAATAGTACCTATAGTATGTGTCTATTGAACAAACGTGTAATCGACTAGTACCTGTAGTATGTGTCTATTGAACAAACGTGTAATCGACTAGTACCTATAGTATGTGTCTATTGAACAAACGTGTAATCGAATAGTACCTATAGTATGTGTCTATTGAACAAACGTGTAATCGACTAGTACCTATAGTACGTGTCTATTGAATAAACGTGTAATCGAATAGTACCTGTAGTATGTGTCTATTGAACAAACGTGTAATCGACTAGTACCTATAGTATGTGTCTATTGAACAAACGTGTAATCGACTAGTACCTGTAGTATGTGTCTATTGAACAAACGTGTAATCGACTAGTACCTGTAGTATGTGTCTATTGAACAAACGTGTAATCGACTAGTACCTATAGTATGTGTCTATTGAACAAACGTGTAATCGAATAGTACCTATAGTATGTGTCTATTGAACAAACGTGTAATCGACTAGTACCTATAGTACGTGTCTATTGAACAAACGTGTAATCGACTAGTACCTGTAGTATGTGTCTATTGAACAAACGTGTAATCGACTAGTACCTGTAGTATGTGTCTATTGAACAAACGTGTAATCGACTAGTACCTGTAGTATGTGTCTATTGAACAAACGTGTAATCGACTAGTACCTGTAGTATGTGTCTATTGAACAAACGTGTAATCGACTAGTACCTGTAGTATGTGTCTATTGAACAAACGTGTAATCGACTAGTACCTGTAGTATGTGTCTATTGAACAAACGTGTAATCGACTAGTACCTATAGTATGTGTCTATTGAACAAACGTGTAATCAAATAGTACCTATAGTACGTGTCTATTGAACAAACGTGTAATCGACTAGTACCTATAGTACGTGTCTATTGAACAAACGTGTAATCGACTAGTACCTATAGTACGTGTCTATTGAACAAACGTGTAATCGACTAGTACCTATAGTATGTGTCTATTGAACAAACGTGTAATCGACTAGTACCTATAGTACGTGTCTATTGAACAAACGTGTAATCGAATAGTACCTATAGTATGTGTCTATTGAACAAACGTGTAATCGACTAGTACCTATAGTACGTGTCTATTGAACAAACGTGTAATCGAATAGTACCTATAGTATGTGTCTATTGAACAAACGTGTAATCGACTAGTACCTATAGTACGTGTCTATTGAACAAACGTGTAATCGACTAGTACCTGTAGTATGTGTCTATTGAACAAACGTGTAATCGACTAGTACCTGTAGTATGTGTCTATTGAACAAACGTGTAATCGACTAGTACCTGTAGTATGTGTCTATTGAACAAACGTGTAATCGACTAGTTCCTGTAGTATGTGTCTATTGAACAAACGTGTAATCGACTAGTACCTGTAGTATGTGTCTATTGAACAAACGTGTAATCGACTAGTACCTGTAGTATGTGTCTATTGAACAAACGTGTAATCGACTAGTACCTGTAGTATGTGTCTATTGAACAAACGTGTAATCGACTAGTACCTATAGTATGTGTCTATTGAACAAACGTGTAATCAAATAGTACCTATAGTATGTGTCTATTGAACAAACGTGTAATCGACTAGTACCTATAGTACGTGTCTATTGAACAAACGTGTAATCGACTAGTACCTATAGTACGTGTCTATTGAACAAACGTGTAATCGACTAGTACCTATAGTATGTGTCTATTGAACAAACGTGTAATCGACTAGTACCTATAGTACGTGTCTATTGAACAAACGTGTAATCGAATAGTACCTATAGTATGTGTCTATTGAACAAACGTGTAATCGACTAGTACCTATAGTACGTGTCTATTGAACAAACGTGTAATCGACTAGTACGTGTAGTATGTGTCTATTGAACAAACGTGTAATCGAATAGTACCTATAGTATGTGTCTATTGAACAAACGTGTAATCGACTAGTACCTGTAGTATGTGTCTATTGAACAAACGTGTAATCGACTAGTACCTGTAGTATGTGTCTATTGAACAAACGTGTAATCGAATAGTGCCTATAGTATGTGTCTATTGAACAAACGTGTAATCGACTAGTACCTGTAGTATGTGTCTATTGAACAAACGTGTAATCGACTAGTACCTATAGTATGTGTCTATTGAACAAACGTGTAATCGAATAGTACCTATAGTATGTGTCTATTGAACAAACGTGTAATCGACTAGTACCTATAGTATGTGTCTATTGAACAAACGTGTAATCGACTAGTACCTGTAGTATGTGTCTATTGAACAAACGTGTAATCGACTAGTACCTATAGTATGTGTCTATTGAACAAACGTGTAATCGACTAGTACCTGTAGTATGTGTCTATTGAACAAACGTGTAATCGAATAGTACCTATAGTATGTGTCTATTGAACAAACGTGTAATCGACTAGTACCTATAGTACGTGTCTATTGAACAAACGTGTAATCGAATAGTACCTGTAGTACGTGTCTATTGAACAAACGTGTAATCGAATAGTACCTATAGTACGTGTCTATTGAACAAACGTGTAATCGACTAGTACCTATAGTATGTGTCTATTGAACAAACGTGTAATCGACTAGTACCTGTAGTATGTGTCTATTGAACAAACGTGTAATCGACTAGTACCTGTAGTATGTGTCTATTGAACAAACGTGTAATCGACTAGTACCTGTAGTATGTGTCTATTGAACAAACGTGTAATCGACTAGTACCTGTAGTATGTGTCTATTGAACAAACGTGTAATCGACTAGTACCTGTAGTATGTGTCTATTGAACAAACGTGTAATCGACTAGTACCTATAGTATGTGTCTATTGAACAAACGTGTAATCAAATAGTACCTATAGTATGTGTCTATTGAACAAACGTGTAATCGACTAGTACCTATAGTACGTGTCTATTGAACAAACGTGTAATCGAATAGTACCTATAGTATGTGTCTATTGAACAAACGTGTAATCGACTAGTACCTGTAGTATGTGTCTATTGAACAAACGTGTAATCCACTAGTACCTATAGTATGTGTCTATTGAACAAACGTGTAATCGACTAGTACCTGTAGTATGTGTCTATTGAACAAACGTGTAATCGACTAGTACCTGTAGTATGTGTCTATTGAACAAACGTGTAATCGACTAGTACATATAGTATGTGTCTATTGAACAAACGTGTAATCGACTAGTACCTGTAGTATGTGTCTATTGAACAAACGTGTAATCGACTAGTACCTGTAGTATGTGTCTATTGAACAAACGTGTAATCGAATAGTGCCTATAGTATGTGTCTATTGAACAAACGTGTAATCGACTAGTACCTATAGTATGTGTCTATTGAACAAACGTGTAATCGAATAGTGCCTATAGTATGTGTCTATTGAACAAACGTGTAATCGACTAGTACCTATAGTATGTGTCTATTGAACAAACGTGTAATCGACTAGTACCTATAGTATGTGTCTATTGAACAAACGTGTAATCGACTAGTACCTATAGTATGTGTCTATTGAACAAACGTGTAATTGAACATTTTTTTTATTTTTCTCTTTTTATCAGCATACCTAAATATATTCAAAGTATACAACTAGTTGTCAGTACGTCCCCATAATATTAAAAAGTATCCTCTAACTCCTAACCGTTGAGGAGTTGTGTCTTCCATCACATCAGCTCAACAATAACATTATACACAACATCTGATTATTTTATAGATCAAAGTATGTGAAAAACATTGTAAGTGACTTTGAAGTTTGAGGGTTTCCATCGATTTCTCCGGATTCCACCATCAGATCCTAACTTGGTTGGTGACATTGGTGGACCAATGGGACCACCTGGGAAGTGCACTCTCTCGATTAAAAAAAGAATTTCTTAAATCGGTTCAAGCGTCTTCGAGAAATCGGGGAACATACATAAAAAAAGTCTCCGACGAATTGAGAACCTCCTCCTTTTTTTGAAGTCGGTTAATAATTTATCTATTACAATAGGACTTAAATATTTTTTTTTATCATTAAATAATAGACTTAGGGTATTGTACCTCCGGTATGACAAATGTGAACAGTAAGGAAGATCTTAAACCTTTAACTTATTCCTATAGTATCTTGAGACGAAGAGCCCCTATAGTGCGTGTCGTGCTACGAGACGTAGCAAAGTGCTACGACTAGGCATAGCCTCGACTACCTGCACCTACATGTTGAATATGAAACTTTAAATAATATGTCAGTTTATTTATTTATGGTATTTAATTAGTCATAAAACTATAATTAATATTTCCAGCCAATTTCCTTATTATTGAGTTACTGAAACAAGGAAATTTATATACATATATAAAACCAAAGTCAGGTTTGTTCGAACACATAACTCGAGAATGGCTGGACCGATATTCTAGTTTTACTTTTTTATTTCTTTTAATGTTTTTATCTTAATAAAGTACTGAACTTAATATTTATGTTATATTCATTGTATTTCTTCCATAAAATCATAAATTAAGTTTAGCTTATTTGTAACACACATTCATTGACTGTTAAGCGGTATGATGATCTTAATTTATTTGAATAGCAACACTGCAATGTCACAGTGTCAGATTATTGATTGTCGATGGTACGAATTTGACAGTTGGTGTCAGTCTGTTGCTTAAGTCAGTTCAGTCGATCACTTTTATCTCAACTGACGAAGGCGCAAGACGTGCATACTGACAGGCAAATAACGGCAACATGACAGACACAGACAAACCTAAGCAATGGAATCCATATAAATCCCTGAGATATATATATATATATATATATACACAATGCATGTTTATAAAAAGCTAGTAATAAAATTAGATAGTGTAAAGTACCCGAGATAAGGCGTTATTTAATATATAATATATTATGTTAATAATTGAATCTTTTGACCTAAACCATAAAAATAGAAATGACTTCTCTTATACTTCCAGGTTATCTGAAAGACTGAACTTTGTGTATATAACTATATCTTTGTACATAAATAAGATAAAATAAATATCAAAGGTTATCTGTGTGCTCACATCCTTATGTTAGCTTATAAGTATCCCTTTTTATTGTATATATCTATGTCTTGTGTTATTTAGAACTGAGGGAAGGAAATTTCCTGCTTAAATATGGAGCAGCCCGACTGGGGTAGTACCTCGACCTTACAGAAGATCACAGCTAAATAACACTACTCTAAAGCAGTGTAGTGTTCCTGTTGGTGAGTAAGGTGACCAGAGCTCCTGGGGGGAATTGGGGATAGGGTCGGCAACGCGCTTGCGATGCTTCTGGTGTTGCAGACGTCTATAGGCTACGGTAATCGCTTACCATCAGGTGAGCCGTACGCTTGTTTGCCGACCTAGTTACATAAAAATAAAAAATAAAAAAAACTAACCATGAAATATACTTTTAAACCAGCTAGCCGTTTTTCGCTCGAGTGTTGCCAGATTGGTTATTAATATAGTTCCAAGTGGGTAATTGTACAGTGCATTGTGTTCCACAATAGTTGAGTCGCGGCTTTGCTGTACACATTAAGAATTATATCCGAAGCTGCTTTGAGGTTTAGGAATATTTAAGTTGGAAGTAAGAAAGGAGGTTGAGACAGTAATGTAAAGTGTACTTCTATGACTTGGCTTGTTTGCAGCGCCATCTATTGGAAACTTACAAATGGCATAATAAAACATCTTTGGATATCCTCTCTTTCAAGGTGTTTAGTTTAAATCTTAGAGAGTCTCTAATATTAACAATTTTGGACAGTTTGATATACATTAACACATAATATAGATCAGTTAAAAGATACTCTGTGTTTAAACTGCAGTTTTTTAAATAAAACATTCAAAGAATAGAATAGTTTTCCTTCTCATTAGTAAAGTTCCACTGAATTACTGTATTTGCTACAATCCTCGCTAATATTATATATGCGAAAGTAACTCTGTCTGTCTGTCGCACTTTCACGCCAAAACTACTGAACCTATTTAAATAAAATTTGGTATAGAGATAGTAGATAAAGCCTGAGCATGAGCTACTTTAATAATTTGTATGGAAGTATCGTCATTTTTAGAGCTAAAAGTTTGAAACCTATTTCTTAGGCTGTGTGATTCGATATAAATATGATATTCAAAGTTTGTAAATTATTACATTACTAGTCGATCATTCTCTATTTTCGTTGAGCTAAATCATTTTTAAATAATACTGCCTCTCTGACTCTAACTTTTTGAAACCAATTTTTTTCATAATGGATACTTACTTACTTTCTTAAGTCCTTATTTAAAATATGTTTTTATGCTGTATATATCGATGTATGTTTGTTACTCTTTCACGCAAAAACTACTGAATAGATTTTGATTAAACTTTACAATAATATAGCTAACACATCAGAATAACACTTAGGCTATAATTTATAATGATATAGTGTGAATTATCCAAAATATAACAATTAGTGTCAAGTAAGTAGGAAAAAATCTGCCATCTGCTGCCATGAGCTATTCTGGCGTGCGCCGCAGAAACCATTGGATTTACACGAATACATATACGTATGCATATACATCTATATCTATATCTATACTAATATTATAAAGAAGTAAGATTTGTATTTTTGTATTTTTGTATTTTTGTATGTAACGAATAAACATAAAAACTACTGGACCGATTTCAAAAATTCTTTCACCATTAGAAAGCTACATTATCCCTGAGTAACATAGGCTATATTTATTACAAGAAAAAATTAGAGATCCTTAGGAAATCTCACGAAAACCAACCCAAGGTGCCAAAAAATTTGCCATAAAATATCTTTCATCGCATGCGCTGCAAAAAGTATTGATGATAGAACAAAAAAATGTTGTACAATATTATAGAACGTATCAATATCTACAAAAAAGTCTGCGAGACCATATGTCCAACTATTATAGTTACGTCACTATAACTACTTTTTTACATTTTAAAAGTTGATAAAAATGCCTATCAAAATCAGACCATGTTTTCTATAACTTTGTATTAATCCTTATCCAAATAAATTATTTCGTATTCAAGACTATTTCAATACCTGTAAATTACTTTTTGAATTATTAAAATCGGACTTTCCATTCAAAAGATATTATGAAATTAAAAATATCAATATAAACAAAAAATACACGAGGACGCGACGGGCCAGTATAGCGACGCAGCGCAGCGAGTAAAGCGGCAAGAGAGGGGGCACCGAAATGCGGGAGGGCCAATATATTTTTAAAAATAATATTCCACCCGCGCGAAGCCGGGATGGGCCGCTAGTATAATATATAATGGAAATATTTAACGCGTTGAAGTAATCTATTGTGTTCAATTATCTCATTAAAGTCTCACTTGAAACATGTCAAGCAAGAATAAGATCAAAACTAGGACAGTGGTATTGGTCATGGTTTTGCTGAAATACTTCTAGTCTTGGTCTGTAACTGAGGCCAATTTTTTTCAAAACAAAACAAGCAAATTTTCTTAATCGTCAACGTTAGTATTTATACGAAAAAAATAACAATTATTTTTTATTTCAATTAATATGGCTAGAACTGACTAGAATGAATGAATTAATTTGACAAAACAATACTAGAAAACATTGGTTAGTTTTGCCTGAAAAGGTAAGTAAACACTGGTAATAAATGGAATTCAAAATAAAATTTTCATGTAGCAGCAAAAAAAATACTAACCAAGTTTGGGAATTGAAGAGTTAAATACAAAATGGCGGACTCCCATAGATGATGGAATAAATGAAAACCGGTTTACTGAAAAGATGACAAAAAGCTTTTATGATTAAGTTATGTACGTCTAAGTATACAAGTTTCAAAGTGTACACTTTGATGTTATCCAAAGTG
Organism: Limenitis camilla; assembly: GCA_905147385.1. Classification (NCBI taxonomy): domain Eukaryota; kingdom Metazoa; phylum Arthropoda; class Insecta; order Lepidoptera; family Nymphalidae; genus Limenitis; species Limenitis camilla. The sequence continues at coordinate 516,551 of LR990231.1, forward strand.
GAGTGGTTATAAAATCAATTACACATCGTAGCGTCGCCCCCCCTGGGAAATCATACACGATATGCCTTCACACAACTTGTAAATATCTTTGGGACTGTCTGCAATTACAAATTATTACACTAGAAAGTTCTGAACTCTAAAGTGTTAGCAACACCGTTTATAAATTAGTATTCGTGGATAATTCATTTTGTCTTATTTTGAGTAGACAATATAACCATTGTTACGATAAGATTGAGTCTCTTTTTTATTTTAATATTCAAATATGTTGAGATTTTGCGCATAGTAGAAGACGTTTTTAAACCTGATCCTGGGTCTCGAGCTCCAGGCACTGCTCGGCTTCTATTTAGATTACACGTTAATAAACTACACTATCTATAAGTCCCACTATTTTTAAGTATACAGTGCGAAATCACTTGACAGACTGTCTCAAATCTGTTCGGACAAAAGTTATATTTTGTCTACATGTGGGTATCGTTGAAATAAAAAAGGAGGAGAAGGATAAAAAATAAAAGAAACGCCATAAATGGCAATTTTTTCTATCTATCTAATTATTAGTTTGGTTGCTAGTACCTTTGTGTTATTTATATGAGAGCTATATTGCACAATGCCCCGTAAAAGCAGATAATATACACTTTAGACGGCAACCGAGTAGGTACTGTCACACTCACGAAACCCATCAAAGTCCCAGCATTACGACACCACACCATCTGTACAGGTATAATAGTCAGCAGGCGTTCTCCGTTTGACAAGTGGCACAAGTGTATCGAAACAGAGATTATATATTGTCTTGTTATAAATAGTAATAAACGGTGTAGCTAACTGTTAAATCATAACAATGGTGTCAATTATTGATTTGTTTGTTGTTTATGGTTATCGTAGTTTTAATGTAAATAATTTGCAATAACGAACAAAAATAAGTTATAAAACGACTCGTTTCTTTTAGTTGTGAACTTACTGCTATATTAAATGCTCCGTGAAGCAATCGAAATTAAAAAATATTAAAATTTTAACAGAGAAGATTGTTGGCAAATACCACCTGGGGCTTCAGCAAAATGTCAAATCAATACAAAATAATTTTGAAAAATTAAAAATCTATGGGATTGACGTAAGGTTAAGAAAAAGGTTACGTGACTTACAATTGAAAAACGCAAGTTGTTAGCAAATGCAGAATTGCTCAATTTAGGCAAACAATTTGCAAAAGACTGGGGCGAACAAAACCCCACACGTGGAAGCTGGCTGGGCCCGGTTTCAGCTTCTTTAAATTAAGGGTAATGATTCAGTCAGTTATGTGATAAAGCCACACATTACTCACAAGTTCTTGATGATTTCTTATCTTCTTTCTAATCTTCTTCCAAATAGTTCGCAATAGTTCCCACTTCACCACTAGTCTGTTTGTTTTCGTCAGGAAAGGTTCAATTAACTAGCGTTTAGGAGATAACTCACACAGGACACGGGATACTATTAATCAATAAAGGGATCAACAGGGGGTGTATACTGCGCACGTACGCCGCTCTCTTCAATACGACTGTCACACGACTGCCCCCCGCAGCGCGCGCTTTCAATATAAAAATATGTAGTAAACAGAGACATATAAGTATTTTGACAGTTGTCAACACGGCGATATTGATAATTGTGGCGATTTCAATCGTTAGGCGTAAGATACATTTGCTGTCAATTTTAATTTATGAATGATAAAGAAATTACAACTAAAGATATAGAGTTGCTTCAAAGCGATTGCCACTTTGCTAAGCCTCCTGTTTGGGATCCAGTTGTTAAAATAATAAAATCTCAAACAAAAACAAATACTGGAAGACAAAAAGACACTGTGAACAGTTACTGTTGTTCAAAACGAAAAAAAAAAAAAACCTGAACACGACAGAAACCGTTTTATTTAGTATTATTCAAATGTATGACAATCGTGAAAACGTAAGAAATCATTACAAACTTTCTCATTTATAGGTAACTAGCGACCCGCCCTTCGCACGGGTGTAAGTATTATACATATAAACCTTCCTCATGAATCACTCTATCTATTAAAAAAACTGCATCAAAATCTGTTGCGTAGTTTTCAAGATCTAAGCACACATAGGGACAGACAGCGGGAAGCGACTCTGTTTTATACTATGTAGTGATATTATTAGTAAGACTGTTAATATTTTAATTAAAACAAACACTACTTGCTGTAATATATGAATAAGCAAGGACGACTTCTTTTAAAAAAAAACAATTGTAATTAAATATCGTTTTATAGAATAGCGCCATCGACAACATCTATATTATTGTTATATAAACTTCTATACTTCTTCTTTACTTTCGACACTTTCTTCTCAATTTTTATGTGAATACACGGTGTTAATATAATAAAAGATCAATAATATCCACCACCCAGATAATATCAGAGACCCACAGAGCTACATAATATACGATCAGTATATCATTATTAATCTAGTGTCCTGGAATAATAATATATCTATCAATTTAAGTGAAATACTGGCAATATTTCATAGCAATTCATGTTTAATTATGCTACAAATCAGAGAAGAAAAACTGAGCAGTGCCTGGAGGTTGATACCCAGAAGCAATTGTGATTATTGTCCAGATATTACTCTAGAAAACTACTCGTCAAAGTGCCCGGATCTATCGGAACAGAGACTAAGAATATTTTGATTGAGTAACAAGGTTTCTAATCTCAAAGTATTGATTTAAATTGCATCGTTGCATTACTGGTAAAATTTCGTATCATAATAAAAGATATTAAGTACAATAATACAAAGCTTATGTGATATTTTTTCGTGTAATATATCTTGATAATAACGCCAATGTGTGTGACGGAAACTAAGTGGTCGCGTTATGTAGAGCCAGATGAATTAGTTAAGCTTTATCTTTTACTAGTGACCCAACCCTACTTCGCACGGTATGTACATATGAACCTTCCTCTTGAACCTCTCTGTCTGTCGGTCTAAATCGCATTACATTAATTTATTACTTTATATTTTCCAGGTAAGTTTCCAAGAATGTTGGTAAGTATTTGCGCTATAAATCAGGGGACACGGTAGTGCTCGGACCAAGTCGAGCAAACGTTTCCCACCTCCACCTCTCCTAAAGAAGTCTTTTGACTTCTGAGGTGGTTTCTTACACATAAATTTGAAAATATTAGGAGGATTTATTTGATAATTTATATATACTTTCAATTTCAAATTAAAATTTCTGCCATTTCTTATGTGGTTTATTTGTTTATTAAGAGTATGGGAGCTATTCTGCGCTGTAACACTCAAACGACAATGTTAACGTATGATATAGATAAAAGCTGAGCAGTGCCTTATTATACAATACTTATTTATAAACTGTGGTGCTAACATATTAGTTTTTTAATTGTATAATAATAAAAACCAGAGAAGTGACGGTGACCACATCTTTTATTACCACTTAGTAGTTTCTGACTGAAATCTAAAGCAATTATTTATGTACTGCACCGAGAATAGCCAAGCTTTGCTTTCAACCATCCTTGTATACTATAATGGCGTCTAGTCGTTGCATAAATTATGTTTTCAGTCTCGCCTCTAAATATTTATTGGACATGTCATACCAAGTATCGGTCCAGCTAACTGTAATTTTTATTAAATTTTAATACTTTCCTAATATCTATATTATCTTATGTTTAAAAAGAATCTACGATATTTAGGTATAGATGTTGTACCATCGGGACAACACAAGTATATTATTTATTTGTGCCATATTTAGATAACATTTTTTATTTTCAACAGGTTAGTCACTTTCATTAAGGTTGAGTCTGTTTCGAAATGTGCTTTTATTATAAATATTCAGAAGAATTTATATTTTCTATATATCTAACATAAGATATTTTTTCAGCATGTTATTAAAGCAAGCTTTTTTTGTAGATATAATTAAACGCTGCACACAGACAATGATTGTGTGATAGTGGAATTTGCTTATATAACAACCTCCAAATCCATAAACAGCGCATACCCGAAAAAGAGAATATATTATTTAAAAATACAAAAATTATCATCAGAAAGGCAACAAGGGAGCAGGACAGTCAGAAATCGTAATTTATAATTATTTATGATCGTCGACGTTACTCGTATCAGCTCCACTTTGCCGAATGCGTGATTTTACGTTCACGTTATTTACGAGCACTTTGTGACGATGTGCGATAAGCTATCATTTGGGTTTAAACTACAAAAGGTCAGAGCACAATAAACCAACATTTACTTTAATTTTTTATTTACGCACTGTATTTCCACGGCACACTAAAACAAGAATTGCCTCTCGCAACAGAAACATCTAGAATATGAAATAAGGGTTGCCAACTATACAAATTTCAGTATACTAATTCTGAAATTACGTTTTATCTGTTGTATTACATTGAAAACAATAATGATATTATTGCAATAGTATTTCGTGGAATTTCGTCACAAGCAAAATAACATGTAGAACTATAATAAAAAATCATACACTGCTTTAAAATTATACATTTAAAAATAATCAGCTTGAAACGCTCAATCTCAGCGCATCGAAACAAAATCATATTCAGATACGATTAATTGTAGGTAAAATATTGTATCAATAAAAGTCGAATAGTATTCTCTGAGAGTAACTTCAAATTCAACTACTTGTGGTCCCGGTATTGGTTTCATCAGGTACAGAGTAAGATAATCGCCTTTTGGCTCTAACCTGAAATAAAATAAAATAGTAAAAAATGAAATAGAACATTTTTTAACCAGTCCCTACGATTTATTGTTGATAAATTTGAAAAATATATAGCAACAATTAAAAAAATACTCACTTAAAATAATCAGTATCAGATCCATTTAGTATGATAGAGAGGTCATCAGAATTCACTGACCATCGCCTGCATTCATTATAATATTGTGTTAGATATCTCTGTAAATAAAAATTATTGTTTGATTATTCACGTATTACCTACTTTATAATACCGGCAACATCGAGTATCCCTGTCACACCACAAGTAAACCTAAAGTATCGCAGAATGAGAGTAATTTATATACGAGTATAACTAAAATAACTTCGTCATACACGCCATAATTTATGTGATGATTGAACACACAAAACATGTATGTAAGTAACACTTTTCTGTCATAGATTTACGTTTAGTCTAAAGCTACAAAAATTGAAAATTCAAGTTATATTGTACAACTAGCGGCAAGTCCCGGCTTCGCACGGGTGGATATTTTTTTTTTAAACTTTTTGGCTGTCCCGCATTTCGGCACCCCTCTCTTGCCACGTTGCTCGCTGCGCTGCGGGGAACAACACCGGCGCGTATTTCTTTATATTCACATTTTTAATTTTGTAATACCTTTTGAATGAAATGTCTGATTTCAATAATTAAAAGAATTCGGCCAAGTGCAATTGTAGAACTCGCGCTCTGAGGGTTCCGTACAACTTCAATAAAGGGACAAACACTATCAAATTTTGATTTTCGTGTGCGGGCTTAAATATTATCAAAAATAGTATTGGGGGGCATTTATTCCCGACATTAGTAATGCGTATTTCAATTGACATATTTATAATTACTTACAAAAAGAATATAAGAAAATATGATAAAACATTTTTAACAATAAAAAATAATTTTACAAAAATAATTTTAAAGTCAGTGAACATATTATATTAATAAAATATGAATTGTCAAATATAGAACCTTCTTTTTTTCGAGTCTATTAAAATGTTTTACAAATTGTCATATCGTCAACAGCCGTTACTAAGATTCACGGCCCATTAGCTTTAGATTCATTTCACACGATACGATGATAAAAACGTCGATGTTTGCGATTTTACTAACATTCGAATATGTTATACATATACGTCTTCGGCACATATTTAAGCCCTGATGAAAGTTAAGCTTTTAAGGGGTTTTAAAAATTTGAGCCATATTTTAAACCTTATTCCCCAGTGTAAAAATTAAAAATTTAATAAATTATTTAATAAAATTTATATTTTATCAAATAATCTTATGTATTTACTAATAATGTATTTACATTTTTGCATTGTAAATTATTTCTTTCTTTCCTAGAATAAACTTATTTAAAGTTTTTAAATTCCAATATCATAAAATTGAAACTCGTTAACCGGAGTTTAAACGGTAAAAATATTTTGTATCTGTATCGTGGCCCTGGCCAGGTATATTATGTAACATATTTGAAAATTACTTAAATGACAAACATCGACTTTTTCATGGCCGCGTCTGTAGAATGCCCTATAGAAAACTACTTAAGAATAAATGGCCATATTTATTGATTGCTTACACTTAGACGTTTGATTTTTTCACAGCTTTAAGATACTATAGACTTACATGTTTACTATTAATTTCAACTTGATAACTTCACGTGTTCTTCAAATATTGCGTCAAAACCTAAATCTATAAAATATCATTTTTTTCGTGATGTAACAACAAATTGGCAATTTTAGGATTTTATCCCATACTAGTGCTATAAGACCTTGCTTCTTGCTAAAAATCATGTTCCTACGTCAAAAGACAAAGCCTGTGAATTTTGATTTATCTCGAAAATCAAAATTACAATACATGAGATAAAAGCGGCTGCGTGTTTTCATTAAATCGACTTATCAGTTTGATATTTTTACATATTTGAGGAACTAGAGATTAGAATATTTTGTATTAATTTTAACTAGATATCTTCATGTTTTTCTGAGATAAAGGGTCTTTCGTGACAGTAAAAAAAAGTTAATTTTCTAGTAATGTAGAAAAAAAATTACAGTTTTTTAATTTTATCCTTTATTTTTGCTATCAGACCTTACTTTATGGTAAATTTCACGACGCTAGGCCATTGGAAAGTACCTTATAATTATATGAGTGACCATATTAACGGTTATATCTTTTCAATGCGTGGACTTAGAAGTTTGATCTTGTGCCAGCCGCAAGGGACCGCAGGCACGAGTATTTAACATTAATTTCAAGTTGATACCTCCACGCGATCCTGAGAAAAAGGGTCTTGACAGATGGACAGACAGACGGACAACGAAGTGATCCTATAAGGGTTCCTTTTTTCCTTTTAAGGTACGGAACCCTAAAAATAATTCAAAGGTATTGAAAACACGGTTTGATTTTGATAGGTATTTCTATAATATATAACTTTTAAAATGTTAAAAGTAGTTATAGTGACATAACTACAAAAGTTGGACATATGATCTCGCGGAGTGTTTTGTAGATATTGATACGTTCTATAATATTCTAGAACATTTTTTTGTTTTATCATCAACTAGTCGACCCGTCCGGCTTCGCCCGGGTGCAATTTAACACCTGTATTTAGCCGTAACCGCTATGTCCCTGCATTTTGAATCTGTAATATCTTCAAAAATATTCCTTTAAATGTCATGCTGTAAAGGGCCATATTGATCTATATTAAATGCACAATGTATTTAAGGTGCCTAATTGGATAAGGATTAATGCTGTATTGTTTAAAATCGCTTCATAAATAAACCATTATTTTTTGTAAAAAGTAAAGGATAATCAATGGTTATTGTGGGTTATCGCTAAGAGGTAGATATATACCATCGCGGACTTTTTTGTAGACCTTTTTAAGGTGTACAATACTGTAGTACATTATTTTGATCAATCTCGAAGGGTTCAGCCAGCGTTTGCAATGTAAGCGCAAAAAAATGTGTTTATTTACGACATCACATTAGAAACCTCTACAATTATCTGTGTTTCTCTACTATAATATGTATGTATTATACATATAAACCTTCCTCTTGAATCACTCTATCTATTTTAAAAAACCGCATCAAAATCAGATATAGGGACAGAGAAAGTGACTTTGTTTTATACTATGTCGTAGTGATTACAAAAGTATGAATATTTTTTAACTATTATAGCGTGATCTTGCTAAGTATGTATATAACAAAGGCTCCGAGAAGCGAAAAAAATTTACAATTATTTTTCATACAATAAAATAAAGACGAATATTCGAGAAAATTTTGTTAGTTAACAATCGTTTAACTTGTTGAAAAATTAACTTTAAGTAAAATTTCCAACGGGAATAAATATTTTAGTGTTCAGATACACCAAATTTTTAAAAACATATTCAATATCTTTAAAAAATTAAACAATGTGTCGTACTCGCTTTTGACTCCGCGCGCAAAGCCTAAAAATGTCGCGCAGAGCATAAATAATGGAGATAGAGTTCTAGGAGTATCGAGTTTTTTATTGGAAATTACCTCCTCTTTTGGAATCTTTCTTTAAATTTGAAAAATCTGTTTTTGAAAAAAGTTTTTGAGATATTTGCAAAAAACCAAACCCCCTTCTTTTTCACTAAATTGTTTATAACTATTGCAATTTATGCGAGCGACCTTTGAATTATCTCAAAAACTATCTACATGCCATTCCGAATCGAATGACACCTCAATCATAATTTTCGGAGAATACGAAATGTTTTGAACTACTTGTTGACTATACTACAAAGGTAGTTACTACTAATAAATACTACATCATTTTTCTTAACTTACCTCAAAAGGTTTGCTGACATCGACGGATTTCATTGAGGCGACGTTAATATTTAGGTACTTTTTTAAAATCCAATTCGGCATTTGATGATATATTTCTGCTACAGCGGCTGAAATATTTAAATAAAAGTAAGTATTTGAATTAAAAATAACAATTATCTGCATATTGGTCATGAGAAACAAATATAACTTACTGCCAAGTTCTCGAGTCGTCATGTGAATTCTTCTCAGAGTCCAGAGAAAAATGTTGCGGACATTTCAAATCAATGCAAGCAACACTGTCGAAATTATTGGCGCAGGTGAAACCGTCGTCACAGACTACGCTGAAACATTTGTCGGAAACTGGAAACAATAATACTCATTATAGTATGGCAATCTTTGGACGATTTCCTAGAGGAACGTAACGTATATAACCTTTAGCCATCCACGATAAATGGACTATCTAACACTTAAATATTTTTTAAATTCAAACTTATAGTTCTTGAGATAAGCACGTTCGACCGGGCAAACAAACTCTTCGGCGTTATAATATCAGTATAGATTAAAAAATATATAACATCAAGCATAGAAGACATGCGCTGTTGGCCTCATTACTGCTAACAACCTGTTCCATACAATTTTTGATAAATATGCTCCCTTGCTTGTCAAATAATTAAATATTTTAAGCTTATCGTACCAGTAACATTGGTATTAAAAATAACAAGTAAGAGAAAGCTAGAGATAGAGTAATCTTAAAATGTAATTAAGAGTAATTTTTATAGGGCCGATTATTGGGATACCTTTACAGGACTTCCCATCCGACATGAGTTCATAGCCCTCTGGACACACGCACCGGTAGCCACCTGGGAAGCTTTCGCATTTATACTCGCATCCTGCATTTGGGTATATCGTGCATCCATCTACAACTGGTCCCTTATCAGTGACATTCACAATGATATACCAATGTATTTTTTTACAAGAAAAATATCAATAGCAGCAACGCAAGTAACACTAGACCTACATTAACGGCTAAAGGATGCACAAACATACGATCTATTTTGTACTATCTATATCTTAACCAGCAAAGTAAGAAAATCGAAATCTGACATTCCTGTCCCGACTGATTACCAGACTATTAAGAGAATTGTTTCTCGCTATGTTGAGTATACTCACACAGAAAGGCTTTGATCTGAAAGATGTTGGCATCGTGATACGCCGTTGATAGCAGTACCTAAGAAATTTCAATATAAAATTGTATAAAGAAAATCGGAAAGAAATTATACAAAAAAAATGTTATCTCAAGTGGGGAAAAGTTAGTCAGTTCATTTTGTCTTATTAAAGTAAATATAATCAATGAAAACCTTCTTTTCCTTTAGTCGCTTAGCAAAATATGCTAAAGGTGAATAATAATAGTATTAAATACCAAAACATTATTACGATTGTCACTTTAGTAATAATTTGACCGTTCACGTCCGAGTAACAGCTCACAATAAACATTCGTATGAAGAAAATATCATACTTATATAGTACCAGTTTTTTAGCAAATATATGAATATATTTATCGATTCAAATTAAATTAATGATGTTTTTATCCTTATTAATCATTTGTCCTTTTGTTGAAAATAACTAATTATGTTATTTTCCTCTTTGATAATTTATGTGGTGTTATAGTTAAACAAAATCTTTAAAAAAATTATACATGTAGAGCAAAGATTTTTGATATACCAAAACTACTTTTGTAAAATAGTTAAATTGAAATAAAATATTTTGAGTTTCTATATGTCTATTAAACAAACGTGTAATGAAATAGTATCTATAATATGTGTCCATTGAGCATTACACGTGCTTATTACTCATATAATAACTCATTCCTATAGTATCTTGAGACGAAGAGCCCTTGTAGTGCGTGTCGTGCTACGAGACGTAGCAAAGTGCTGTGAGACGTAGCGAAGTGCTACGACTAGGCATAGCCTCAACTACCTGCACTTACATGTTGAATATAAAACTTTAATTATGTCAGTTTATTTATTTAAGTTATTTAATCTGTCATAAAACTATAATTAATATTTCTAGCCAATTTCTTTATTATTGAGTTACTAAAACAAGGAAATATAAAATATTTATTTATTATTTATTTTACTCTTTATTGCACACACACACACACGATACAGGAAAAAAAATATATACACACATACATTGCAAGATTAATAAAACCAGATAACGTAAAGTACCCGAGATAAGGCGTTAAGTTTAATTGGCAACTTATGTCTCAATTATCTCAAGACTTGTTTGGTTATTAAGTGCTACTTTAAACACATTTTCCTTTAGGGTTATATAATTAACCTCTAACTAGTGCTCGATCTACATTTAGATACACAAACATATCTATTTGCAGTCATAACCAAATATTTTTTTTATTTTTTCCTCTTCTCTTTAACTTTCATAACCATCGATGTTAGGTAAAGTGAATCTGTGTATACCTAAGGTTTTTTTTGATCCCAAAAATATAAAAAATATATCTAATTTCTGAAATATTAGATATAAATCTACAAAAACTAGAACCTACCATATATCACCACGTGAAAATATTTATACTGATTTCGCTCGAAGTCGAAAAATACGTTTCCAATTTCCACTGCAGTTTTAAAAAAAATCGTATACAATCTGTTAATGTCAAATTTAAAAGATAAACTTTTCGTTTTTAATTTATATTGTAAGTTATGAGAAAATCACTATAATATAACTCGAAATGACGCTTGTAGAGTTAACAACTCCTGAAGATGGTTACGGAGCAAAACATACATCGATTGGCGATCGCGATCTACTTGTTTGGTGTGTCCTGGTTCAGGTTCGCGCGTCTCACTTTTATGTGGCCAGAGTGCTCTTCTGGATTGTGCCGTACGAGTCTGGTTGTTAGATCGTCGAGCTACCTACTTGTGTGGTGTGTCTTGGTTCGGGTTCGCGCGTCTCACTTTTATGTGGGCAGGGTGCTCTTCTGGATTGTGCCGTACGAGTCTGGTTGTTAGATCGTCGAGCTACCTACTTGTGTGGTGTGTCTTGGTTCGGGTTCGCGCGTCTCACTTTTATGTGGGCAGGGTGCTCTTCTGGATTGTGCCGTACGAGTCTGGTTGTTAGATCGTCGAGCTACCTACTTGTGTGGTGTGTCTTGGTTCGGGTTCGCGCGTCTCACTTTTAATTGGGCAGGCTGCTCTTCTGGATTGTGCCGTACGAGTCTGGTTGTTAGATCGTCGAGCTACCTACTTGTGTGGTGTGTCTTGTTTCGGGTTCGCGCGTCTCACTTTTATATAGGCAGGCTGCTCTTCTGGATTGTGCCGTACGAGTCTGGTTGTTAGATCGTCGAGCTACCTACTTGTGTGGTGTGTCTTGGTTCGGGTTCGCGCGTCTCACTTTTAATTGGGCAGGCTGCTCTTCTGGATTGTGCCGTACGAGTCTGGTTGTTAGATCGTCGAGCTACCTACTTGTGTGGTGTGTCTTGTTTCGGGTTCGCGCGTCTCACTTTTATATAGGCAGGGTGCTCTTCTGGATTGTGCCGTACGAGTCTGGTTGTTAGATCGTCGAGCTACCTACTTGTGTGGTGTGTCTTGTTTCGGGTTCGCGCGTCTCACTTTTATATAGGCAGGCTGCTCTTCTGGATTGTGCCGTACGAGTCTGGTTGTTAGATCGTCGAGCTACCTACTTGTGTGGTGTGTCTTGGTTCGGGTTCGCGCGTCTCACTTTTATGTGGGCAGGGTGCTCTTCTGGATTGTGCCGTACGAGTCTGGTTGTTAGATCGTCGAGCTACCTACTTGTGTGGTGTGTCTTGTTTCGGGTTCGCGCGTCTCACTTTTATATAGGCAGGCTGCTCTTCTGGATTGTGCCGTACGAGTCTGGTTGTTAGATCGTCGAGCTACCTACTTGTGTGGTGTGTCTTGGTTCGGGTTCGCGCGTCTCACTTTTATGTGGGCAGGGTGCTCTTCTGGGTTGTGCCATACGAGTCTGGTTGTTAGATCGTCGAGCTACCTACTTGTGTGGTGTGTCTTGGTTCGGGTTCGCGCGTCTCACTTTTATGTGGGCAGGGTGCTCTTCTGGATTGTGCCGTACGAGTCTGGTTGTTAGATCGTCGAGCTACCTACTTGTGTGGTGTGTCTTGGTTCGGGTTTGCGCGTCTCACTTTTATGTGGGCAGGGTGCTCTTCTGGATTGTGCCGTACGAGTCTGGTTGTTAGATCGTCGAGCTACCTACTTGTGTGGTGTGTCTTGGTTCGGGTTCGCGCGTCTCACTTTTATGTGGGCAGGGTGCTCTTCTGGGTTGTGCCATACGAGTCTGGTTGTTAGATCGTCGAGCTACCTACTTGTGTGGTGTGTCTTGTTTCGGGTTCGCGCGTCTCACTTTTATATAGGCAGGGTGCTCTTCTGGATTGTGCCGTACGAGTCTGGTTGTTAGATCGTCGAGCTACCTACTTGTGTGGTGTGTCTTGTTTCGGGTTCGCGCGTCTCACTTTTATATAGGCAGGCTGCTCTTCTGGATTGTGCCGTACGAGTCTGGTTGTTAGATCGTCGAGCTACCTACTTGTGTGGTGTGTCTTGGTTCGGGTTCGCGCGTCTCACTTTTATGTGGGCAGGGTGCTCTTCTGGGTTGTGCCATACGAGTCTGGTTGTTAGATCGTCGAGCTACCTACTTGTGTGGTGTGTCTTGGTTCGGGTTCGCGCGTCTCACTTTTATGTGGGCAGGGTGCTCTTCTGGATTGTGCCGTACGAGTCTGGTTGTTAGATCGTCGAGCTACCTACTTGTGTGGTGTGTCTTGGTTCGGGTTTGCGCGTCTCACTTTTATATAGGCAGGGTGCTCTTCTGGGCTGTGCCGTACGAGTCTAGTTGTTCAGATTGCCGCGGATTATAGCAAGGTAACTTTTTGATTAATTTTAAATCATGAATTTCCGCAAAGTAACCCCTGATTCAATTCAATATTTACAAGCCTTTAGCTTATTTAGAGCGGTTAAGGTTAAGTTTAATAGTAGTTAGCAATCCAAACTATTAGTAATGTTTTTTTTAATCTTAATCAAGGCGAAAACTATTCTATCTTATAATTATTCGTGGACGAAAATAGATATCTTGCAATAGGTCCCTTTTAAATAAAAAACATGAAGTGTGGTTTTCATATACGCCACAAGCAATTTTAATGTTTAAAAGGTATTTATACCTTTAGTTAAATCTTTAATTCTAGCCTAAGCAATATTTCTACTCACTTTTAAATATTATATATATTTAAAAAAATGATGTATTGTATTATGTTACTATTTAAATCTTTTGTACATAAACAAAAATATAAAAAATTATTTCTTTTCTACTCTAGGTCATCAAAAAGACTGAACTTTGTGTAACCTATCACTATATTTTTATACATAAATAAGATAAAATAAATATGAAAGGTTATCTGTAAAAGATTCGTCTGTTATCTTATAAGTATTTATTTTATTGCAGTATTTGTATGTCCATATATAGTGTACAATAAAGTATTTTATATTCTAAATAAATAAAACTCTTTAAACTAACCATGAAATATACTTTTAAACCAGCTAGCCGTTTATAGCTCGAGTGTTGCCAGATTGGTTATTAATATAGTTCCAAGTGGGTAATTGTACAGTGCATTGTGTTCCACAATAGTTAAGTCGCGGCTTTGCTGTACACATTAAGAATTATATACAAAGCTGCTTTGAGGTTTAGGAATATTTAAGTTGGAAGTAAGAAAGGAGGTTGAGACAGTAATGTAAAGTGTACTTTGTGTTTTTTGTTTGCGGCGCCATCTATTGGAAACTTACCATAAAAATGGCATAATAAAATCTTTGGATATCCTCTCTTTCAAAGTATTTAGTTTAACTCTTAGACAGTATCTAACATCAATATAAAAAAAAACATTGAAAGAATAGAATAGTTTTCGTTCTCATTAGTATTACTACTGAATTACTGTATTTTCTACAATGTGAAATTAGTATATCCTCATACAAACTTTTCCTCTCACTTCAGGGTTTTAAGAAAAATGTAGTTTGGTCCAAACAATATTAAATCACTTATACCAAAAAAATATTATATTACTAGTCATTTTTTTTATTTTTTTTTTTATTTTCGTTGGGCTAAATGATATTTAAATCACAATAGCTTTTTCCACAATTGGTACAGACCAATACAACTATGACTCATTGTACTAAATTTCGTGCAGTTAGTTTAGCGTGATACATAAACAAACATACAAACAGACAGATAGAAAAAATTAGGTTTTTAATTCTTGTAGCTTCTATTGGTTAATTTTCTTAGAACGAGATTAAAAAAAGTTACATTTTTATTATAGACATTGCAGACTATTGTATAAGAATTGGTAAAAATAGCACAGCAGGCAATATTTCTGAAAGTTTATCTACCGTGTGGCCATGGACAATTGATCATTGTGCTGCTATATAGGTATTACCGTTGCCAAGAATACGAGTACCTCACTACCCACTACCCACAACCCACTACCCACAACCCAGTACCCCGCTGCTCCATGCCAACTACTTAACCAACTTACTCCAATGTACTGCAGTTCGCTTCTAATGTTTAGCCTATTTAAAGATTTTCATCGTTTCAAGGATATTTTTAGCCTCTAAATTTAGTGATAAACATATCTATGAATAACACTGATACAAAATCCAAAAAAAATGGTTGCTTTTAAGATTTTCTATGGTTTTGGTATGTTTTTTTTATTTCTATAAAGTCTTGGTTTTGAGATAAACTCCGAAAACTTTTTTAAAGCAAGAGATACATCCATTCATTAGCAAAATTTATTTTTATTGGCCAATAAACATTAATTTCACGTATTATTTACGACTAGGTAAAGTTAAGTCAGTAAGTATTATTATTAAAGTAATGAAATCAAGTATTTTTCAAAATGGATAACGATGGTTTATCGACCTTACATTCAAGAAATGATTTTTATTCGTCCGCTTACTTTTTTTTACCCGACTACGGCGAAGCCAAAAGGAGAGGTTATGATTTTGGCAGTCTATGTATGTATGTATGTATCTATGTATGTATGTATGTTCCACTCTAGTTCATAAACTACTGAACCAATTTTCATGAATGATGTGTCAATAGATTCGTGATAATGGCGCGGGTGACGTAGGCTATAAAAAATTTTTTTATAATTTTTTTTTATAAATTTTCATTTTTTTTTATGACGAAATTTATACCTTAGATTCTAACCTTTGGTTTGGTATCAAAGGAAAGGTCTTGGTCTCGCACCCATGTGTGATGTGGAGATGTTCCTGTAATCATATTTACGTAGTCGGGTTATAGTTTTTAAACCTTATTTTTTTGTAATTTATAACGCAGTATTATTATAATGAGACGAAATTATTGTATGGATTTGTCAATAAAAGACAGAAACTACGATATACTTATTACTTGCTTCAATATTTCTACTTTAATTTATCATCTTTATTGAAGCAAAGTATACGGAATATATTATAAGCGGAGTATACACGAGTGGAGGCAATAACAGCGGGAGTTTGAATAGGCCTGTATTTCTTTGCATATTAAAGTTTTGAAGTAACAAAGAAAATTGTGCGATCTCGTAAAGGAACAATATGTTCTTACAAACTTTACAACTATTGTTATAATAGATTCTAGAAACTGGGACAATAGTTTTCATGGACTAAATTAGTCTTATAGACAACCGCCATAGCTATATACTAGAATAGAGTTTTGGTATTATATCAGTAGTTTCTTTTATTATAAACTAGCTGATCTGATCTCCCCTTGCTTCGCTGAGGTGTATTCCGGTCTGAATTTTCACTCATTGACTCATTTATTATTCATTTCTGTCATCAGCAACTATGAATATACTATTTCCATTGAATTTATTCTATAATTCGTAGTATGTCACAGATGTACAGTGAACACCACCATCTCACTCACTCGCTCACTCTTCTGTCTCACTTACTTTTTCGTTTTATACAAATCATGACAACGATTTGGTGCACTGGTTGTGAAGCTATGCGCCAGCATACATGGAGGCGATATATTATTATTTATATAGATATTTTATACAAAATTATTCTTCATGGTAAAGAAACCAAAAGATATGCTTTTGTTTTCATTAATTAATTCACTAGCTTAACCATAATTGTCCACCTAAACATTCACTCGTCCATACAATCACACAATCAATCGATTAATAGCTCACTTACATAATAATAAAAGAAATTAAATCTTCCTAATTTTATAAGTCTCGCAACTAATTGTCATCTTAATTTATGACTTTGTTTTCAATAGTAATGATTAGGCACAGGAAAATATAGTTTTAATTCTTATCATAATATTCGACTTGACCTCGCGTTGCTACGGAAAAAAGGTATTTAAATGAGAATAACAATTTAACCGACATTCCATTTAAATTAAATAAAGCATAGATTTAGAATTGCAACATAACGACAGACAAACGAATAACGACAAACAAATAAAATATTCTTAAATATCTTGTATATTCTAAAGATCCTGGTATCTTTACATAGTATATAACAAAGTCGCTTTCCGCTATCCCTATGTATGTATAGATCTGTAAAACACCGCAACGGATTTCGATGCGATTTTTTTAATAGATAGGGTGATTTAAGAGGAAGGTTTATATGTATAATACATGCAAAATATAGTAGAGAAAGCCACCCAATACTATATCTTTGTTATTCTTTATATATTTGTTACTTTTTCTATATATTTTAATCTTAATTTCCAATAACACAATAAATTATGCAGTACACTAAAAGCTGCTATATAGAGTTTATACTGTAATTTGAATATTTCATTTATATTCGAGATAGCAGATTTACAGTCCTTTTAAATTAATCTCGGATTGTCAGTTTCAATCAGCTTATCGGTTCAAAAAGAGCACTGAGATTGTAATTTTAAAATAGGGACTTTACTATTATTTGTTTGATTTAACCAGTTTTTTTTTATGATAGATAAGGGACAAACGAGCAGACGGTCCACCTGATGAGTGAAACCACCTGAAAGTGGCCACCGTCGCCCATAGATATCGACAAAACTAGAGGGTATCTCTTGTTTTGTCCAAGCATTGCCGCCACGAAGATGAAGTGAGGATGGGGAGCGAAGAGAAGACTGCTGCGGTTTTAATGGGCTCCGGGCAAGAACCCGGTGTTCATTGGAATCGCAGCAATAATGGGATGGAAGAGGGAGGGGTAGATCTGGCTCACATGCGGCTAGGCCGGAACGCGTCAGAGACACTTGGCAGTCGGATTTGCATGCTGGTGGTCGCAAGCCAGTCGGGGAACAGGACCCCTACCACCAAGGAATAGTTCTACATCATCCAATAAGTAAAAAGAATTGGAAGTATATTAAAAACAGGGGATATATGGAACCCGTTACTTTAATTTAATTTGTGTTGTAA
The DNA here is from genome assembly GCA_905147385.1 of Limenitis camilla. Taxonomy (NCBI): domain Eukaryota; kingdom Metazoa; phylum Arthropoda; class Insecta; order Lepidoptera; family Nymphalidae; genus Limenitis; species Limenitis camilla. Next base: position 534,465 of record LR990231.1, read on the forward strand.
TTTTGTAGCACTTCTAAAACGTGTCGTGATGAATACATTGGTAGTAATAAATAAATTTAAAACGTACGGATACGGATTCTGAAGTTTCCCAAATTTAACTAAGACCTTTAAAAAGCCACGGCAAAGTGAGGGCCAAAATCAGCACCTAATAAGATAAGGGTCAGATATAATTCGCCGCCATAGCTTTCTCTCATCTGAGGAAACCACTTTTATAAGGGACGAAGAAAATTTGAACAAGGACCCTTATCTGATATTGGGAAATAGCTAATGGGGCGTCGAACTTTGTTATACATAAGAATGAGTTTTGTTTTGTACAGAATTCAAATTTATTTAGAAAATACGAGTATATGGTTGTTTCGTTATACACTTTCAGACTAAATATAATTTTATCACACCAAGTACGAGAACTGACAGCTTTCTCCCTGACGCTCATAGCTTCTCACTTCTTCGCTTTTTTTATCCCTCATTCTCGACTTCCTACTTTAGTTTCATTTAGACTTCTTCTATGTCAAAACTTTAATATTACCTTGGATTTTATCTTCGCAACTTTATACCTTTCTATGCAAAAATAAAATCTTTAACTTTGCTAATCATTCCCTTGTTCTTCTAGAAGGTCGGTCCATCCTTTTCATTCACACGAAAAATTTTCTTTCTGTCCTTGTCTAATATTTGTTATCTATTTACAAGTTTTTTATTTCTCTATTTTACTTATAGTTTTAAATACTTTTGGATACATTATACAGTGTATGAGAGATAGAGAATATTGAAATTATCCAACTTCAAATATATAACTTCTGCTGAAAATAAGTCGTTTTTAGGTAAGATTTTTAAGGTTTACATTTTTTAATTCTCGATAAAACTGAAATCATATAACAAGGTGTTACATCAAATGAACACTATTATGTATTGAAAGTTTAATACTATTTATTTATTTATAGATTATAGTTAGTATACATAAAGTTGTTACAATAAATTTCTAAGTATATGTAAATATAATAAAAATGATGATCACTAAGGCAAACCAATTACACTTATGTCCAGTAAATTATATCCTACCAACATTATAAATGTGAAAGTTAGTAATTATGGATATTTGTTACTCATTAGATATTAAATGTTTGTTACTCAATCAACTAAAAACAGCTAAACGGATATCAATGAAATTTCACTCAGATACTTTATAAACTGGATTAACACATATACTTGTCGGAGCATAGTAAAAGGTTATCGATTAATCGAATCGTTATCGTTGTCTATGGCGTTGGAGTGGGGTAGTAGTCACTTCCGTTGTTTTGACAGTATCTACCCTCGACCCTTTATATGCGATCGACAGTCTAACTGAAGTCTTAGTCGTGCGCGGTCTCTCAAGAAGTGAACATCATCTAAGTAGTGATAGTAATAGTGTCAAGTGCAGTGTAGTGTGGAAGTGCTGTCCAACTAAGGTCACGTAAGTCCTTACAATGTAATTGCCACGTGGTTAAGTAAACACAATGTTAGGTTAGGTTAGCCTTAGGTTAGGTTAGCCTTGTATTAGATTCGGTTTATGTGCGTTTAACCTTGGGTTTAAACAGAGAGCCTGAGCAGTGGAGGCGAGTGTCGTGATCACTTAAAGGATATCCTTAAGCCTACACCTTGGTCACAAGTCCAAGGCACTGCTTAGGTTTCTCTCGTAATTGTTAGAGATCATATTTGATCATTTATCGGTTCAGTAGGAGTATCTACGTTGCGTTTACCCAATATTCCATTCAATACCATCATCCCCTTTTAGTGTTTCCCAATATTCCCCATATTCCTCCTTCCATCTCCTTTTCACATCGTTTTAAAATCCCCGACATCAGAAGTGGGATCACAAGCCCAGTAGTTCACGTTTACGGTTTTTTGCATATCATCTTGACGGTTATCTTAGTGTCAATGCTAGAGAAATAGTTTTTGAAAAAGTTAAAGTGGGTAGTACAAAATAAAAATTCAGAAATAGCTAATATCACATTACATAGTTGCGAAGGTAGTTTAAAATCTTAAAATCGTGATTATTATTTGAAGTAGGTACGCCCTTGCTTTACATGAGGCTCATCAGCCGTTTCAGTAGTAAATTATGGTGTTGACAGTTTTTACGCATTTTGTTTGGAAATTACTGATCATATTAACGTTTTATTAGTGCGACAGAGAGCTTTTACGCTTTGTCGGAAAGATGTACTGGAAGCGTTGTCGCTTTGTTGTTATTGAGCCGTTGTAAGGTGGCTTTGTAGGCTCCGACGGTTGGGGCTGAAAGCTGTTACGCTTTACCACGAATCTGAGATGTTTTCTGTAAAGAGTGTTGAGAGCTCTTTGTTTCTTTGTGTGTTAATGATTGAAATTCTTATGTCTAGTGGAAAATAGTGCTGAAAGCTGTCACACTTTAACGAAGTTATTGGTCTATGAAACTAGTGTTACGTGTTACTTATTTTGAAACTGTGTAAAGGCAACGCGAGAGCGCGTTGATTATCAGAATGGCCGTGTCGGAGCATAGTAAAAGATTATCGATTAATCGAATCGTTATCGTTGTCTATGGCGTTGGAGTGGGGTAGTAGTCACTTCCGTTGTTTTGACAGTATCTACCCTCGACCCATTATATGCGATCGACAGTCTAACTGAAGTCTTAGTCGTGCGCGGTCTCTCAAGTAGTGAACATCTAAGTAGTGCTAGTGATAGTGATAGTGTCAAGTGCAGTGTAGTGTGGAAGTGCTGTCCAACTAAGTTCACGTAAGTCCTTACAATGTAATTGCCACGTGGTTAAGTAAACACAATGTTAGGTTAGGTTAGCCTTAGGTTAGGTTAGCCTTGTATTAGATTCGGTTTATGTGCGTTTAACCTTGGGTTTAAACAGAGAGCCTGAGCAGTGGAGGCGAGTGTCGTGATCACTTAAAGGATATCCTTAAGCCTACACCTTGGTCACAAGTCCAAGGCACTGCTTAGGTTTCTCTCGTAATTGTTAGAGATCATATTTGATCATTTATCGGTTCAGTAGGAGTATCTACGTTGCGTTTACCCAATATTCCATTCAATACCATCATCCCCTTTTAGTGTTTCCCAATATTCCCCATATTCCTCCTTCCATTTCCTTCTCATCATCATTGAAATCCCCGACATACTTTTTATCTCAGAAAAATTCAGTTCCTGCGGGATAATAATAAAATGTGTTTACCGTCGTAAGGGCCTAAATATTATCCTTGAGCAACAATATATTGAAAATTAAATATTTTTTAAAAAGTCGTGATAAATTGCCACCGTGCAAGGCCGGGGCAGGTCGACTAGCAACATATATACGAAGAAATAAAATAAGTCGAATAGAAGTTCTACACCCATAAATTGTGTTAAAATAGTCCCAGTTCCATAAGTGACATTTAGAAAGGTCTCTTTATATAAAAGTAACAGGAGAGTTGCGTGTTACATGCTACATGCTACCGATAAACTACACAGGCTTAGAAAAATATCAAATACTGAACTATCTACTCGTAAACACTCATACCAACGCAATACTCCTGTTTTGTATTTTTTCGTACACTTTTTTATGTTACGATCTTTATTTCTCCTCTAGTATTCAATATTGTTAGGAATACGATACTCAAGTATCATCTGCTTGACTCAAACAATTTTTTTAGAACTAGTCGACCCGCCTCAGTTTTACAATTTACTAAATGTACTGTTAGATTTTGCAGGACTATGATTTTTTCCAGGATAAAAAGTAGCCAATGTGTTAATTCTGATTATAATATTATAAAGAGGAAAGATTTGTATTTTTGGATTTATGTATTTTTGTATGTAACGAATAAACATAAAAACTACTGGACCGATTTCAAAAATACTTTTACCATTAGAAAGCTACATTATCCCTGAGTAACTTAGGCTATATTTATTATAAAAATTAGAGATCCCCAGAAATTCTCACTAAAACCAACACAAGGTGCAAAAAAATTAGCCATAAAATATCTTTCATCGCATGCGCTGCGAAAAGTATTGATGATAGAACAAAAAAATGTTCTAGAATATTATAGAACGTATCAATATCTACAAAAAACTCCGCGAGACCATATGTCCAACTATTGTAGTTAAGTCACTATAACTACTTTTTTACATTTTAAAAGTTGGTAAAAATGCCTATCAAAATCAGACCATGTTTTCCATAACTTTGTATTAATTCTTATCCAAATAAATTATTTCGTAATGAAGACTGTTTCAATACCTGTTAATTACTATTTGAATTATTGAATTCGGACATTCCAGTCAAAAGATATTACGAAATAAAAATATCAAGATAAATAAAAAATAATCCCAGACGGGCCGCCGGCGCGGTGTGGCGTGCCTCGCAGCGCAGCGAGTAACGCGCCGATAGAGGGAGCGACAGAATGCGGGAGCCAAAATGTTAAAAAAAAATTATCTACCCGTGCGAAGCCGGGACGGGCCCCTGGTTCTGATTATAAAGTAGCGTGCCAAATTTTACTAAAATCCGTTCATTCGTTTTTGCATGATTGACTAACAAATATCCAAACTTACAAACTTTTACATTCATAATATTAGTAAGGTTTGTAGAAGTAAAAAATCTTTACATACTTATCTTTAGATTTTGATGCGGTTTTAATTTTTATATTTTTTTTCGGAAACATGGTTTAATAGTTTCTATTTTCTATATATTATATTTCTAGTTTCTTTCGATTTGCCATACAAATTACAAGGAAAAAATTGATTATTTTCCTGATTTTTATATCTAATGAACAATACAATTTACTCTAAAGATCTTACATTATTTTTGTAGAGAAATGAACGCTCTACAAAAAAGGTATGAAGTTATTTTTTGATAAATCAACTCAATCAAAAGTTATTCGAGTTTAAAGTCAAATCCACCATCAACTTAGCTGTGTTCTCCAAAAAATGCATCATCGCTAATAAGTAATACCATCTTTAATCAATATTTTTGTAATAAAACAGAATCCATGCAATTATTTTGGATGATATATATCCATATCATCCAAAATAATTGCACAAAAGGAAAAACTATATTTCATGTTTTTCTTCTTGTGTTGATTAATCCATTTAGTTTTAATCTCTTAACCTTTATCTGCTCGTTAATATAATTTATAAATTAGTTTGTTTCCTTTCCTTAACAATATTAAGTTATGCATAACAAGTTGTACACTATACTCGTATATTTAATAAGAGGCTTTTGAAAGGGACTGGCAACACTGTAGCAGTAGCGCTTTGATTACTGAATGGAAACAGCTCCGGTCTCGCCCGCTTGCTAAAATATTAATACATCTATACTTCAGAATATGCTGAATTTACAATAATATTGAATATTATATATTTATAAAGCCTAAAAATATGATCAAATAGACTTATAGCTACATCATTGTGAAAACTGTATCGAATTCTGTGAAGTAGTTTTGGCATATTTTACGTACAAACAGATAAATAATTTTAAAATATATTGTTTTGGCTCCTATTTGTAATCAAACTCAAAAATAAAGACACCTCACATTACGTATTATTAAATATCTTCTATATAGTCTATTCAATGATTTCATACAGTGAACATTGTCTACAACAAGTAGCGAAGTTAAACTTAGTATAAATGTTACACTTACGTTTCACTTAGTTTATTTAGACTTAGTAGCGAAGTCGATCGGAGAGAAAAAGTAGTTGTAAAAAATCCTTATAAAGCCAACTTGGTCGCAATCCTCAGGCACTGTTCGTGTTACCGTCTCAGTACAATAGTAGGTATAATTTCTAGAATGTCGTGTCGCTTTTTTCTATTTCGCTCTCATTCTCTCTCTCTTTTAATTTCCTGTCACGTTAGTCGATCTACACTATTATATGGAGGAAACGTTTGGTTGTTTGTATTTTTGTATGTTTATTGTGAATATGCTCAAAAACGGCTGAACCAATTATGATAATTTTTTCGCAGATCGAATGCTACTTCCTTTCCGGGTAACATAGGTTATGTAGTGTTGCCATAAATATTATGATTAAAAAGATATAGCCATTTAAGTGTCATAAAGTGACAATTTTATAAATTGATGATTATCTCTGAAAGTACTAAACCGATTTTGATAATTCTTTGACCAATAGAAAGTTATACTATGCCATTGTGATATATTGTATTTTAGCCATTTTGTTTATATTGATCTCGTCCCGTCTTTCATTTCTTTCTACCTTTCCTCTCTTATCCTATGTCTTTATCTCCTGTTGTCTTTCTCTTTTTCTCTCTTGCTTGTTCCCTCTTATTTCCTGTCTTTCGTGTTTATCTTTTCTCTCTTTCTTTCTTCAGTGATTGAAAGCAATACTATTCGTGAGTAGAAATCACTAATTCATATGTAGTAATAGTTGTGTTATCTCTGATACAATACATACAATTTGCTTCGGCTAACCTCAATACTGAATGTTGGTTCTGTTTTCCACAATGGAGCTCATTACGTATTATGCAGAATTAGGTGATTAGACTATAAGGACACAATTATAAACCTGTGATATAAATATTATCAATTTCATTCAAAAAGGGCGTATTTAAAATCCTTTAATGTTTGTTTGTTTATTGCCAAAAATGGGCTTAAAGAGGTTGAAATAGGGGATAAAGTGCACGTCGAGCTGTGTGATCGTTTATTTCATCGGGAATTTGGGAAAGGGTGAATCCTGGGTGTGTCGACTAGTAAATAAATAAATATGAAAAGGATTACATAATATATATTCAACTGTATACACATTACTTACCTTAAAAATTTAAAAAACACAGACAGTGTTATATTTACACTGTACATATTTTTAATGACTTGTTGGTTTCCGACGGACTTTTCGTTTATTTATACAAAAGTAAACAGTGGAACTTTCTAGCTACTTACAAACCTTTTCACTTTTAATATTACCCTCATACATATTGTCCTAAAAATAAAAAGGAAATCCCGGGAAAAGTTTCAATTCATTCGAAACCCGAAGAAGTATTTTCGTAACGCGCATACAAAAGAGATTAAACTTACCCTCGGATCATCCCTTGGATAAACATTACTGTTGATGTTCGATATTCGAAAGCGAATGCTTACTTCGAAATAAGGGGAATTTTACCCGCATGTATAACAAGACAATATATAACCTCTCTTTCGATGGATTTGAGCCAGTTGTCAAAACGATCTTGTTAGTATTTGATATCATTTGCTCAGTTTCCGTCAAAAGTTCATATTATTCTGTAATATATTGTCTACTCTAGATAAGGTAAAGTGGACCACCCGTGAATACTAATTCATAAACGGTGTTAATAGGTAGGTAATACTATACAGTATTATATCGTTATCAAGATACTAGTCGACCCGCGCGACTTTGTCCGCGTGTAGCTCCGCTCCTATTGGTCTTAGCATGATGATATATAGTCTATAGTCTTCCTCGATAAATGGTCTATCTAACACTGAAAGAATTTTTTAAATCGAACCAGTAGATCCTGAGTTTACCGCGTTCAAACATGTAACAAACTCTTCAGCTATATATGTTAGTATAAATTAACAGATGTACCTGATTAAAATTTTCCTATTGGTATATAAAACTAGAACAATGACAGGCAATAAATCCTACAGATGATTTTAGTAATAGTACTTTAAATATTTTAATAATGTACAACAACGCGGCGGCTGAAACAAAATACATATTAACATAATTATACCATCAAACGAGTAAACCTTTCAGCAGCATGTGCTAACCGTGATTTATTAATATTTATTATATTAAAAAACATTCTTTGTTCTCTGCTCCATATATTTTCACTTATTTATTGGAAGCTGGATTTTTTAATTATATCACGAAAAAACTGTCCGAAGCCCACACACATAATAATGTAAAGTAATAATTAATTTGTTATATTTAGAATTTACTGCGAGATTCTAGAGGTGAGATTGCGATGTGACTGTAAATTGGATCACTTTTGCCGTTTTGGAACTGTTTTGTATGTCCAATTATTGTCGGTCTATATCTTGTTTAACAGCAAAAAAATTAGCTTTTTGACAATATAAAATTGATGTATTATTCAGTTGAACAATAACGAGAAACGATTGTTCCGTCTGATTTTTCATCAGCGCTCACGATCAATCAACTTTAACAAAGTCTTTGTCGAGGACCAACAAATATCAGTAAAAAATTACGCAGAATTTTAATTTTAAGTTTGAAGAAATCTCTTGCTAAAAATGGTAACCCAGATTCCCCTTTAAGAAATTCGTTGTTAGTAGTTCCTATAGATTTTGTTTAATGATAGATAAAGGACAAACGATCGTCTGATCCACCTGGTGAAAAATTGCCACCACTGCTCATGGATATCTTCAATGAATATATCTTGTTTTGCCGATAAAATATGAGGTTCATAAGAGAAGAAAAAAAGAGGTAAGAGAAGAATGCTTCCACCAAGGGTTGCTGGGTTAATCATCTCTTACGAGATGCTCTCCCTGCGGTAGAGGGGAATTTTATTCGAACTCGTCGCCTCACGGTAATAAATTTATGTAATAATAATCTGCTTACTCTATGATATACAACCTCCATCTCAATCAATCTGAGGCTCTCGTCTAAGTAATTTCATGTAGTTAACATCGTCTAAAGTAGTAGTTTAATAATGTGGTGCAAGTTAAAAAGGCTTGATAAAAATAAATTCCTTTGTTCTCAAAGGTGCACTAAGAACTTCGACGTTATATCCCTTAGGATAAAGCTTTAGTTCTCAATCACAATAACCGCGATCGACTATACGAATCCACACCCCACAGAATAAAAACTAACTTAGTATATCCGACATTCCATCAAGGAAGCGGATGACACGTGATTAATGGCAAGGTTTTAGCTTCGAAGTGATAGAACTTTGTTTCAGACTCCACTACTTGCATTGCAGTGCTTAAACTACGTTTTCCCTATTTTGCTGATATGATAAAATTTTACGGATATAGCGTATCTAATTGGAAATTCTTTGTAAATTTCAAATCTTTGTAAATTTGGAAAAAGGTCAAGAATTATAAATAATCAGTCCATGGTTTAAGATTCTTCGTGAAATATCAACATCCCAAGAAAGATATCTAAGAATAAGAGCTGCAGTAAGTCGGAGATCTTTCTCTCCTTTCTTTGGAGAGATCTAAAGCTATCAGAAAGGGATGAATATGAAAGTTCTAGTGCCAGCACCACTCTCACACTTCTGTATATACATAACTATCTCACACATCTCTCTAATTTTATGAAGACTTAAATAACATATGACAGACAGATAAACAGAAATTTTACCATTTATTAAACTTTTTAGAATGAATACTATTTAGATTATGTACTGTGGCTCTGGTTGATGTATGACTGATTGAATGTGGGCAATTGCCTTCGTTTTTTGCTGCCACTTCAAATCCGAAAGTATAGCTTCTATACCTTATAAGACTGTACAGTACCTCTGTTCCTATAGACTTTGAGACAGTTGTCAAACAGAGCTCACCTGGTAACCATTAAAAAAGCGTCAGTAGCTCAGTGGTTCGGGCGTTAGATTCACGATCAACAAGTCGTGGGTTCAAATCCCGGACGTTGGACTACTATCGTGGCCCACTCCTAGCACAAGCTATTTATTAGCTTACTAGGAGGGGTAAAGGGAATACTAGTAGTATGTGATCCATACTGCTAGTAATCTTTAAAAAAAAAAAAATTACTAAGGTGTGGAGGAAGTGCATATTATGATTGTCTTGTGCGTGTTGTGCGTGTTACTGTACGGTATACGTCCCATGTAGATAATATCTTCACAGGGGTTACTTTTTTATCCTACATATAAACAGGAAGATATAAACAAAAGCAAAAAAATATTACCATTCCATTCCTGGCAAATCTAACTAGTCTTCACGTACTTTCACCTAATTTTGGTGATAAGCGACGTTGATCGTGATTCAAGTGGAAGACAATTAATCACCCGCCCACACGGATCCCCGTGGGCGATGCGAGAACTTTCTTACGGAACTTGCAATCCATGCATTAAACTGCAAAATAAGTTTTATCGAAGATTAATGGGAAAACGTGGAAAATTTGTTAATACAGTATTTTTAGAGCAGAGAGCGGTATTTAATCTATATTATAAGGAACTAACAGACCCGCTTTCGCTTCACTGAGGTGTATTCAAACTGTTCACACACTCACTTACTCATTTATTTATTTATACTCTACCCCAACTATGAACTACCATGAAAGTCTTTTCATTTTTCGGGTTAATACATATTCGTTGACACTCACAAATAATGTGGCTTTCAAATTAGTAAAACAATTATCAAAATGGGATCAATTAATCCAGAGATTACCCCTTTTTTTAACCCGGTAGGAATCTGCTCAACAGATACCATCCCAAGCAGGGACTCGGGATGGTTATGTGGGGTTGGGATCTGCTTCAGAAGGAGACAGCCCGACCCGCTAAACCTCCGGGATGATTCTCTTCGCTACTAATAGGACGAGGTCACGGGATATTGAATTGCTCCGTAACTTCGTCAGCAGTTGTCCACGTCAGGACCCTCTCATTGGGATCTATATGGTACTAAATACTCCACTACTGGACCTCTTTACATGGGTGGCGGAAACCCACGTCTGCCACCCATAGAGATTACCCCCCTACAACCTCACTAACTCACAAACTTTACCTCTTGATAATTAAGTAACACAGTTAAGTAAACTCACATAAAGTTTAACATGGCAGACCTAGCCATGCTTAAACTACACAAAAAATGTAGAAGTATATAAATGTTGTTATATCAGGAATATCAGTAGAATGAAAAAAAGATAATAAACTTTACTTACTATAATTTTTTTACTGCTGTCTCATTTTTTTCTTATTCAATTGGACAAAAATTTCCATAACAAAAGAGAGACCTTTTCAATTCAACTTGGACCTGAGGCTTTATTTCAGAATGATATTTAAAAATAATTTTAAAATTAAAAATGAAATTTTCTCCTATCAAAAGGGCCAACCATCCTAAACATTTAATACTCGTGTTTTTCTTCGATCACTAAGGAACTAGATACATTATTTCTACACGAAATGTACTCAGCATTATCCTCCGTTAACTATAAGAATTACAGTACAAAGTGTAGGCTGTGCTCATTGCGTTCAATGCTACGACTATTGCATTTAAATGCGTTATATTCCCTTCTCCCTCATTCTGCGCTATCACACAAACGATAACTATAATAATGCTATGCGATAACAGTTACCTAAAGCCTCATCATCATCGCAACCCATTAGCCAGGTCTCCTTCTAAGATTGAGGAGGGTTTTAGGTCATAGTCCACCATGCTGGCCCAGTGCAGGTTGGCAGACTTCACATGACTCTGAGGACTTTCAAGAGCTCTCAGGAGTTCAGGTTTCCTGGCGTTGCTTTCTTCACCGTTATAGCAAGTGATATTTAATTGCCTAAAACTCTCGAACGAAGATCGAACTCGGACCTTCCGAGTAAAATACCTGTGAACCATGTCTGAACCATAACGCTATCACCGCAGTCAGCATTTAGTATTGGGATATTTCTGACGCTGATTGTGTATCTAGTTATTACGGTATACAGGTTAATAGTCTGCTTAAGTAAGCATTAAACTGTCTTCATTTTGAAGTAAGTACCAATCATAATAAAGCCTTAGACAAAAGGTGGACAACTTATAAGTGCTTTCTAACTCCTAATACTTTAAATAGGATCCATCCAAAGGAATTAAGTCACAATTTGACGTGGCAAAATTGAAACATTAACTTTAAAAGCTCTACCTACTTACTAAAGATTACTCTGGAGCTCTGCCGCTTAAGTATATTAAATAGATGTAAGTAAGGAACATTTTTAACCGACTTCAAAAGTAATATAAAATTCTCAATTCGCTTGAATATAAATTTATATAGATTCTTTAATTTTGAACCAATTTTGTCATAGATTGAGAGTGAAATTATACCCATTGCAACAATAATACGTATGCAAGTCGGGCAGCGCTTTGGACTTGCGACCAAGGTGTAAGGTTAAAGGCCTTTTATATAATTACAACGCTCCCCTTCGAACATTAACAACAGAAGATAATAAGGTCCACGTAGACCTCAAGAAGGATGACCTAAACCACGACACTATAAAACTAACTTCCATGTACACTGCGCGACAACCCCAGTGTTTGGATCCCTCTGCCGCTGGGAGAGCATCTCGTAAGAGCCGAGTAACCCAGCACCCATCCCCTACCACCAATGGTAGGGGATCTGTTCCGACTGGCTTGCGACACCAGCATGCGAATCCGACCACCAAGTGTCATAGATGCGTTCCGGTCGAGCCGCATGTGAGCCAGACTTATCCCTTCCTTCTCCCATCCCATTAATGCTGCGGATGTAATGAACTCCGGGCTCTTGCTCAGGGTCCGCTGAAACTGCAGCATTGTTTTCTTCATTCTGCAAAGCCTTGAACATCGTCGCAAGGTCGCCTCTTGATCGGTATTTTATCGGATACATTTCAGTGAGTGTGCCCAGGAATTGTACAATTTAATTCCGTCCGCCCCTTTCTTCTATCGAACAGCCAGACTAACGCGACCCAAGCGCCATAGGTACATGGTGGATATCCCGCGACTACGTACCAAGCGCTTCGAATCCATTTTTTTATTCGCACCGCGAAACTGTGGAACGGTCTGCCGGAGTCTGTGTTTCCTGATAAGTACAATATGGGTGTCTTCAAAGCAAGAGAAAACAGGTATCTTCTAGGAAGGCGTGATCCATCCTAGACCGTGTGATTGCTTACCATCAGGCAAGGCACGGTCAAACGCCAACCTATAGTATGTAAAAAAAAACACTAACTTATCAACGGTGTTGTTGACTATCTAATACACCGAGAAACTTATTAAAATCAGGAATTATTGTTTAATTATTAAAATATTGATAATGTTTACCAGGTTTCTAAGGAAAAACTGCCCTTATGGTTTTTTCATTTGGAGGTTCGATTTGACATGAAATAAAAACAATTCAACTGTCTTAATTTCTTTTTGAGATTTAAAAAAAAAATCATTTTCAATTTAATTATTGTTTTTACTCTGAAAAAGACGTAATTTTTTTTTGTTATGATGTCCAGATCGAAAGCTGTATTGTTTTTGAAATTTATATATGTCGGAAGTGTAAGTTAGCCTTTTCCGCAGGGCTCGGTTTTGGGTCCCGCCCTGTGGAACGTCTGCTACGCTGACGACACCCTGGTGACGGCGAGCTGAAGTCGGAGCCGCGCTCGTGGTGGACCGAATAGGGATGTTGGGTTTGAGGGTCTCCATCAGCAAAACGGAGGCCCTCTTGTTCCACGGTCCACGGTGAGGGCCCCCACTGAGAGAATCCATCTCCGTCCAAGGTTCGGTGGTGGAAGTGAGGGCCCAGATGAAATATCTGGGCCTCACCCTGGACGGCAGATGGAGCTTCGGGTCGCACTTCAAGGCGCTCGCTCCAAGGCTCGTGAAGGCCGCCGCGGCGTTGGGAATGCTACTACCCAACGTCGGGGGACCGGGCTCGCCGTGCCGGCGCCTCTATGCCGGCATCGTGCGAAGCATGGCACTGTACGGTGCTCCCATATGAGTGGACGCTCTCACTGAGCGCAATACGGCCCAGCTGCGGAGGGCGCAGAGGGTTATCTCGGTGTGAGCTATACGGGGGTATCGTACAGTGTCGTGGACAGCGGCGACACTTCTCGCGGGTGATCCGCCTTGGGCTCTCCAGGCGGAGGTTCACGCGGAAGTGTACCGGTTCCATGCGAGCCTACGGGCGACCGGTGTGCGGCCCAGAGAGGAGGAGGTTGGACGAATCAGGACTCTAGCCCAACGAGCCCTGATTCAAAGGTGGAAGGAGGATTTGAGGTCCCCCAGTGCAGGTCTGGTGACGGTCGAGGCGATCCGCCCTCACATCGTGCGCTGGGTCGAAAGGCAGCACGGCGTCCTGTCCTATCGGCTGACGCAGATGCTTACCGGGCATGGTTGCTTCGGTAAGTATTTGTGCAAAATTGAAGTTTTTGCCAGACGGGAGGTGACGCCGGCCTGTCACGAGTGCGGTGCGGCGGAAGACACGTCGCATCATACTCTGGCAGAATGCCCAGGATGGGGACCTCAACGCCACAGCCTGGCGGCGGTCCTAGGTGGAGACCTCTCTCTCTCGAACGTGATTCATTCCATGCTCGAGAGTGAGAGATGCTGGTCGGCCATGGTCGACATGCGAGGCTGTAATCTCGCAGAAGGAGGCCGCGGATCGGGAACGCAAGGGTGACGCCTCTGCAGACCCGCGCCGCCGAGCTCGATCGGGGAGGCGTAGGCGACAATTCGCCCACCTCCTCCCACCACCCTGAATAGAGCCGTCAGGCAAGGGGGTAACCACTCTCGGTGTACCCTGAGAGCCCCCTAGCGTGCAGGCCGTCACAGTCGTGTGCGTAAGCGTTCCTGTGGCGCCTCCTCACAGCGGATGTAAGGTACTGTTGGTTTTAGTGGGTATGCCTTGAACCGCCGCTCGCCCAATGGCGGGCGGCATCAAGGAGAGCCCCACATAACCTCCCGCTCGTCGGCGGGGAGTATGCATAAGGCGCATTTAGGTTTAAGCAGAAAACCTGGGCAGTGGAGGCGAGTGTTTGATCACTTAAAGCTTCTTAAGCCTACACCTTGGTCACAACTCCAAGGCACTGCTTGGGTTCCTGTCATAATAGTTCCTGTCAGAATAGTGCGAGATCGTAACGATAAGTTATATCCTAACCCCGTACGCCCGTAGCTTTTGATATAGGCCATTCCTTTCAATTTGTTTCCGACATATATATACCCCTTTCTACTCAGGAGTTTTTGATGTGGTAGAATTTGTTTGATGTGACATCAAACATGATGACAATACATTTTTCCTGTTAGAAGAAATCAAACAGATCTTGTTATCTCTTTACTACACAAAGCCTTGAAAATGCTGAACAGTAGATGTAGTCATCTGGTCTACAAGAGGCGCAACTAGTAAAAGTATATAATCTTTAGTTTTAACCAATCTTTAATTTCAAATGTAGCGTCAGTAGCTCAGTGCTTCGGGCGTTGGATTCACGATCAATAAGTCGTGGGTTCAAATCCTGGACATTGGACTACTGGCGTGGCTCATTGACACAAGCATGCAAGGTTACTAGGAGGGGTAAAGCGAATACTAGTAGTAGGTATGTGACCCATACTGCTAGTAATCTTTAAAAAAAAATTAGCAAGACCAAAAGCAAGTTCAGTCAAATCACTTCTTCTTGATTTTTTTATTGCACTTAAGAGTAAGTTCAATACAATCTATGATTTAATTCTAACCAGATTTTTACGTAGTGATATTTTAAAGAACAGCCATTAAGAGGACTTCGTACGAACGACACTTTTGAAAAATAGATTTTTACCAAAAATATTGGTGTCGCGCTGAGCCCCAAGCTTACCCCTTACCGTGCGATAGAGAGAACTACAGCTCGAACTGATTGTACCTTCGTAACATTAAGAAAATCGACCTTTTCGATTCGTAATCCCCTGTGTCCTCCTCGAAATCTGGACCGATTTTAATATTTATTTCGTTAAAATGCAGTACAGGGTCTGAGCTATGCCCGCACGTTTTGCTTTTTTGGTTTATGTTAGTAATAATTAATTTGCTGAATGTTTGCAAATGTAAATAAAAAAGTAGATTTTTCTATTATATTAATCAATTAATAAAAAAAACAAAACGTACAGTCATGGCAGAGGTACGTATATATCGCATGGTATTTTTTTTCTTCTGTATCTTCATTATCCTAGGAGGAAACAGGGGACTACGTTTGTATGAAAAAAATGTCGACTGATTTCCTCTTAACTCCTCACTCAAACCGAATGACGAAGGTTTATATAACAACTAGTCGACCCGTCCGGCTTCGCCCGGGTGCAATTTAACACGTGTATTTAGCCGTAACCGCTATGTGCATTTTGAATCTGTAATATCTTCAAAAATATTCGTTTCAATTTCACGCTGTAAAGGGCCCTATTGATCTATATTAAATGCACAATGTATTTAAGGTACCTAATTGGATAAGGGTTAATGCTATATTGTTTAAAATCGCTTCGTAAATAAACCATTATTTTTTGTAAAAGTAAAGGATAATAAATGGTTATTGTGGGTTATCCCTAAGAGGTAGACATATACCATCGCGGACTTTTTTGTAGATCTTTTTAAGGTGTTCAATACTGTAGTACATTATTTTGATCTATCTCGAAGGGTTCAGCCAGCGTTTGCAATGTAAGTGCAAAAAAATGTGTTTATTTACGACATCACATTAGAAATCGCTACAATTATCAGTGTTTCTCTACTATATTATGTATGTATTATACATATAAACCTTCCTCTTGAATCACTCTATCTATTTAAAAAAACCGCATCAAAATCCGTTGCGTAGTTTTAAAGATTTAAGCATACACAGGGATATAGGAACTGAGAAAGCGACTTTGTTTTATACTATGTAGTGATATTTGAAGATCATTTTGAAATTTGGAAAGATGAGTCTTTCATATACTAAAATACTTTTCAAATATTCATAAGGATTATGACGTCACTTCGCCTTTCTTTAATTGAGATTAAACTTTACAATATAAGCGTATATACAAAAATAAGTGATGAGGTAATGGTTAAAATCAATTTTGCAATTTAATCTATTCAAAAAGGGCATAAACGCCAAATGACGTCATATATACGGTTGACTAGCGATATGTCTGCTTTAACAAACAAAGCAAAAGCATTATCTTATTCCGCCGTATATGCGACGTCATCACATATGTTTTACTTTTTATCTCCGAAACTAATAAACCAAGAAATCAAAGGTATTTTTTTAAATGCAAGACATATAAACAAAGAAACCATATTTCTGTTTTAAGAGCTTAATATTTTTAATTTATTGTCAATTTGCTGACTCCGTGAGAATGAATCACCGAGGACTTGGACACCGAAACCATCACTTCACTGCGTTAGTCACTACCCCAAACTCACGCTCATCCCCCTTATTTTTAAGGAATAATTATAACATACATGTAAAAACTAAGAAAAATAGATGTATAAGATATGTTTCGGATTTCCTTCCACTCCTAACGACGACGAATGATAAAAGATAATCGAATAATCGAATCGTCATCAATATCTATGGCGTTGGAGTAGGGTAGTAGTCACTTCCGTCGTTTTGACAGTCTTGACCCTTTATATGCCATCGACAGTCTGACTAAAGTCTCAGTCGCGCGCGGGCTCTCAGGAAGTGAAGTATCCCTGGATAGTGTTAGGTTAGGTTTATGAGTTTAACCTTTAAACGGAGAGCCTGAGAATTCTGTTAAAAGACGTCTTTAAGCCTACACCTTAGTCACAAGTCTGAGGCACTGCTTAGGTTTCTCTCGTAATTATTAGAGATCACATTTGATTATTTATCGGTTCAGTAAAAGTATCAATGCATTGCATTTACCCAATAGTCCATTCAATATCACTACCCCTTTTAGTATTCATCAATATTCCCCTCTTCCTCCTTCTTTCCTTATCACTAAAATCCCCGACATATAACTGGCTAGTATATTCTAATAACACAAAACTTCTTTTGTTATAGAAAATCTGGTAATAAAGAGATAAGAAACGCTGAAAATGTCACTCCCCTTTTATATGCTGTTCTATAAAATTTAAAGACTTGCCCGTAACTCCGATATTCTATACAAATTGCATTGAAATTGTAATAAAATGAAAATTTATCAAAATCCCTCTCAAATCCCGAGTAATGTAAGGAAGTGAGTATAAATGCAGTAATGATAGTAACACCTTCTACTGGATATCGCTGTTAATACGATGACGTCTATATTTCTTCCAACGACTTTACACCTTGAGGTTTCTTTCGCATATTTTACTCAAAGTTGGAGAAAATATATTTACAAGGTTTAGTTACAATTGTTGCCTTATTTTAAAGACACGAAATCACGCCATTAGAAACCAATTTATACGAATTTTTGTTCAAGAAAATATCAAGTAATATGCACTTTAGACGGAAACTGAATACATAAAACCTTCATAATTGTGTTCCAGCATCATGACACACAAATATAATGCGCATCCAGTGACTCCACTGATAACTGACTCAAATTTATTGGGACAGAGGTTATGTATTATGTATACTTGAAATAAAATAAAAAGAACCACTCCCGAATATAAAGTTATCAACGGTGTTACTTACTTCACTTCTTTTCTCCATGCACTGAAGTAGTATTGACTGAGTAATAATTGTTTGTATGGAAAATCAAGCTTATAAGACTCGAGAGAGTCGTTACTCGGACAATGAACTGGTATAGTAAAAGAATTTGTGTATATAAAAATATTAATATTTTGATTCAATCTTTATTTAAATTAGTATATTATTATAAAATCAATTTTGAAATAAATATAACTTTGTAAACCTACGCCTATTTTAGGAGTTTCTAATAGTTTCATTAATTAAAACAATAATATTTATTTAATAAAACTCTAATAGAAACTGATACTAAAAGATGAAAATATAATAAAATATAACCTTAATACCAGGAATCTGAAAATATGGTAGGGCTTGTAACTCAGTTACAGTTTTACGGAACGTTTTTAACCCCCGATGCTAAAACCACAGGTTGTTACAAGCGTAACATGTTTATCTGTAGGTCTGTTTATGGAATAGTAGCGTCCGAGATAATAGACCGATTCAGATGAAGTTTTATTTGTTTGAAAGGTAATTTAATCGAGATAGTCCTTAGCTATGTATTGTGAAGATCTGTTCACCCGTTTGAAGACTATCAGCTCATTGCTCACTTGAGAGCTAAGTGACTGTTTATATCTTCTGAAGCAATTCGTAAGACCTTGGTTGTTCCTGTTATATCAGATTTTATAATATTTTAAATAGGGGGTTGTTTGATTTTTTATCGTCTATTATCTTTATTCGTTCAAAATGGCGTCCAATCCTTTGCATTTGCAACTCACACTAAAAGTTACATATATAAAAATTATAAATGTGAAAGTTTGGATGTTTAGATGTTTGTTACTCAATCACTTAAAAACGGCTGAACGAATTTCAATGAAATTTGGCACATAGATACTTTAATACCTGGATTAACAACCAGGCTACTATTTATCCCAAAATATTAGAGCTCCTGCGGGATAATAATAAAATATGTTTACCGTCGTAACCTCCTGAATAATTTTGTTTAACAAAAATATGTTGCATATTATATAAATCTAAAGACGATACGTGATAAATTGAACCCATACAAAGCCGGGGCGGGTCGACTAGTACTATAAAAATAGAAACATAAAACTACACCATTTTAGTTTATTACAATATACATATCATATTCGTGCCACGTACTAACAAAGTATCTCCAGAATATATTAAATTATTAAAGTGGCTCTGGTGACGAATAGTAATTCAGTCAAGTGCGATATAAAAAAAATATGTAGATAACATATCGTAACACGAGTGTGAAATTTTGCATTTTATGATCTGAAAATATTATATAGCATAACGGTTTTGAAAGTAAAAGCATAAAAAATGTTAGTAACTTACGATTATGTTAAGTATTAATAGAAGAATTATGTTAACTTTTAGATATTAATAATATATTTACCAACTTTAAACCCAATTCATATTCAATTATTAAAAAGTTGAGTTCGGATCATTTTGGGCAATTAATCTCCTTTAACTGTGAGTTAAAAAAAGGAAATAAAAATAAAAAGATTGTGTTTGTTCCTACGAACTCCAAACGTATGGAGAAATTTAAAGGTAGTATTATAGCAAAACTCACATACTTAAATTTTGACAACTATAACCCTGATATGTTATATAACACACTATTTAAATTAATAAAATCAGAGTTTACTGCTATATTCACTACCAAGACAGTCAATTCGGGTGGTCTCTTGTCATTTAATGATTGGGCAACTGTTGGTATTCATCGAAGTAGAGAAAAACTATATCAACTTTATAATGAGAGATCATACAACCATTCAGAGTCCTTTATAGCCTTTGTTAAAGCATATTCAAAGTTATTTAAAAAAGTGTGTTCCATGGCAAAGTCGGTACATATTAAACAAAAAATTTATAAGACAAAATAAAAATGACATGGAATATTATCAATTGGGAAACTGGAAGAGTCAGAGATCGTAACTTCAAGTATAATCTCATTTATAATAACATTAACATCAAAACTGATCAGGAAGTTGCATCCACGTTTGAAAAATATTTCTCTGACATTCCAATCTCAACAACTTGTTCTCTCATTTCATCTGCCAGCGTTGCTGAATCATTATTGCTAGAAAATGTTAAAAAATGTGATGTACTGTTCGAATTTAGTACTGTCAACAGTAAAGATATAATTAAAACATTTAAAACCCTAGATATGAAGAAAACAGCTGATATTTGGGGTATTTCTGTTAAAATAATTAACTCCATAATTGATGCCATTGCACCGTATCTAGCTACTATTTTCAATACTTGTATTAAACGTGGCGTGTTTCCTGACCTGATGAAGCATAGTAAAGTAACGCCTATATTTAAATCTGGATGTATAACTGATCCAAATAATTTTCGACCCATCTCAGTATTGCCAACGCTTAGTAAAATTTTTGAAAAACTAATTTTAAACCAAATGTTGATTCATTTTAATTCACAGAGACTTCTCCATGTGAAACAATTTGGTTTTACTAAGGGTTGTTCAACAACGGATGCCGGTGTCGAATTAATTAAGAATATCTTCGAGGCCTGGGAGGAATCACAGAATGCACTTGGAATATTCTGTGACTTATCTAAGGCCTTCGATTGTGTACAACATGCGACTCTGGTCAGAAAGCTGCGCCACTATGGCATCAAAGGAACTGCGCTCGACCTTATGAACTCCTATCTAAACAATAGGGTTCAAAGGGTTGACGTGAATGGCAAGAGATCTCCTGGGGCTCGTCTGGATATGGGGGTCCCCCAGGGTTCTATTCTTGGACCATTTCTCTTCCTCATTTATATAAACGACCTGCCAAACCTTGTAGAAAAAAAGAACAAGATAGTATTGTTTGCTGATGACACTTCACTAATATTTAAAGTGAAACGCTATCAAACTGAATATGACGATGTAAACAATGCTCTCTCTGATATTGTACATTGGTTCAGTGCTAATAATCTAATGTTAAATAGTAAGAAAACTAAATATATAAAATTTACGACACCCAATGTTAAGAAAATAGAGACTGGTGTATTTATAAATGGAGAGGAGTTGGGACCGGTGGAATCTACCGTATTTTTGGGCATCACTGTCGATTCTAAATTGCAATGGGGCCCCCATATTGAGAGGTTGGCCAATAGACTCAGCTCTGCAGCATACGCGGTTAAGAAAATACGCCAATTAACTGATATAGACACGGCTCGTTTAGTTTACTTTAGCTACTTCCATAGTATAATGTCTTACGGCATTCTACTTTGGGGTAACGCAGCCGACATAAACACGATTTTCATACTGCAGAAGAGGGCTATTGTTAAATACTAATAGAAATAACTAAAATATGTTATATACCGTCTATTAATATCAATATCATATTATTAAATATACGAGAAAGGAATTAAAAGATTACTTTTGACGTATTAGCAATTTCAAAATTCTTCTATCTTCAACGGTGAAAGGAGATCTAGATCTGGCTCCCTGGGGAAAAATATCCTGTAACTAGGCTAAAATATGTAGTTCTTTTTTGACGTGTTAACAGATTTTATACTTGAAAATACACGTCTTTTACCGCAACACTGTAATTTTAGATACCGTAATGATGTCTATTCATGATAGTGACGTGAAGGTGAGGTAAGGAGTCTTCAGAAATTTTCAGATCTTTCTAAAATGACACGTCGTTTATGTCGCAACAGATATTCACATAAATATCCTTTAAACTTAAACCATATAATATAGAAGACTCGCTTTAAAAACTACAAGAGTTACTACTAGATATTTATAAATTTTGTATGTAGAAACTTAAGTGTATTTAATTGAATTGATCTCCTGAAAATTTGATACTGGCAACCCAAAAATAATGAAGATAAGCTCTGGAGATTAACTTCTACCTAGAGAATATAACTAAATAAATAACCAATACTGACTTTAAGAACGTTATATGAGCGAATGAAAATATTTTGTTCATTCTCTCATATAATGTATACTAATATTATAAAGAGGTAAAGTTTGTGGTTATAGGGGGTAATCTCTAGATCTATAGAACCGATTTAGATAATTCGTTTACCTATAGAAAGCCAAATTATATGTGTATTATAGGCTATATATTAACCCGAAATATGAAAAGACTTATTCGTGGTATAAGGTCGGATTTGCTGTTGCTGCTGTTGAGGTTTAAAACTTACATGAAATTTAATTTTTCTTCGGTGCTGATATTAATAATTATTTTTAATAAAGCGTATGTTAAAAAGGTCTTTTCACTGTACATAAACAGTCTTAACAATGTAATAAATAAATTACGCGATTGTCTGAAAAATGTTAAATCTATGAAATCAATAGCCAATAATATATATTAACGGCTGAAATCGATATAATCAATATCAATCTTGTGTATCTAGTGTTTCTAAAACTTGTGTAAAAGAAAATTTTTGCAAAATCTACTAGTCAGTACTACATCAGTATTGGACTACTAGAAAAGTTTAAAATATAAAAAAAAACTTTATTTATGTCTAAACAGTTCATTAATAAAAGTATATTTATTGTAAGCATTGAATATAGAATCTATATATTCCTGAACCTCCCTTATTTTTCTAGAAAGAAAATAATACGCAAGATGTACATTAAGGCAGAATTTTATGACAAAATAGGGTGAAGAGGTCACTCCAGTTATAATGAAGTCGCACTAGTCTCAAGAGACCATCCTCGTCCTGTTTGTATATCACCAATTACAGGCATCACAAATAAAATGGACGTTACACTTATTATATTATTTTATGATAAATAAAATATTAACAGTATAAGAACTATACTGCTTGGGGCTTGATATCCAAGAGCAGGTTTAAAGACGTCTAACAAATATTAAAAACTACACTCACGTGCTCCTCGATAGCGGAGGTCCAAACAACACTACACTATTAGTCTCAATTCTTTAATATGCTATTATACTGCACGATATCACTAGACAGACTCAATACTATCGAAACAAAAGTATATTGTCTACTCGAAATAAGATAAAACTACCCGCGAATATTAATTTATAGACGGTGTTGCTAGCAAAAATATATTCAATTCTCCCAATCTGTACTAGGAAAGCTAGGACGACTGGAAAATATGATAACTCTTGTGCGCCTATTTGAGTGAAAGGGTCTGATTATATGTATGAT
Organism: Limenitis camilla; assembly: GCA_905147385.1. Lineage (NCBI taxonomy): Eukaryota > Metazoa > Arthropoda > Insecta > Lepidoptera > Nymphalidae > Limenitis > Limenitis camilla. The sequence continues at coordinate 557,812 of LR990231.1, forward strand.
TATCTACCTTCAGAGATTGAGAAAAAAAATGTTTGAAGTGAAACTTCTTTAGAATCGTTGTGATTTCAAACCGGATGCAACGGAAAAAACGACAGGTAAGAGACACAAATACAAAAATGTGTAGGAAAGAATGAGACAGAAATATACATACTAACAGGTAAGAGACACAAATACAAAAATGTGTAGGAAAGAATGAGACAGAAATATACATACTATTTTATATTATTATATATATTCATCTCATTCTTTTGTCGATTTACTGAAGTTTCACTTCTATCGTGTGTGAATCGCACACACACCTTTTTAATATTTTTTTTTTAATATTTGCATAACAGAAATTGGATTTAAGTGTACTCATAAACTATTAAAAATAATGTATAATAAATAAAAAAGATACAGCAAATAACTCGTGGGACATTAGCAACACCGTTGATAACTTCATATTCGCGGGTACCTTTTATTTTATTCCAAGACTGCATATAACCGCTGTTCCGATAAATTTGAGTTAGTTGTCACACGGAGCTCGCCTGGTGACTATTAGGCAGCCCTAAGGCAGTGGTGTGGTGTCGTGATGATGGGCTCCATATGACCTTAGTAAGGTTAGGACTGTGAGTTTTTTTTGTATTGGTTACTCGGTGTTCTGTTGTAAGTGCATATAATTATTGTCTTGTACATGTAACGGTCCCCTGTAAGGTCCAATACATTTAAAAAAAATGCATTAAAATCAATAGAGATAAAGTAAACAAAGCTTGTGTATAGTCTATGTCTCGGTAATTTAATTATAAGATTTTGAACAATATTTCCATCGTCAACAGCTGACGCGGCAAAAAGTAAGTTATATAGAAAGTTTGACACAGGACGCTATTTATCATCTCGTTAGGACACATACACCATACACATTACACATATGGCTTCTTTTGCTTTTCAAAAAAGTTTCGAATGTCATTAAGTATAAAGAATATTAGCAAAAACTTATTGATAATAGATAAAAAAATATGTCGGAGAATAGTAAAAGACTATCGAATAATCGAATCGTCGGTATCTAAGTCGTTGGAGTAGGGTGATGGTCACTTCCATTGTTTTGACAGTCTTGACCCTCGACCCTTTATATGCCATCGACAGTCTGACTGAAGTCTTAGTCATGCGCGGTCTCTCAAGAAGTGAAGTAGTCTTTGAATAGTGTTGTGTTATACAGTACAGTGTTAGTGCTAGGAGTGCTGTCCGATCAAGGTCACGTGAGTATCTTACAATCTAGTTGTCACGTCTTGTATTAGGTCAGTGGAGGTGAGTGTCTCGATCGGATAAAGGATGTCCTTAAGCCTACACCTTGGTCACAAGTCCAAGGCACTGCTTAGGTTTCTCTCGTAATCGTTAGAGACCATATTTGATTATTTATCGGTTCATTAGAGGTACATACGTTTCGTATACCTAATAGTCTATTCAATATCATTCCCCCTTGTAGTTAGTGTTCCCCAATATTTCCCCTCACCTCCTTCCTTCTCATCATTAAAATCCCCGAGAAATATATACACCATTCGTACAAATTATTCGTCTTTTTAGGAATACAAATAAAACGAGAACTAAATTAACATCTTGTTATGATTTTCATTATTTAGTCAAGATTACGGTGACGTATGTAACCTGGATCTGAACGAGGAACTACTAAATAAACTGGAACGTTTACAGAACACGTGTATACGTTTCATCTTTGGATTACGTAAATACGACCATATTAAACCTTTCCGATCAAAGCTCAACTAGTTACCAATAAGAGAACGCAGGTTCACTAGAATCCTCCGTCTCACCTTCAAACTCTTAAATTGCTCTGACTCTCCAAAATATTTATCAAACAATTTTATGTTTTGTGCCGACAATAATGACAGGTTGCTTCGTTCGGGAGAGAGTCTTTTACTCTTTTGCAGTGTTCGCGGTACGTTTGTGGAACTCTCTTCCAGTTGCGATTAGGGAGGCGCCTACGTGTGCGTCTTTCATGCGTCAAGTGAAATTTTTTATGCACCTAGTCTGGGGTTCACATCGACATAATAATAGTCCGTCAATGTTTTCCTTATTTGCATATAGATAGATAATTATGTGTATGAATGTTTATAGTGTATGATATTTAATATGTGTATGTATGTATGTTACTTATAGTTTTTTTTACTGTTTGCACGCCTAGCCACACTTTCTTCTATGTCTGGGGTCAGCTGGTAGAAAAAGTTCGTAGCATTAAGCTCGCCTCTTGTACACCATAGTGCAAAGAAGTATTTAAAAAAATATATATATATAATAAGAAGGTAAAGTTTGTGAGGTTGTAGAAAAAAATAGACAGCCACATTATTTGTGAGTGTCATAGAACCGAAACCCGAAATATGAAAATACATTTTCGTGATAGTCGGATTTGCAAGAGGAGTCGAACAACAAACGGTCGAACTAAAACGTTTTTTTGAGAAGAGATATATATGTGGTCGGCAATTTAGTTATGTGATTTAGGTTCATTCCTATATTATATACTTCATTACATATTATAAATTAAATTCCCATGCTGCGTTTGCATGTTTGCTAAAAACTCAAAAACTACTGTATAGATTACACCAATAGACAGAGTAGTGATTCATGAGCAAGGTGTAGACGAATTTTTTTTTTGGATTTTTTGTAAATTTGTTGAAATATGACAATAATCGTTGAAAATGTCGGAAAAATTCAAGCTGCCTGGGAGCTTTCACTGAAAACGCTGTCTAATCCCTTTTTATAACAAATAAGATATGAGAATACTTTGTTCCAGGAACTTGCTGCCGCCACACCAACACAACGCAACTGGCGAGGCATCCTCATCGCCTTGCTGGTGATAGCCGCTGTGCTGGGGCTGATAGTGTTCAGCATAGCGCTCCTCACCCCCGCTGCGGATGATGGCAGGGGTCGCGGCAAGAGACCAACCCTGAGTGATGTGCTGGCGGACCACTACAAGCCTTTTAACGGGACTTGGCTCACAGGTATGTGTTAATTAAAGATATTCTAAGATAAACCGCCTGTTCAAGACAAAGATAATAATTTATTAATGCAATAACCTTCAGGATCACTGTGACTACACTCAGAATTTGACTTCTTTATTGCTATAAAATGACCTTTAAAAATCCCTATCCTCTGTGATAAAAAAATAATTCAAATCTTGGATGAGAAAGAGACTGCTTTCAACGTTTGTCTTGTCGATTTTTGAAACAACTGAAGGTTTTTAATTTTTAAGTGAAAAAATAGGATCACTTCATTGTCATTCTCTGTTTGATCCTTTTTCTCAGTAACGCATACTGTAGAAACGTGTATATTTTAACATTTGCGAAATAATCAAAACCTGTAGGTTATTTGACGTTTATCTTGAATCAAACAAATTATTAGAAACAATGTATAATAGCAAACGTAACAGGATAATCCGAAAAATATGAATCTATTTTGCTACAATTTATTAAAAATTAATTGAGGATAATTTGGATCAACACTATTACTTATCACTTGTTATTGTAAATTTGTTTTGCAAAATAATTTGATAAATCGTTTTGTTTTTCTTTTCCATCGACAAACATGTTTGTTTTCAGTTAATCTATTGACATAAACTTCTAATATTCATTGACTTGTTTTTCACCTGTAATATAAGAGACAACATAAAACTAACTGAAATTATTAGTAACAAGATTGTTGAATAATTTATTCATATTATTAAGAGAAAACTATAAAATAGCTGTAATCTTAAAATTATTTCTTATTTGGGCGTAAGTATAAAAATTTGTGGTTTCTTGCCATAATAATGTTTTACGATTCATCTGGAAAATTGACTTAAACTGTCTGTACATTTTATAGCTTATTGTAGTTAAAAAATATCTTTATTTAATAGCCTATATACATTTCAAGATGAATCCAGACAGCCTTTACTTTGCTTTTATATTAATTTTACGTTTTCTTTCAATCAGTTTGATTAGGTATGGAAGGGTTCATAAAACTGGTAAATTTATATTTAGATTCCAAATATAATTATGTGAAATATTTTGATATCAAATATTCTAACCTTCTTGTTGTTTCAAGCTACAAATTATTAATTCATTTCAATCAGCTGTGTATGCAGCACTATCCGCGCTCAATCCCTCAGGCACTATGTTTTTTTTTTAGATAAAAACTAACCTATTTTTTTATACGGGTTACGAAGTATCCGTATACCAAATTTCATTCGGATCGATTTAGCCCTTTTAACGTGTTGCGTGCCCAAACAAACAAAAACTTCAAAAACTATTTTTATATTCTATTACTTATTTCACGCATCGTACAATACTTTTTTGCATAAATCTCTAATGTACACATACGACATGTCTACGATTTTATAGTATAGATAATTAAAGTAGTAAAATAAGCAGTGATAGCCCTACTTGATATAACGGTGCAGGTAAACATCGTGAGGAAACCTGCACTCCTGAGAGTTCCCTAAAGTTCTCAACAGTGTGTGAAGTCTGCCAACCTGCACTAAGCCAGCGTGGTGGAGTATGGCCTATCCCCCTTTTCATTCTGAGGAGGAGAATTAGTAGAATACGGCCATTTTTTGTTACTAATCCGATTTTAAAAATTTCTTTCACTGATAGAAAACTACACTATTCGTGAGTGACAAAGGTGATGTAGTGTTGCCATAAACATTTTTTAATTAATAGAATATGGCCATTTTTTGTTACTAATCCGATTTTAAAAATTCTTTCACTGTTAGAAAACTACACTATTCCTGCGTGACATAGTTCATGTAGTGTTGCCATGTACATTTTTTAAGTTATAGAATATGGCCATTTTTTGTTACTAATCCAATTTTAAAAATTCTTTCACTGTTAGAAAACTACACTATTCCTGCGTGACATAGTTCATGTAGTGTTGCCATGTACATTTTTTAAGTTATAGAATATGGCCATTTTTTGTTACTAATCCAATTTTAAAAATTCTTTCACTGTTAGAAAACTACACTATTCCTGCGTGACATAGTTCATGTAGTGTTGCCATGTACATTTTTTAATTAGCAGTGGGCATTAATGGGTGATGATTATAATAGATAATGAATGCACTTTCAAAGGAAACTGAATAGTAGGGGCTTGGGACCCTAGAGCGCTTTAATATTACACAATATTCACTCTACTAATTAATCGCTACTGAGTCAAACCAACGTTATCAACAGTGTTGCTAGCATATGATACATTTTACATCAAATGCCTCTCTTTTCCATGTATTAATGTATTATAGAAATATCAAGAGTCAGTATATCACAAAACTCATAAAATATGAAGGTCCATTACGTCAAAGAGCCCTTCCACCTCCACAGCCACTAAATTATATAAACACCGCAAACCTTTCCGAACAAAATCGAAGGAAACCCTAAATTATTGTCGCCCAAATGTACCCTAACGTGCCCTAACGCGCCCTAACGCGTTCAAGCTAAAATTTATATTCCTACATACAGATAGATTTATTTTTTACGTGACCTATTTTTGTTAGTATATTTATTTTATTTTATTCCAAGACTGTATATAACCTCTGTTCGAATATACTTGCCCGGTGACGATTATGACTATGCTGTGGTGTGGTGTCGTGATGCTGGGCCTCCATTACTAAGGTGTGCAGTAAGTGTTTAATATTGTTTACTCGGTGTTCCGTTGTAAGTGTATAAGCGTGTTACTGTGCGGTAACACTCCCATGTAGATAACAACAATAACAATATTATTAACTACTTTAAACAAAGTTTACTGTGTGAAATCATTTGAATGACACAAATATATGATACAAAAGTTATATGTTGTAGATACAGTGTGTTTACTCGAAACAAAATAAAAGGAACAACTTGGCAATAATTAAGCTTGACCCACCACCACAGTGTTGCTAAGGTAAGAATCTATATAAAAAATAAGTATACCAATTCAACTCAAATTTGTTAGTCACCAGAATTTTAATGGCGAGCGAAAAATAGCTGCTCTCAAAACTTGTTAAAACTGGAATCCTCGAAGACGTAACTTCGCGAACTTTCTGGAACTGTCCACAAAAAATAGACTATAGAAATATTAAATTTATTAATAAAGTTTTGCTACTTCAATAATAACGTCAAAAGGAATGATAATATACTTAAGGTATTATTCTATTTTGGTAATCATTCTAAATTATTTTACGGTCTTCTTTGTCGTTTAATTTGTAAATAATCTTGAAAGCCACTTCCAAGGAAGTAATATTACGACATAAACCTAAACTTAGGTTTAAACAGTGTAACTAAGCAATGAAGGCTAATGTTGGAATTCTGCTAATACATGACGAACTCCCATAAAAACTTTTAATTACAAGAATCAACACAAATTTATATATGACTAATTCCCGAAGACATAAACGCTCACACAGCGCGACATGCACTTCATCCCCTATTTCAACTCGTTCAAGCCCTTTTTCCAGAATAAAAAGTAGCTTATGTCCTTTCCCAGGCAATAATCTATTTCTACACCAAATTTCATTAAAATCATTTCAGTGGTTAACGCGAAAACGTAACAAACTAAAGTACTTTCGCATTTATAATATGTTTAATTATAATCTGACATTCTAATAATATTTTTAAAAATTTCTGACATTTCTAGTACTCATACCTTAAATGGTCCCATAGAGTCTTTTGATCCCCATGCGAAGTAGGATCGATAGGCATTAAAAAACTTTTTTTTGGATATTAGCACTTTTTTCGCTAACCGTAAATTTTTTCAAAAATCTGTGAATGCAGTTCAGAATATCTTAAAAAGTTATGGATGGTCTCCTAGGAACTTTTTCCTGTAACTATAACGGTTAAGGTAGCTGCCCTTACTGACCCGTCTCAAAAATCCACCCTGTATATATAAAAATGAATCCCTATTTCCCTTGTTCACGGCATCACGGGTAAACGGCTGGACCGATTTCGCTATTATTTTTTTGTGTTTGTTATTATGTAAGAAGAAATTAAGAAAGTTGCGCGCAAAATTATAATATTGAAGAAAACTTAACGGCCATATTTACTTTACGTTTATGGCGTTTGACATAACTGTCAGTCGTTTAACCAATATTCATAGTTAAGACAGAACAACCTCTGTCGGGTCAGTTCGTATATTAGGTTGGGGAACAAGTTTCTTCGTATTTTTTAAGAAAATCCAAACCATTTTTTTAATATAGTTTATTTACATTTAACCAAAGTATGTAGGTACCATTTTGATCGATAACTTTTTTCCATCTTGTAGGTAGGGACATGATCCCATTGCTATAAAAATCTTGGGGCTTCTTTTTGATCAAAAAACTGCGATAAGTAGTTTTGGCAGTCCTCTCGTGATGTTAACCTGACACTGCCTAAAGAATTCTGAAGAGACCGAAACAGGTGGAAATCTAAAGGTGCAAGGTCAGGACTATACGGCGGATGCATTAACAACCCCCAGCCAAACTCTCTTAATTTTTGCTGAGTGACTAAAGATGTGTGAGGTCTAGCGTTATCATGATGAAAAACCAAACCCCTTCTGTTGATTAATTCCGGCCGCTTTCTCTCAACTTCTTGCTTTAATCTCATCAGTTGTTCGCAGTAGAGTTCAGAATCGATGGTCCTGCCTGGTGGTAACAGCACATAATGAATAATGCCCTTCCAATCCCACCACACACACAGCATCACATTGTTGCGAGTTAACCCGGGTTTCGCCACAGTCTGTGAAGCCTGACCGGCCTTTGACCACGTCCTTTTTCGCACGTACTTGTCGTACGTGATCCACTTTTCATCACCAGTTATCAGAATCACAAATGAGTACACGGTTCATTAGGTTTCTTTCAGTGAGCTAGTGAGGTTCCCAAATATCGAGCTTTTTTGTGTACCCAGTTTTTTTCAAATGCGCCAAAACTGTTTTGCGGTCAATTCCCAGTTCTTCAGCTACGTCGTAGCTACTGATATGCCGATCTTGCTCCACTTTTTCAAAAATGGCATCTATTCTATCCGTAATAGGGCGACCAGAGCGAGGTGCATCTTTGACATTAAAATTTCCGGATTGAAAACGCTTAAACCAAATTTGTGCTACTCTCACAGACACTGCACTAGGTCCATAAACATCGCATATTGATACCAAAACCAGACAGACACAAATAGTATAGCCTAAGAGATTTTATTACAAGTTCATACATACTATAATGCTAAAATACTTTTCCCCCAACCTATTATAATATGGATCATCTATGAGCATTGAGCATTAAACTGACTGCTGTTATAAATCATCGGTTGTAACCTAAAAAAGAAAAATATGCAAAATATCTGCTAGATGGACGGCTCGAACTATATATTATTGGATTAAACATTATTCATTTTTTCTATAAACCTTAGCTAGAAAAATTCGCTCGGATCTCTACTAGTTTTTTCAGAGGATTAGTTTTAAGGAATTTTCTAGATTCGATATTCTTTTTCGTGTAGGTGTAATATTACTAAAAATATTCCAAATACTATGTATATCTAGTCAGTATTCGCTGTAAAGAGATATTATTTTTTTCTCAAAGGTCTATATTTTTTAACGTTATTCTTTCTCATTCATTTTTTAACGTTATTCTTTCTCGTTTATTTTTTAACGTTATTCTTTCTCATTCATTTTTTTAACGTTATTCTTTTTCATTAATTTTTTAACGTTATTCTTTCTCATTCATTTTTTTAACGTTATTCTTTCTCGTTCATTTTTTTAACGTTATTCTTTCTCGTTCATTTTTTAACGTTATTCTTTCTCGTTCATTTTTTAACGTTATTCTTTCTCATTAATTTATTAACGTTATTCTTTCTTATTAATTTTTTAACGTTATTCTTTTTCATTAATTTTTTAACGTTATTCTTTCTCATTCATTTTTTAGCGTTATTCTTTCTCATTCATTTTTTTAACGTTATTTTTTCTCGTTCATTTTTTAACGTTATTCTTTCTCGTTCATTTTTTAACGTTATTCTTTCTCGTTCATTTTTTAACGTTATTCATTCTCGTTCATTTTTTAACGTTATTCTTTCTCATTCATTTTTTAACGTTATTCTTTCGCGTTCATTTTTTAACGTTATTCTTTCTCATTAATTTTTTAACGTTATTCTTTCTTATTAATTTTTTAACGTTATTCTTTTTCATTAATTTTTTAGCGTTATTCTTTCTCATTCATTTTTTAGCGTTATTCTTTCTCATTCATTTTTTAACGTTATTCTTTCTCATTCATTTTTTAGCGTTATTCTTTCTCATTCATTTTTTAGCGTTATTCTTTCTCATTCATTTTTTTTGCTAATGACACTTCACTGATAATCACACACAAGATAAACCTCGTTTGATAAAAACAAAAGTTTATGAGTAAGTATGGATGTTTATTACTCTTTCACGTAATAACTACTGAATGGATTTTAATGAAACTTTACATTTGATGTATGTACCTATAGGTTATACCTCATAATTCATAATAGCACATAAGCTATAATTTATAAATACATTGTGTGAATTATCCAAAATATAACAATAAGTAATATAGCGATTAAAATGTGAAATTAAACCTGAACACGTTTATTGTAAATTGCACCCGGCTTCGTTCGGGTCTATAATAAATGCAAAAACCGAAGTTACTGGTTTATTAAAAAATATTTAATTTCTTGAATAGTTAGATAAAGAAGAAAAATTTAAATCACAAACACATTATACTTGACAGTAATTTTTTTCTCTGTTTTTATTCCATAATGGACAAGGCAAAGGTATTACAACGTACAGTCTTGTCTCTAGTAGGTGACAGTTAATATCTAGAGAGATATTTTTTTTTTATTATGTTGTTTAACGCCTGGAGAGATATAAAAACCAATATTGCCACGCTAAGTACGATATTCTCCACTCTTATTGACTTCAATTCAATGCCTGTAATTAAATATATTTTAGTAAACAAAATAAATAAAATTTTCTACACTTAATATTTAAAAAAAATTGAGTTAGTGTGTTTCAAAATAGAGAAGAGTTAAACCGTTAAATGTAACCCGCCATTGTTACCTGCAATATAAGGTTTTACAAATGAAATTATATCATCTGTAATGGCAGGTGTAAAATATGATCATCACGACCCGTCAATGGCCCACTGCTGAGTCCGATCTCCTCCTCAGAATGAGGAATGAGGAGGGTATTAGGCCATATTCCACCTCGCTACCCCAGTGCGGGTTGGCAGATTTCACACACCTTTGAGAACTTTAGGGAACTCTCAGGAGTGCAGGTTTCCTCACGATGTTTTCCTTCACCGTTATAGCAAGTGATATTTAATTGCTTAAAACACACATAACTAAGAAAAGTCAGAGGTGTGTGCCCAGGGTCGAACCGAGTAAGACTTGAAGTCTCAACCACTGGGCCATCACTGCAATTTAAAATATTGTAATATTGAAATAGAAGTTTATCACATCTTCGGATTTAAATGACTCCCCTTTTCGATAAGTTAGTAAAATTTCAAGGATAAAGTTAAATCCAAATACCTGAGAATAAAGCAAACGGTATGCGCTCATGAACATCAAAGACATGCATCTCCACTTTGTAAGCAAAGACATTGTTCTTGAGATGTTTTCAAATAAATCGTGCTTTTGGGAAATCATGGTGGAATCTACTTTAAATATTTCACAAAATTATCCTGAATTATAGAACTTTGAATTTTTGAAATACAAAAGACATTTTGAATATTCATTTTTTAATGTAAGTTTTAAAGAAATTGAGAAATTTAATGTTTTTATTAATACGTCATACATTGCACCCGAGCGAAACCGGGGCTGGTCGACTAGTCTTTTATAAACTTAGTCTTCATGCTTATAGATTTCACTTTATTTCGTCCCCCATAAAACTTTCTTTATTCAGTAATGCTGTTGATCTGAGTGTATATATATTATATCCCCCAGGGGGATATTCTAGTCAGGCCGTACTGTTGGTTTAACTATAACCGCATTTTTTTAACAATATATAAACAAACTATCCTCAAATACTTGATTTTAAACAATTTCCATGTGTGTAGTAGTTACTGCACTTAACCTGGTAATGTAAACAAAAGTTTTGCTTCAAAGCGAAGTTCATTTTGAATTAACACTCAACTATTTGTATGTAAATTTTACAATAGCTCTCGAGTGAGTTTGTAATCATAATATATAAGAAAATCCCACGAGTCCGTCTAGTTGTTATACCAAGTCGAGACAATTAGTTATCATGGATCTATTTTAAATGGTTGTTAAACTTGTAAGCGAGTCGGAGAAATATCCATTTACAAAATACATATTCTACTTTAGACGAAAATTATATGTCTAATTGACTATAAACTTAAAATTAGCCCCTATATGTGTATGTGGCAAAGGAGATCCAAAGAACACAATTTAGCCTCCGCAATGTCACCTTAATAATATACTACTAAACGAATACTACGAATATATAGTATTATTAAGCTCTAAATATTGTGCAAGCCTCGGACAATTTGTCTTGGTATTTCTATGAAAACCCGACGCCCATATCATATAATGTTCCAATAAATTTTCTTACAAATAAATATCAATATTAGTCTCATTTGTGGCTCTACCCTTTTCGCATCGGCCTCACACTTTGCGCTCTATTGTCGGTTTATATAATTAGTATCTTTGAACTTTCCTCTATCTATTCAAATTGAACAATGCCGTGACTGTACAGTTAGCAACACCGTTGAACTTTATATTCAAGTATACCCGCGTGACAATATATAACAAGACAATATTAAACCTCTGTTTCAATAGATTCGATAGACTCAGGAGACAGTGACCTCATTGGCTTATGCCAACTTTTTTTAATATAGTTAAAAAATTCAGTGATTTATTACATTTCCACTTGTACTACAAAAGATCTTCACTTGTCACTACAGAAATCACTTGTCAAACTGTCTCTGACATATCAAGGCAGTAGCTCTAATCGATCTTCTAAGGATCATTTAAAATAATTTCAACTTTTTCCGAAAACCTCTAACATTAGACGAGAAACAGATACTCTCAAAGGAGAATAAGTAATTCTTAGAGAAAAAGAATTTATTAAGAAAAGGTTCTCAAACCTCATGAGGATGGTGCGGTACCAATAACAAATGGCGTCCCTTCGCATTTATAACTCAGGCTTATCTCGTGTCTCTACATTCCGTATCGATTGAATTAAATATATTTTCACTTTAAATACTTTGGGGAAATAAATGGAAAGTCGTGTAGTTTAGATTAGATGGTAAAGTGTTGCCAACACTGCCCTGAGCAGTGTAGTACAGGTATCTACTTAAAACAAATAAAAAAAATACAATAATTTTATTTAGGGCATGAGAAAAATGTCCCACTATGACGTAATCAATTTTAATATTCAACAATAAAATTAGTCCTTTTTGACGCCTGTCAAATCAAAAAAAAATTGAATCTGAATTCCTCTTCTCCCGTGAGGGGACGGGTTAGAATATAATTCCACTCCGCTGCTGTGAGAGCATCTCATAAGAGCCGAGTAACTCGGCACCCATTGGTGGTAGGAGATCTGTTCGCATGCTGGTGGTGCGACCACCAGCATGCCCCCTCTCTCTCCCATCCCATCAATACTGCAGTTCACACTCACTAAACCGCAGTATTCTTCTTTTCACTCCCCCCTCCTCACTCTCTCTTCGAGGTGGCTACGCATCGGCAAAACAAGAGCTACCCTCTATTATTGTCGATGTCCATGGGCGACGATGGCCACTTTCTATCAGGTGAACCGTCTGCACGTTTGCCCCTAATCAGTAAAAAAAAATGTTTACCCGTTAGAATACAATTGGTAACGGATCTATTCATGTGAATCCGATAGCCAAGTGTCTTTGCCGCGTTCCGGTCGAAACGCATGTGGGCCAGACCAAACCCCTCTGTCTTCCACACCATTAATACTGCGGTTTGAGTGGACTCCGGGTTCAAGGTCAGGGTCTGCTCAACCACCTCTCCTCCCCCATTAATTCCTCCTCCTCAACCTATGTCCGAGGAGGCAACGTATCGGCAATGCAAGATTGCATTGACAATGTCCATAGGCGACGGTGGCCACTTACCCTCTGCTCGTAAAAAAAACCGTGGTCGACCGTCTGCTTGTAGAAAAAAAAATAAGTTTCATGTTTTATTAGTTAATTCGATGACTAAAGTTATCTAGTAATTAATTCAATAAGAATAAATTCAGAAGACAAATTGAAACTAAATCTCAATAGAATCACTTATTTAAATAATAAAAAAAAGAATTAAAAAGTTACAAGAAATCTCAGTATTCTTCGTGTGTAATTAATGCTATTCTAATCAAAGTGGAACAAGTATTTGAGCTCCAGAGCCTTTGAGAAGCGCTGTCAAATAAAAAGAAGTCGTCTAGTTATATTAAAGTTCTGTCAGTTCTTTTGTTAAAGCTTTTCTTTAAAATTTTCTTTATTAGCTATTAATATTAAATCATGCTAGCAAAACAGATTCCTTAAACTTTTATTTGGGTCACAAGCCCAAGGCTCTGCTTAGTTTTCTATCATTATATTTGTAAGTAGAACTCTGCAAAGTAAACGTTCATAGTATTTTTATTTCTTGCTTCTGTCTAATATCTTTTATTCGTCAAAATGCGTAAATCTACACCTTGGTCATAAAGACCAGGCACTGTCCAGCGTGTATAGTTTAGCGTTTCCTTTTCATTATAATATCATTCATAACCTGAACACAAGCTAATTCATTCTCAGTCTCTTTACTCTTTCTTTCCCTAATATCAAGTGACGATTTAAGGATGCATGGATTATAATTTTGCTTTGAATAACCAAAGCGAAGCGAGGGCTGGCAGCTCGTAATAAAATATATTTATTAAATGCCTGAAATTTTTTATACAAAATATATTTAAAATTATACGGGACAGATTAACTAAATAAATAAACAAAAAAAATCATTATAATGGTAGTTTTCAATTATTTAGCTACGGAATCCAAAATCGCAAAATCCACTAGAACTAAAGAAAACCTTCACAAAGAGATCCGATAATAAAGAAACTAAGTCAAACACTCGCCACTCCCCACTCCCCACTCCCCCCTCCTCACTCGCCGTTCTCTCAACGGAGACAAAATGAACGAATCAAATATCCATTCATCTACTTTATTACTTTATTATTATCATTGAAAATAACTAATAAAAGACAATACAACAATATGATGTATCACAGGCAGCCGAACAACACCTGATGCTTGTGACCCTGCTGCAGTATAACGGAATTTGATACCTATAGAAAGATACCCATTACAATACAGCAATGCATATGGTACGGGAGCCAGTGACAGATTTTCATGACCAAGTCCCACCCGAGCGAGAATTCGTGAAATGCATAAGGCGTTCATATTATTATTTTATACATATAGGTATTAGGTCAAGCAGCCTGCTGACATATAATCCACCACGTTATGGTCAGCTGACTTTATTTTTCCTTCAAGATCCTAGGTAAACTATAATCCGACAAATTTTCAAACGGGAGGAAATGACTGAAAAAAAAATTTTTCAACTTGTTTAGAAGGCTGCCACTGCTCGCTCCACCCACGAAATCGCAGCTGACGGTCACGAGTAATCATAATATATATTCCTTATGCAGTATACGAATTTATGAGGGTATCACTACATAGTATAAAACAAAGATCTTTAATACTACGCAACGGACTTTGATGCGGTTTTTTTAATAGATAGAGAGATTAAAGAGGAAGGTTTATATGTATAATACATGCATATTTTAGTAGAGAAAATAACCGTGCAAAGCCGGAGCGGGTCGCTAGTTCTTAAAATAAACAAGAATAGACTTCAGACGAAAGCCGAGCATAGCATGCAGTTTAAGAGTAGGACCAGATAAGTCAATAAATAGAAACGGCACTACGCTAGGCTAGTTTTGTACAATAAGGAAACATAATTACATATATTAACCTAACGTTATCCATAGTATTGCTAACAGGAATAAATTCAGTGTTGCTAACAATAGCAAAAATATTGACTAACAAATGATATTGTTATATGAGATTCTTAAGGTCAGATATCGGCCATTTTAGTATTCTTTATTCGGTTAAATAAATTATCTCGACAGTAATGTAATGTATAAATAATTCATGAGGTAGAGGCTGGCGCTCTTCCAAGTAGTCAATTTGATAACTGAATCTACCCTCTGAATAAGAGGTCGGAGAATGGACATTCAAACTGGACCTACCAATTACAAGTTTGTTTAAAAGAAAATCATCTCTCTCTTAGTCGCATTGAAGAGGTGAACCTGGGGAATGTGACTCAGTTACACTTACAGATATAAGCCTTTTATTACCTACAATTTTATATACTTAATTTTGTTATGATTAAGACATAAAAAAGGCAAGAGATTCCCGGTTGCTTAGGTACTATACCTATACAGCTACCAGATCGCTAGGGAACTCATTACTGGTCAACTTTCATTTAATCTCGGAATTTCCAACGGCTTCTGGTTTACCCAGGTTCCGACTTAAAGGTTTAATGAAAGTTGTAAGCAAAAAATATATATACTTTTTTAAAGGAAAAGTAAGTTTAAAAAAATTGGTTACCTAAGTAATTTCATTTGTGATAAATTTCGTATCCTTGCTGCCATATTAAAAAAAATGCCTAAAATTGTTTGTTGCCGGCTTGTTGACTAGAATATATTATCTATATGGAACCAACATCGCACTCTCCCTGTCTGGTCGCTCCCTCATGGCTGAGGATCGTGGTCATCGGCGGATTTGGATGGTATACACCTAGTTGGGATTATCTGCGTCCACCTGTGCCTGTTAAGCGCGTCTCTGGCGACCGAAAAAAACTTAACTCTTATTTATTATTTATTTATTTATTATTATTAAAGTTTCACAAAAATATGGACTTAATAACTAGCACTTTTATATTCTGCCAAACTGCACAGCAGTTTGTCGGCAGTTAATACTCTCATATTCTTAGTAAATATTTTAAATAAAGTAAAATATAGAAACAAAAAAAATTAACCACTAAAAAAAAACAAAAAAATAAAACCAAAATAAACTAATTATAAAAAAGAAATAAACTAATTTAGCAATGTGTACGTGTTCTTTAATGTGTGTAGTAGGTAGTGTAGGTTGGTGCGTGTATATTTTATATATATGTCGGGGATTTTAAAATGATGTGAAAGGAGATGGAAGGAGGAGACGCACAAACGCACATAAACCGAATCTAACACAAGGCTAACCTAACCTAAGGCTAACCTAACCTAACATTGTGTTTACTTAACCACGTAGCAATTACATTGTAAGGACTTACGTGACCTTAGTTGGACAGCACTTCCACACTACACTGCACTTGACACTATCACTATCACTAGCACTACTTAGATGATGTTCACTTTTTGAGAGACCGCGCACGACTAAGACTTCAGTTAGACTGTCGATTGCATATAAAGGGTCGAGGGTAGATACTGTCAAATGAACGGAAGTGACTACTACACCACTCCAACGCCATAGACAACGATAACGATTCGATTAATCGATAATCTTTTACTATGCTCCGACATATATATACTTATAATGATGCGTCATGCGTCTATTCTGTAATATATGTATGTGTAGTATGAGTTCTAATTTCAATAAGCATCGTCATATAATAATATGGGCCTCTCACTTGATCGCTCTATCTGATTGGGGACCGTCCCCGGGGTTGGTTTTTCAAGGCTCTCATCACCCCTTCTCATTATGTGACCAAAGTATGATTATATACGCTGCAGACAGATCGTGGAGAGGCGGGTCTGGACGTGAAACTGCGAGAGTATCGATGCATTGATGCGCTTGGCGGTCCAGGGTATCCTCAGCATGCGCCTCCAGCACCACATCTCGAATGCATCAATCCTCTGCCTTTCTCTGGCTCGTATCGTCACTTTAATAAAAGATAAAAGTCTATCGGAACAGAGGTTATATACAGTGTTGGAATAAAATATAAAGAACTACCCGCGAATATAGAGTTATCAACGAATTTGCTAACTAATATTACTCTTGAGGGTTATACTTTAGGCTCAGTGATCCAGAATTACTGCTTGATATCTCGCGATGTAATAGTAATGATTCTGTCGTGACAGCGTATTTATTTTCTTCGATTGATGTTTATCAGCTGTCCAACATTCAAGAAAGTAAAAATACTACCAACATAACAAACAGGATACTACTGAAATTATTGAGTTTTTTGGTTGTTGAGCGATTTAGATAAATCCATTATTGATGGAAGGTTAACCTTGTATTTCAATAAATAGGAAATTTTTATCACTCAAACGTTATCAACAGTGTTGCTAACATTAACAAAATGTAAGAAATGTTTGTTTTGTCTAGTTAAAGTGGCTTTCGTACAAGGTTTCAAACTTTTCTATTCTTTCTATTTCTATACAAGTTAATTAAATTTAAAATTATATTCATTATCTCCCTTCGCTAGGATATTAAAGGGGTTATAAGCACTTCAATAGAATAGCTAAACAAGAGACAAAAAATAATATAAATTTCATACCTCAAAAAAGTCATCCCAAGCATTTTATTTGTATTTATTAAATTACTCGTCAAACTGACTCTCAATAGTGTTATAGTGATTAGCCCATTAGTGTTGTTAGCATTATGAAGTTATTCAGAATAAATTTGAAAAAATCTTTGCCTCCCCCCTTTAACGCCCTTTAGTGTTCAATTTCAAATCGATTTCAGATTGCACCTTTAATAGTTTAAATGCAACTTCTAGCAAATTCTAGAAGATAAATTCTAATTATTATAAATAGCTTTATAGCTGTACTTTGTTAACTTATTCTTCATATTGTTCTTTCGTCTGAAAAGGGGTGCAGGGGTGTATTATCTCAAACGCTCAAAGTTTACACTAATTATAACATTAAAATGAAGTTACCCTCGTTAGAAAGTATCTTAGAAAGAAAAGTTATAATTTATTATTAGATTATCTAGAATTTGATTGCAGCAATTAAAAGTTGGACAATGTAGATAAAAGGGGAAAAAATTATGATTGAAGTTCAAATACAATGAAGAATACTTTAGTAATAGTTTCTCTCTCTTTTTCGTTTTTATTATGATTGTTTGTAGTGATTGTGAGTATAGTAACTATTATTTTATAACCTACCCACACTGTGTCTCGCTCATGATATGTCAAGGAGGACGCCAGTTGGAGTGAGAATCGCGAGACTAGAGCTAGTGTGTCAGGCTGCACATTTATGGAGAGTCATAAGCCCCAAATACTAGATTCATTTCTGTCATGGCACTTAATTTGTAAAGTATGTGACGGTTATAAACTTTACATAAAGTAAATTCAACATTTAAGATAACAATAATAATAAATAATATAAAGAGGTAATAAAATAGTAATTAATAAATATTATAACATAATATGTACAAATAAACATAAAAAGTAATTTATTTTATATTTAAAACGTCATTTAATACATTAGAAATAATAATTGATCATAATTTTCAATAATAGATATATTAAAAATAATGCAAACGGTTCGTGTATTATGAAGACGGTTCGTGTATTAGCTAGTATGGGGAAAGTATCGGGAATGTATGGAACTGCCGATAGTCAGACCGATCGCCCAGCATATATAGGGAGGTATCGTGAGATCGTCGGCACAGCATCTCGCATACATGTACTGCGTATGATACCGATATAATAAGAGGTCATAAAAAGTATTTATCATAGATGGTTTGTGGGTGACCATCTAAGGAATTGTAACAATACATGTGTAGGGGTGTATGTAGTGGTAATGAACCTCTTAAATAATGAATATGAGTGTGTTTTAATAATAATATCTTATGTAGTTGCGATGTTGTGGTGATGCATGTGTTTGGATCAGCCTCCTTACAGAAGTGTTCTGCGAGAATAGTCTTGCAGGACCGCCATATTTCGAACGAGCTTTGGCATACGGACGGAAGGTGACTCTTAGATGAATTTGATTGTCTTTGAGAAGTCCATCTGTCTGTTGCTGGAGCCTTGCGTATCTTGGTGGTACGGACGCGAGATGACTCTTAGTGTGATTAAATTCTACTTTGAGAATTCTTGGGTACGGTGCCGGATATGCTTTATTCTTGACGATGCGCTGTGGACTGGTTTGTAGGCTTTGTGGCTACATCAGCTACTAGCAGACTACCACTATGACAAGTTGTCTTGAATATCTCGTGATTTGATACTCCGAGGTCTCTGGTGACTCAGATGATGTTGTTTGTGTCTATCACTCTATGATTTGATACTTCAACGTCCTGATGTCCTAGTTGATATCGCTGTGTCTATCACTCTGTGATTTGATACTCCGAGGTCTCTGATGACTCAGATGATGTTGTTTGTGTCTATTGCTGTGATTTGTTACTTCAACGTCCTGATGTCCAGTTTGATATCGCTGTGTCTATCACTCTGTGATTTGATACTCCGAGGTCTCTGATGACTCAGACGATGTTGTTTGTGACTATCACTCTATGATTTGATACTTCAACGTCCTGATGTCCTAGTTGATATCGCTGTGTCTATCACTCTGTGATTTGATACTCCGAGGTCTCTGATGACTCAGACGATGTTGTTTGTGTCTATCACTCTATGATTTGATACTTCAACGTCCTGATGTCCTAGTTGATATCGCTGTGTCTATCACTCTGTGATTTGATACTCCGAGGTCTCTGATGACTCAGATGATGTTGTTTGTGTCTATTGCTGTGATTTGTTACTTCAACGTCCTGATGTCCAGTTTGATATCGCTGTGTCTATCACTCTGTGATTTGATACTCCGAGGTCTCTGATGACTCAGACGATGTTGTTTGTGTCTATCACTCTATGATTTGATACTTCAACGTCCTGATGTCCTAGTTGATATCGCTGTGTCTATCACTCTGTGATTTGATACTCCGAGGTCTCTGATGACTCAGACGATGTTGTTTGTGTCTATCACTCTATGATTTGATACTTCAACGTCCTGATGTCCTAGTTGATATCGCTGTGTCTATCACTCTGTGATTTGATACTCCGAGGTCTCTAGTGACTCAGATGATGTTGTTTGTGTCTATCACTCTATGATTTGATACTTCAACGTCCTGATGTCCTAGTTGATATCGCTGTGTCTATCACTCTGTGATTTGATACTCCGAGGTCTCTGATGACTCAGACGATGTTGTTTGTGTCTATTGCTGTGATTTGTTACTTCAACGTCCTGATGTCCAGTTTGATATCGCTGTGTCTATCACTCTATGATTTGATACTCCGAGGTCTCTCATGGCTCAGACGATGTTGTTTGTGACTCTCACTGTGATTTGATACTTCAACGTCCTGGCGTCTCAGTTGATATCGTTGTGTCTATCACACCATCGTATCCAGCTGCTGAGCGGTGCGGAGGCTGTAAGCCGAAGTGGTACGTTCTAGCGATGCTGGGTACAACCACGAGCATTGTCCGTGGACTTTGTTTATGGACATTGTGAGTGGCATCAATAGTCCTTGTCAGGACTGCCCCTTGGCTTAGTGCTTTTAAATAGACATTGTAGCATGTCATAGTGCTAGGGCGTCTGGTGAATTATCCTTATGGGATGTTTACTAGCATATAGGACAGTGTGGCCTACTTTGTCTCTTTACTTCCGTGGCTTGCCACGTAAAATAATGAACTGGCGTATTACGTCTCTTTGTTTGACTCATATGCTCGATGGGAGTGTTGCTTTTTGTAAGCGAGTTGTACATATCTCATATTTCACATTCCACTAAGGTGGACCATAACACATATTTATATCAGCTACGGCTGCAACGATTATCAGCTCCGGCTGCAACGATTATCAGCTACGGCTGCAACGACTTATCCACTACGGTGGTTTTTACTTATCAGCTCCGGCTGCAACAACATCCACTTCGGTGGCAACATTTTATCAGCTCTGGCTGCAACGATTATCAGCTACGGCTGCAACGATATCCACTCCGGTGGCAACGATAACACATTTATGTGAATATGAATATGTGCATTCCTTGCAATCAGCCACCTAAGTGCTGTGAGTTCTTACGAACTGATGTTTGAACCAGTGATTTATTTATCACTTTATTTATAACCAGGGCTTGTCCCTTTGTCTTCGGACACCTTGCAGCTTTGCTGTTTTAATGGATTCATTTCCATCACAAGGCTCACGCCTTTTTATTATTACAGCTTCGGCTGATTTACTAAGGCTTCGGCTTTCAACACTGCAGTCTTGACTGTATTACCCGGACTTCGGTCCTTGCTAATGTAGCATCAAAAGTGTAGGCGCACTATAAATAGCTCCCACCTTCTATCCTGGAGGGTTCATGATTTGGTTGGAACCCATTGTCGGTGGCGGGTGTGGGGCTGCCGACCCCTTTTCTCTTTTATATTTAAATATTATAAGAGGAAGGGTGAGACTCCTTCAGCTATCTTCTTTATCACTAACATCCTTCTGATGTCATTATTTATAAAATTATTATACATCTATGCGTCATCACAACATCGTTATTACATTAATTTAATAAAATGCAAATCGATCTTTATTTAGTTTAATTTATCTTCTTCGATGACTTATTGAACTCATGCCTCTGATACTCTGAAAGAACTTTGATGGTTATTATTTACACAACGTATTAAGGGTCCTAACTAGATGATCACATGCCTAATTAAATATTTTATAAATGATTTATTAACCGTTATTGACTTGCTGTCTTCCTCTTGCGTTATTTATTTATATTTATTATGTATTCTATGTATATATTTTATATAGTTAGCTCGATATAGTTACAAGTATTAGAATGATCAGTAGGACATCATAAATCGATGATATATCATTGAATTATGACTATCCAATATAGGTTAAATATTAAACAGAATTTGTCCAATTTCCAAATCCCGCGGGTAATTATAATCAATGAGGTACAAACAATTGGTATATAAATTGATAAACAATATGTAATAGATTGCCTACACAGTCATTAAAAGCCTCATTTGGTTGTGTAAACAATTACATAGATACGAACAAAGCGGATTACACATTAGCTTCACTACAAATACACGATAGACAATTTGAAGGACTAATCAACTTTTTTTACAAGCTTTTATTTAACTTGCAATGTATATATGTACATACGTATGTTTTTTGGGTGAAATCTTGCAACTCAATTTTGAAGCAGATTTCTTCAACCAATTGAACTGAAATTTTGTATACAAGTTCAACTTGGATGACAATGCATGGTTAGCCTTGTAACATCATTCTAAATCTAACATGGCGGCATATCCAAGATGGCGGACTAATTATTTTTAAGGCACTTCTACAATATAGGCTTGCTAAGAATAAAGTACTAGTAATAAAGACTTTATAAGTAGATATTAAAAGTTTTAAAGTAAAAAGAAATATTTTTTTCGTTTTAGCGCATTCAGATAAAAGCTTGTTTTTTAAAAAGTTTTTTTACTTTTAGTTTATTTCTTCATTATTATCTGTAAAAATGTTTGAATTTAATATTGAGAGATGATTACCGAGCATCGCCTGGGGCTTATGACAGTATAATACGAATAAGTCACTTGATCCTCGACCCGTCAAAAATTGCTTTTTTTCGGGATATTCCACCAATGTTGATGTTCTAACAATTCAAAAAAATTCTCTGTATGGAGGAGAACGAAAGACATGTTGTGACAATACCAGGTGAGTGACACTTTACTAAAGTATTTGAAAAAAGATTAAAATTTCATTTCTTCCGCCAAAAATCGCCTTTTTCTTAAAGAATCATAACTAAAATATTTTTTCATGTCTTTTACACCTAAAAATTGGAAAAAACTACCATTCAATAATTATGAGTTTTAGTAAAGTATTATTTATGAATGGGGGATATGCTATGGATTAAAACTGAATCCTGTTAAATCTCAAGCAATAATAATAGGCAGTCAAAGATTGATGGCAAATATTGACACAACACAAATCCCACCACTAATACTTGACAGTGTTCCAATCCGATCTCAAGTTACTGTTTAGGTATTACGTTTGACCAAAATTTATCCTGGGGTCCGCAAATAGGTGAAGTAAGTAGAAAGATGTTCGCTTCGCAGATTATGTGATTTTCTTCCTATTGCGTTAGCGAATTTGCTTCTACTACCTATTCTCGAATATGCTGATATTTGCTATCTCGATGTAAAAGAGGAGGTACAAGGACTTGAGCGCCTTCAAAACCTTTGTACACGGTTCATATGCGGCCTACGCAAATATGACCACGTCTCCGAATTTCGCAGTAAACTCAAGTGGCTTCCAATCCGACTCCGCAGGAATACTCATATACTTCACCTTCACACTGCTTACTGTACATTCCATGTTCTCCAAATTACCTGAGAGACTGATTTCAGCTTTTGAGGAATTCTCATCGTTGTGCACACCGGAGTGAGGTCTAACGATATTTTTTTACTAAACTTTCCAAACCATTCGTCTCACTTTTTTTTATAAATTCTTTTACTGTTGAAGCTGCACGTCTATGGAGCTCTCTTCCTCGAAATATTGAGTGTGAATTATATTAACAATTTAAAAATTGTTTTAAAAAATTATTATCTCTTTCAAATATAAATTATTTAGTTGGATGTATTTTTATTTTATTTTTTATTGGTATTTTTAGGTAATATATCGTATTGTATTTATATATAAGTATATTATTTACTAGCGCACTATATTTAGTATACGTAGTTTATAACTTGATATATATTTACAATAGTATCATATGTATTATCTTTTTAAGCAAGCCACCTACCATATTTCTGTGGATTGATAACCTAGCATCTTGGTTGTCTGGAAGAGATCGCTGTTAGCGATAAGGGCGCCTGTTGTGAGTCATTACACACAAAAACTAGAAATCTGTTTCTCTAAAACTGTATCTACACATAAATATTTAAAAATTAATTTTACTTTCATATTTATAACATTAGTAATAACTAAGATAAATATGTAAAAGTATCAATGATCCGTGGCTGCGTAAAATAAGTATAACTAACTTATTTAAGTAATAAGAAGTATTAATACAAGTATATATTATTTCAACGCAATTATATATTGCTGTTAATAATATAAGTTCACTATTATAGCTCTTCATTATGCAATTCCAGTGAAATTTGCACAGCATTGACCACTCGAAATCTGGGCCACAATCTAAATACTGAAGAGGGAGAGCTTGGAGACATTTAAATAAGTAGCTACGCTCATAGTTATACTCGTATTATACCGTCTCTTAGATCATGGACTATTTCTATTGGGAATTCTTAGGATTAACTCTATGGAATATGATCAAAAAGAAAATGAAATTTCACTATTGCCACTTTAACTTACTATACCATTTTCACCTTCACTACTATTGGCACTTTAACTTACTATACCATTTTCACCTTCACTGCTATTGGCACTTTAACTTACTATACCATTTTCACCTTCACTACTATTGGCACTTTAACTTACTATACCATTTTCACCTTCACTACTATTGGCACTTTAACTTACTATACCATTTTCACCTTCACTACTATTGGCACTTTAACTTACTATACCATTTTCACCTTCACTACTATTGGCACTTTAACTTACTATACCATTTTCACCTTCACTACTATTGGCACTTTAACTTACTATACCATTTTCACCTTCACTACTATTGGCAATTTTACCTTCACTTTCATCTCTTAACTTCTACTACCATTTGCTTTCACTTCCATTGCTATCTGTATCTTCATATAGTATAGCAATGTTTTTACCCTAGATCTTCTTTTATATACTTTTATTTTCAGAGACTTTAAACTATATACAAACTTTCCTTTCAGAATATTTGGTTACATCCAACAGTAATGGGCTTGACTTTTGTAAACCTTAGCTCTAACTAAAAACAAAGGAGAGGCTGAAATATAAAATACATGTTTGGAAAAAGTAATTTGCAAGTCCAATAAGCAATCTGTAAAGTGGCAAAACAATGCGTTATCCGAGTAAAAAAGAAACCAGCTCCAGGTGGCTCCGGTTATATATGCGAAACTTTTTAGCCAGTTACGTTCAGGTTGGCCTCTAGATGTATCTACTATAAGTATATATTGCTGACTACCCTCTATTCGCTGGAGTTGAAATATTAGACGCATTAGATAAACCTCCATTAAATACATAAATATGTATTTTAGGAATCTAAACTGCATCACTCTCATGATAATATATAAATATCACGACAGAAAACTGATCAGAGTCTAGAGCTTAAGTGCGGGTTTAAAAATCATTACATGATTACATCATTTACTGGCTGATTTTACTTTCAAATAAACAATTAAATTAAGCCTAATTTCGCGATATTTTTTAGGTAGACTTAGCACCTATCATATTGCACCAGTTAATTTAATCTATTTAATGGCTCGTTAAACTGCCACTGATTTATCAAGACGGACTAAATAATCTATCCAGTAAACCCCTTCCCCTTTTCCTATCATAATATACTGATAATATAGTAAAAAATTATATCAAAATGAATTTCAAAACATAAAGTGAAGTTTCAGCAACTTCAAGTCTCTTGAAATTATTTTGTCATCTCCAGACCTATACAGATAATAAGGCAATTTCCAGAAGTTATTATAACGTTAACTTCCATATGAAGAATTAGATAGAATATTCATTAAATACTCAAAAGGCTCAAAGATATTCGTAAAAGAGCTCTCAATTGAAATAGTTTCAGTTAAAACTTGAATATTCGATTACTAAGAGCTCGCCTGGACGGCATCAAGATTTTTGCAAACTCTACATTTTAACTAGTCGTTTTAATTAGAAAACCAATTAGTTCTGTAACTGCTGGCCGTAAGTTAAAATTCAAAGGAAAGCTGAAACCGATTTTAGGACTGAGGTTTTGGATAAGCAAGTTAGTTCGTAGGAAATCTATTCATTCACGTTATCCATAGATATATAAAAATATAGGTTCATAAGTATGTATAAAGATTTTTTTATAACATTAAAAAAGTATTTCAGTGGAAAATGTAAAATATTCAAGTGTTTTATAAATGCGTGACTTACTACCTTACTACCTTCAGAATTAATTTTTTTAATTAATTTCATGTACACATATACCATATTTTTTCAACACCTAATAAAACTACGTCTAACAATTCTTATTTAACGACAACTGCTCGTGAATACAAACTACACCATCTTACCATAATATTTCTATACCTTGTCATTTGCGATTTCATAATGGCTTTATTGGCCAGCTACGCCAAGGTTCTTGAAGAAGTTTGCCAACGTTATATAACTTGAAAACGACCTATCTTTTACTTCCAAAGTAGAAAAATTGTATTAAACTAGCTCAAGACTGAAAATTCGCAGCAAAGGTTCACTACTTAAGAAGTACTAATGTAGACCTATTAACGGGTTTACGGGAGACGAATTTACCCGTGAGGACACGGGTAAGAATACAATTCCCCTGTGTCGCTGGGAGAGCTTCTCGTAAGAGGCGAGTTACGCAGCACCCCCTTGGTAGTAGTGGATCTGTTCCCCGACTGGCTTGCTAACATCGCATGCAAATCCGACCGCCAAGTCTCTCTGACGCGTTCCGGCCGAACCGCATGTGAGCCAGATCTACCCCTCCCTCTCCCATCCCATTACTGCTGCGGTTCTAATGAACACCGGGTTCTTACTCTAGGTCCATTGAAACTGCAGCAATCTTCTCTTTGCTTCCCCTCCTCACTCTATCTTCGAGGCGGCAACGCATCGACAAAACAAGAGATACCGTCTAGTTTTGTCGATGTCCATGGGCGACGGTGGCCACTTTCCATCAGGTGGACCGTCTGCTCGTTTGTCCCTTATCTATCATAAAAAAAAAGGTGGACCTTAGCTGCTTTAAATGTAAAATATTGTTCACGTGTATTGTTTATTTTATATGGTTATTACAACTTAATTTAAAAATTAATTTTAAGATACAAATAATTATTTTTTTTTAGATTGGAAGTCACTAGTCACATTTTTAGTATGTAATATGTATTGATTTTTATTGGGTTAAGTGAATATTTTAAGTACTCTGATATAATCCTCTTAATTTTTATTTATTACTACGAAAATAAAGAGGAATTTAACCCTATTTATACTCATATACTATCCAGGTTTTTTATAATATACTATGATTATTCTTTCGAAAATATACAAACATGCAAAGCTTTCCAAGTTAGCCAAAGTTGGAAACACGTCCAACTTTGGCCTAGGCCTACATTGGAACAAGTTGAGGCTTAGCAAGGTGAATTTATTACCTTCGAGATGATATTTTCTTCTGAATCTGACAGTTTTACAATTTACATCGTGCAAGTGCCAGCGCCCAGGGTCAGTGTACATACAGACGGTTATATAAGATATTTACAGAACCGTTCTCTCTTCATTCAGAAATAAATCATTATTCTCTTCATATAATCTTTAAGGCTCCATTTCACCTTTGAAAGTTTGTAATTTATGCAATAAATTTTAACCATAGATTTGAGAAGATAAACTCTTCTAAAATTCTACAAAAAGATACACAATGCTAGATTAAAATGTTCACTACTACTATTCTTGATTCTCATTTAAATCATTACATTATCATTTCACTCCTACTATACTTGATTCTCATTTAAATCATTACATTATCATTTCACTACTACTATACTTGATTCTCATTTAAATCTTTACATTATCATTTCACTACTACTATACTTGATTCTCATTTAAATCATTACATTGTCATTTCACTACTACTATACTTGATTCTCATTTAAATCATTACATTATCATTTCACTCCTACTATACTTGATTCTCATTTAAATCATTATATTGTCATTTCACTACTACTATACTTGAGTCTCATTTAAATCATTACATTATCATTTCACTACTACTATACTTGATTCTCATTTAAATCATTACATTGTCATTTCACTACTACTATACTTGATTCTCATTTAAATCATTACATTATCATTTCACTACTACTATACTTGATTCTCATTTAAATCTTTACATTATCATTTCACTACTACTATACTTGATTCTCATTTAAATCATTACATTGTCATTTCACTACTACTATACTTGATTCTCATTTAAATCATTACATTATCATTTCACTCCTACTATACTTGATTCTCATTTAAATCATTATATTGTCATTTCACTACTACTATACTTGAGTCTCATTTAAATCATTACATTATCATTTCACTACTACTATACTTGATTCTCATTTAAATCATTATATTGTCATTTCACTACTACTATACTTGAGTCTCATTTAAATCATTACATTATCATTTCACTACTACTATACTTGATTCTCATTTAAATCATTGTCATTTCACTACTACTATACTTGATTCTCATTTAAATCATTACATTATCATTTCACTACTACTATACTTGATTCTCATTTAAATCATTACATTATCATTTCACTACTACTATACTTGATTCTCATTTAAATCATTACATTGTCATTTCACTACTACTATACTTGATTCTCATTTAAATCATTACATTATCATTTCACTACTACTATACTTGATTCTCATTTAAATCATTATATTGTCATTTCACTACTACTATACCTGATTCTCATTTAAATCTTAACATTATCATTTCACTGCTACTATACTTGATTCTCATTTAAATCTTTACATTATCATTTCACTACTACTATACTTGATTCTCATTTAAATCATTACATTGTGATTTCTCTACTACTATACTTGATTCTCATTTAAATCATTACATTATCATTTCACTACTACTATACTTGATTCTCATTTAAATCATTGTCATTTCACTACTACTATACTTGATTCTCATTTAAATCATTACATTATCATTTCACTACTACTATACTTGATTCTCATTTAAATCATTATATTGTCATTTCACTACTACTATACTTAATTCTCATTTAAATCATTACATTATCATTTCACTACTACTATACTTGATTCTCATTTAAATCATTACATTATCATTTCACTCCTACTATACTTGATTCTCATTTAAATCATTATATTGTCATTTCACTACTACTATACTTGAGTCTCATTTAAATCATTACATTATCATTTCACTACTACTATACTTGATTCTCATTTAAATCATTATATTGTCATTTCACTACTACTATACTTGAGTCTCATTTAAATCATTACATTATCATTTCACTACTACTATACTTGATTCTCATTTAAATCATTGTCATTTCACTACTACTATACTTGATTCTCATTTAAATCATTACATTATCATTTCACTACTACTATACTTGATTCTCATTTAAATCATTACATTATCATTTCACTACTACTATACTTGATTCTCATTTAAATCATTACATTGTCATTTCACTACTACTATACTTGATTCTCATTTAAATCATTACATTATCATTTCACTACTACTATACTTGATTCTCATTTAAATCATTATATTGTCATTTCACTACTACTATACCTGATTCTCATTTAAATCTTAACATTATCATTTCACTGCTACTATACTTGATTCTCATTTAAATCTTTACATTATCATTTCACTACTACTATACTTGATTCTCATTTAAATCATTACATTGTGATTTCTCTACTACTATACTTGATTCTCATTTAAATCATTACATTATCATTTCACTACTACTATACTTGATTCTCATTTAAATCATTGTCATTTCACTACTACTATACTTGATTCTCATTTAAATCATTACATTATCATTTCACTACTACTATACTTGATTCTCATTTAAATCATTATATTGTCATTTCACTACTACTATACTTAATTCTCATTTAAATCATTACATTATCATTTCACTACTACTATACTTGATTCTCATTTAAATCATTACATTGTCATTTCACTACTACTATACTTGATTCTCATTTAAATCATTACATTATCATTTCACTACTACTATACTTGATTCTCATTTAAATCATTACATTATCATTTCACTACTACTATACTTGATTCTCATTTAAATCATTATATTGTCATTTCACTACTACTATACTTGATTCTCATTTAAATCATTACATTGTCATTTCACTACTACTATACTTGATTCTCATTCAAATCATTACATTATCATTTCACTACTACTATACTTGATTCTCATTTAAATCATTACATTATCATTTCACTACTACTATACTTGATTCTCATTTAAATCATTATATTGTCATTTCACTACTACTATACTTGATTCTCATTTAAATCATTACATTATCATTTCACTACTACTATACTTGATTCTCATTTAAATCATTATATTATCATTTCACTACTACTATACTTGATTCTCATTTAAATCATTACATTGTCATTTCACTACTACTATACTTGATTCTCATTTAAATCATTATATTATCATTTCACTACTACTATACTTGATTCTCATTTAAATCATTATATTATCATTTCATTATCACTTAGATTATAGCGAATGTTACCTTTGATAGCCTTTTATCGGCAAATGGCAGTCATGGCTTTATTTGAAGTCAAGCCCATCAGCCTCATTTCTATAACCTTGAGGAAAATTAGTTAGCTGCAGTTTGATAAATAATTAAAAACATAATATTTTTTAACTAAGTATAAGGTGAATTTTAAGCTAAGATATGCTATGTCAGATGCTATAATATGTTAGCGAAATATTGTGTTGTATGTTTTGTTCTAAAACTTCATTTCCTCTTGTTTGTACAAACCATTGTTTATCTCAAGAGCTAAGTGGTCTGAGTTGTCCTTTAAGTGTCAGTGTCAACGATATAAAGAATACAAATAATGTGTTCTAGAAAAACCCTTGGGAGTTTAACGAAAATAGAACTGCTCGGAGTCCTTCAGACATGAGAAATATTATTGTAGTAACATTTTGCTTTGAATATATCGGTGTACTTTTAAATTAGTATCCCCTTTAAATAATGTTGCCATATTTTGTAATTAATTTGAACATCGCCACTTTGTTCGTATTGATATATTGATATAGAAACCTACAATATTGTCATCTTTCATTTTTATTCCTCGCTTTCTCTCCTTTTTTCTCTCATACTCTTTCGTTTTTTTCTAGCTTTCCTTCGTTCTCACTATTTTCAACTTCTTTGTCCTATTCATTACGGCACGAAATATACTATTATGTATCTCATATTAATATAATGATCAACGATTCTATAGCACTATGTTATGTCTGTTATTTTCGCCTTTTACGTAATCAGGTAATTCAATGATTGCGTGTTTTTCCTCGTCAAAATGATGCAATACAAACCACAACACTTCGAGTACGATCCAAATCTGACAGCTAATCTCTGCATCAATCCACAGACAGTACAAAACTTGCATCGGTGTTGCCAGTATTGGCTGTGTGCCAGGCTGATGCATAAACTAGGTTGAAGTGACCTGTCCATATTTTTTTCTCTAAAAGTTCTAAATTCGCTTAGAAACTAGACAGCTGAAGCAGCGCGCTTAACTATATAACGATGTGCTATGTTTTATTTCCTATTTTACTTTATCTATATAATCTGCAGATACAAGAAACATTTCTATCAATGTGTCTCTTCGCTATTCTGCAATAATAAAGTATATGTGTACAAAATTTTCAGCTTCAGCTTTTATTGTATCACCCTACCCATCTATCTCACAGGAGCGAGATAAAAAGTGTCATATGTGTTCCTAACTGTATTATTGAAAACTATTTTGCCAAACGTCCGCAGTATTATTTATTCAAACGCATTTCCATACACTACTTAATGTACTACTAGAATATCCAAAATAGTTTTTGAATTTAATCTTCTATTTATATAAGAACCCCTTGAGTTAGCAACACCGTTGATACCTTTATATTCGTGGGGTTTTTTTTTCCAAAACTGTATAAAACCTGTTATAATAGACTTGAGCCATTATGGCTTTGCAGTGGTGTGGTGTCGTGATGATGGATCTCAATTACTAAAGTTTGAAGTACGTGGTTAAAATCGGTTACTCGGTTGCTATTTTATGTGCATATTGTTAATGTTTAGTGCCTGTTACTTTGCGGTACGATCTCATGTACATAACACTGGTCACAATCTTTATCCCTGATGATCACCAAAACTACAAATACCGATCAAGATGAAACTGCCAACAGATGGCGGTA
Organism: Limenitis camilla; assembly: GCA_905147385.1. NCBI lineage: Eukaryota > Metazoa > Arthropoda > Insecta > Lepidoptera > Nymphalidae > Limenitis > Limenitis camilla. The sequence goes on from LR990231.1 coordinate 589,950, forward strand.
TAAATTATATTCATACAACACTCCCAGATGTTTATTATATAGGTTGAAAAGCATCTAATAGATGGCGCTACTCGGGTAAAATCACGACGTGTATTCAGGGGGCCGTTTAAGTATTACGTAAGCTTTAAAGGGGGGGTGAAGGGTTCCTTACTTTGTTTATGATGACATTGTGGATGGAGGATCTGTATGATGATTACGTTAGCTATAAAAGTAAACACGCATACCTAAATGTGAATATCCCTACTCTGAATGAGGAGGGAAAAGTATGCATGCACCAATGTTTACGTGAGCACCGGGAGGACTTACTTTTACCAACAGAAAGCAGGTTAATTATACGGCCCCTAGTCATTAATATAAACGCGTAATAATTTCTACTTATAGCGCAAGTTACGTTATAATATAGGGAATATGATATACTTTGTTAGCAGTATATCAGAGATTTGGATCACGTCCCACAAAGTTGGCCCTTAATTGGAAAGCGGCGTCAATCTCACCCGTCGCTAGATTTACGAGATTGAAAATATGTTATTAAATCAACCTGTATTAAACGATTGCGCTAAATTGTATTGAATACCTTAGAAACCTATTAAGTTCCTCGTCTTAATGATGTTATATAATGTAAATCAATACCATAGAGAATAAAATGATATTTTATAATCCAAAAGCTGGTCAGGTCAAATCACAAAAATATGGACGATGGATTTCAATTTCATAGTTATACGTCAAAAACTCGCACTCTTTCCAAAACTCCTTTTTACCCGACTACTACGATTCTGGAAGACTATGTGTATATATGTTTGTTTGTTTCACCGTAGCGCCTAAATTACTGAACCGATTTTAATGAAGGAGGTGTCAATAGATTTGTTATTATGTCCCTGGTTACGTAGGCTATATATATTTTATTAAAATGTTGTATAACGGAATTTATTTACTCTGATGAAACATTTTGCACTGACGACTGAATAGTTTATGATAGTGGTTGGATGTCTATCATAAACAGAGGATAATAATGTATAGTATAGTTAAAACTTTTGAATGCATCATAGCGTCAGTCAATCCCGGAGTTTGAGCAATTTACAGAGTTTTAATGGTCTCATGTTATGCGCGTTTCATAACGTAGTTAGCTTTCAAGTTACACTTGCTCGTAGCTCACTACTCCTGATAGCTTCTATTCCATTAATACAAGTGTTTATAATATAGTTACCGTTAAGTTATACTTCAATTAAAATCTTCTATCTACTGATAATTATTACTCTTCTTTGAATATTATGAAAAGACAGCCTGCTTCTGTCTTTCTGTTTACTTTTAAACCATTCTACAGATGTTGATGACATTTACATTAATAGAAAGAGCAATAAACGACAAAAGTGCGTATTCTATATATGTCAGGAAATAGTAAACAATTATCGAAAAATCGAATGGTCATCGCCATCTATGGCGCTAGAGTAAAATAACATATTTCTTAAATAATAAATAATAATTATATTTAACATATTTCTCTAAGGCTTTCGATAAAATATCACATTCTTTGCTTCTTATTAAACTTGAAAATATTGGTATACATGGTGATCTGTTGGGATGGCAGTTAATGGTTACACTTCTTCTTTTACACCTATCTCATCAGGCGTGCCTCAAGGTTCACATTTGGGACCCTTACTTTTTAATATATTTGTAAAAGACATCGTTAAATGCTTTAAAAATTCCGAAGCACTATTGTACGCTGATGATACAAAAATATACAGCATCAGAAAATCTTCTACTGATTGTGTTCTCTAGAATGAATTAAATACATTTTCAATTTATTGCAAAATAAACAAATTAAAACTTAACGTTGACAAATGTTATACATTAACATTTACACGTAAAGTAAACCCCATCTTATTTGATTACCAAATTTTCAATAATAAGTTAAAGAGAGTTTCTCAAATAAGAGACCTTGGCGTACAATTGGATTCTGAACTTTCGTTCGTTTCTCATATTAACAAAATATCAGGTAAGGCTTTTCAAACATTAGACTTTTTCGCCAAACAAAATATTTAAAAAATGTTAGTTCTTTAATTTTATTATTCAATGCACTAGTGAAAAGTAATCTAGAATATGCTTCCACTGTATGGAGCCCTAACTACAAAAAATACATAAATGAAATAGAAGCAATACAGAGAAAATTTATTAGAAGTCTTAAACATAGATTTGGTAACCTTGATATAAAATTGCAATCTGTAGAGGAACGTCGCGAACATAAAGTCGCTGAACTTATCTTTTAAACGAAATAAACATGTTCTGTATTTATTGGACACCCAGCATTACATCACCACACAACTGCACAACCATAATAGTCACCAGACGAGCTCCGATTGACAACTGGCTCAAGTATATCTGAACAGTGCTTATATAAAGTCTTGGAATAAAATTAATAATTCTACCTATATGTGAATATAAAGATATCAATGATTTAAACATTTTTCAAAGCAAATTCTCGATCTACTTAATTTATAATATCTTTAATGTGTTTTATGAAGCTTGAAGGATATTCTGTTTTAAAATTTCCACCCACACACATCGATTTCTAAGAAAAAGAAAAACAACAGACCCTCTTAAAATTCAGCAAACTCAAGTGGAAAACTTCCAGAGCAGATGCTCCAATTGTTTTCGGTCAGAAAATCTATCTGGTTATAATAGGGAGGAAAGTTCTGGAGTTTCTAACAAATTTGTAAATTTCTTAAATTCTTTTACTAACGATCAACCTTAATTATAATTTAAATAACGTAAATTATTTTAACAAGAAATACATTTCAATATTTGAAGGTTATTCAAATAGGATCCAGACTCTTTCTTCGTTAACAATTACCATACATTAATATATTTCTTCATTTATTAATCGCCGTATAGTTAAAACAGGAAAGAAAATATTATTTAAAAAAGAGCAATTTTTCGGACTCAATTTTTTGGCATGTATGGCAATCTTTACAAAACGAAGTTTTTATCACTTACCTACTGTTATGTACGATTAGTTACTTATAAAGTACATTAATGGAAAGTAACGTGGTAACAAGATTTATTTAAGTTATTAGATATTATCAACTCTATTCCTTTAGTTTTCATTGTTAACTTTCTGTCTTGTTAAAGATTGAAGTTATAAGAATGTGAAACATAATGTTAATACTAGAAACAGAAATAAAGTTGTAACGCCGTACTATCGTCTCCGCAAAGTCAGTAATAGCTTCATGGGGCTTGGTGTTCGCATCTATAATAAGATCCCACAGCCTATATTAGACTTGCCACTCCAACAATTTAAAACTCGTATCAAGAAATCATTAATATATAAAGCATACTACAATATACAGGATTACTTAAATGATGAGAATGCTTGGAATCTAAGTGACGTTGACTCTCAAGCTAAATGATTTGTATAACAGACTATGTAAACATGGCTTTTTGATGCGAGCGACAGAAAACTGCTTTCCGAGCTGGTGGTAGCTTCAGACAAACTAACTGACCGACAAATTTTTGACGTTTCAAAAGTAATTTTAAAAAAAGTCTTGTTGAAATAAATAATTTTGAGTTTGAGTTTGTGATTTGATACTAATCTGTTTGTTTCTGTCAAATTGTAAAGAAAATGAGGGTTTGTTTGTAATAATTTTATCAAAAATCTTACACTCCTAAAGTTGGAGATCTACAATATCCTTTTATACCGCCATCTGGCGCACTAATGGTGACTTAATCCGAGCAGAGCTTCAACTTCGTGGCGGTTTAGCTCCAAGCTTGAATAAACACAATTTCTAAAATATTCTGGCTTTTCATATAAAACTGAATTGATAAACGATCCAAATGTTTTTGTGTTATATTCTTTAGTATTTTATTATTTCTTTAATACTCGTGATTTATTATCTTCTTCTTTGCTCTCCCTTTGTGAGTGGATGATAGATTAGATTTTTTTTAATAAATTTTGCTTTCTCGTTTCCTATGGACCATTGAAAATTACATATCAATGTAAATTATGATACGTCTCAGGTAGATATTTTGAATTTATGACCTGTAGGTATTACTATTTCTTGCTTTAGACATAAAGCTGTGCCATGCCTGGGGCTTGAGACCCAAGGCCTTTTCGTTATGCTTAAATTTTAATAAGATAACAATAATATCGAAAAACTCGCACGATCCTATGCTATCTAATTTTGATAAGGGTAAAACTTTACTAACCCACTATTAACTTCATGGCAGCTAATATTTACTAGTCAAACTGCCACGAATCTTTCAGAACAATCATTTTATGAAAAATGTGCATTTACTTGACAGAGATATTTTATAACATAGTTTGTACACTTTTTTAAAACGCAACCAGAATTTTTAGTTAGAATTCTGTTTAGTTTTGACTATTTTTCACTTATATTTTATAAAGCGTTTAAGTAATATTTAATTTTACTAAATAGGAAATATATATTGTGTATAAGCAAAATAAATCAGATATTTCCTTATTAAAACTGTTTATTATCTTATATATAAAATTCTCGTGTCACAAACCATACTCCTCTAAAACGGCTCGACCGATTTTTATGAAATTTTATATGCATGTTCAGTAGGTCTGAGAATCGGCTACTATCTATTTTTCATACCCCTAAGTGATAAGGGTGGCCCACCCCAAATTTATATGGCAAAACAACGTTTGCTTGGTCAGCTTTGGTATTATATGTCGGAGAATAAGTAAAAGATTATCGATTAATCGAATCGTCATCGCTGTCTATGGCGTTGGAGTAGGGTAGTAGTCACTTCCGTTGTTTTGACCGTCTCGACCCTCGACCCTTTATATGCCATCGACAGTCTTAGTCGTGTGCGGTCTCTCAAGAAGTGATGTAGTGTCTAAATAGTGAGTGTTGTGTAAGTGCTAGGAGTGCTGTCCGATCAAGGTCACGTGAGTACCTCACAATGTAATTGCCTCGTCTTGTGTTAGGTTAGTTACTTACACCTTGGTCACAAGTCCAAGGCACTGCTTAGGTTTCTCTCGTAATTGTTAGAGATCATATTTGATCATTTATCGGTTCAATAGGAGTATCTACGTTGCGTTTACCCAATATTCCATTCAATACTATCACCCTCTTTTAGTGTTCCCCAATATTCCCCATCTTCCTCCTTCCATTTCCTTTCACATCGTTTTAAAATCGACATATATATGCGAGAATTTGTATGTATCGTATATATATACCTAAATATTTAGATGTTTGAATATTTGGGTGTTAGTTACTCAATCACACAAAAATGGCCAAATGAATTTTATTAACAAACATAAGCTACTTTTTAATGAAAAATTTGTAGAACGCCTAAATATTTTTGTAAAGCAATAATGTTTTTTGTTAAATCCGTGCGACGCCCTGACGCGTCGGCTAGTATTTAACCGTGGAAAAGTGGAAGTCTATAAAGGAAATCCTGGAGACGAGAAAGAAATCCATATAATGTATGATATTAATCAGAAGTCAACGTTTTTTCTTTATCTTACGAGTTTTCTGGTATCCTATTTAAATTTTTTAAGTCAATCTGTCTACTCTGTTTGTCTTTATAAACAAATTAGTGAATTTACTGAACAGACTTTAGTGCAACTTTCACAATAATATATCATACATTTTTACCTTAAAATACTAACATAAAAGTCCATTAAAGTTTCCACCCACATACAGCTGATAGACCCATAAAGTTAATTTTCTCTAACAGAGTCGAAAACTATTTAGAAGCTCAAAGTTTCAATGAAGCCACAAAGCCTTAACCGATAATGAGAAAGCACTGCACAGTCTTCACTAATAACCTTATACTGGTTTAATCTGTGGCTTTCATTTACTTTTCACTTTGAGAATTTACTCTTTGGTTATCGATAGAAGGATACCTAATAAAGAACTACCCTCGCTTCTCTTAATTAGAATATTATTCCCCGCTGCCGCTGAGAGTCCTCCCTTGGTGGTAGGGTATAGGTTACCAGGCTGACTTCCAGCCAGTGTCCACCTAGTGTCTTCGATGAGTTCCGTTCGAGCCTAACCCCTCCCTCTCTCATCCCATTAATGTTGCGAATCTAGTGGACTGTGCTTGTACTCAGGGTCACTGAAACCGCAGCATTTTTCTCTTCACTCCCCCTTTATCTCCCTTCTATCTTGAACTACGTTTTTTGGTTTCAGAGGTAACATAACTGTTAATTTCTATAGGCAATGTGTTTAACTTTGGGTATTACTTTTGTTATGACGTGGCTGACATATTCCAAAAGAGAAGAAACAAGCCGTACCAAACTATTTATTTGTAAACTTTTAAATTTTCAAGGAATTATTGACGTGAACAGAATAAAACTTTTGTGTTTAAATGCAGGAATATCAAATTCTATATGAGCATCTTATTCGTCTAAAAAGCTTTCTTTGAACACTTGCTTCTGTAGGCTATCTCAGCTTTTATCTAATAACAATGAATTTTTACTCATAATGACACAATCAAGCTTCAGTATGTGAGAATTTAATCAAGCTCTTCCATAATGTTACACGATGACACTTTTACTGATATTGCTTTCACTAACACGAGAAAACTCGGGATTAAGAATTATAAAAGTCATTTCAACTGTAATTTTAAAGACGGAAAGACGCGGAAGAAATATTCAGAGTATTCTATTCCACTCTAATTGCTTGAGATGAGTCTTCTCACCATAGATGATAAATAAGATTTCCATTGAAATGAAAGTGTACAGGTACAGGTCTCACTCGCTTCCACTTTACAATTTCCCTATATATATTATAAATGTAAAAGTTTGTATTTTTAGATATTTGGATATTTATTACTCGATCACACAAAATGGATTTTGTTGAAATTTAGAACAGATATTTTATAACCTGGATTACCCTAAAAAATTCAGAGATAGATCAAATTAATAATAAAAAATTTTTGCTATCCTAAATGCCTGGATGCTTTTATTTAGCAACCATATAATGCTGAAATTTTTTTTCCGAGCGAAAAAAAAACCGGGCCAGTAAACTAGCATCCCTAAATAACATCTCACTAATTCACGTAATGTTCAATAGATCTAGTACCCTTTAAAGTTCACAACCGTAGACAATATTCACTCTTGTAACAGATGTTATAAACTGTCAAATCTGTGAAAGGTGGAGGAAGTTCTAGGCAATCAGGAGCTAGCCAGCCTCATGTGACGGTATACACAGGTGACATTAGACTGAAGAGCTCCATAACATAACCATAAAAGTTAAATAAAATGTAATGTTAGCGCACAAGATGTGTGTAACGAGTCGGGTCGCGATCTCGTTAGTGTAATGTGTTTGAGACGACCAACATCCGCTGATTGTGACTATTATATACTAGACTAGTTTAAACTAACTTCAATAAGCTCCAGTTTGTCAGTCGGCCTACTTTCCCGTAGATCAGATGGTGAATTTAACTAAAATATAGTTATCGTGTCCCAAAAGAGTAACCAATCAAGATGAGTATTCCCGCTAAAGATGATAAATGAGATTTTTTATACAGTTTTCAGAATATCAAGAATTTCATTATTGTAAAAGAAAATTTTATATTAATTTCCTATTTCGTAATGAAAATTAGATGTATTTAATCTTTTCATCTGTTCGTTTGATTTTCATAAGCCTATATCTCAGCAATTAATTTCTTTTCAGTAGTTAACTGCTATATTTTCGAAATTCAGTGATAATTAAATGAAATAAAGAAGTTATATCATAAAAAATAGGATAAATTCCAAAGTGTGATATTGTTGTCCTTTTCGTGTTTCTATGTAACATAGTTCCTGTACTCCATAATTTATTTTAAACCTGCAGTAAATTGTACAAAATTGAATATTTTCATCACGTACTTGTATAAAGTCTAACGCAACAGATACTATTAGATAAAATTAAACCTGGATTAAATCTCAGAAATGGGACAATACGTGCTCACTGCTCACTGCTCACTGCTCAGCCATCTCCCACAATGCAATATCCAGGTACAGTTAAAAGTTATAAGCAACTATTAGAGTTACGTATTGCCTACGACTTTTCGAATAATGTCACCATAGTTTAAAAAATATGTACAGAGAATGTACAGAAGGTATAGAAGCCGGCTGCTAAATTTAGGTCTGAGCAAAAATAGCGTTGCCGACCCTATCCCCAATTCCCCCCAGGTCTCTGGTCACCTTACTCACCAACAGGAACACAACACTGCTTTAGAGTAGTGTTATTTAGCTGTGATCTTCTGTAAGGTCGAGGTACTACCCCAGTCGGGCTGCTCCAAATTTGAGCAGGAAATTTTCTATGCCCTAACTCAGTTCTATCCGTAACGTTATTAATATTTCTATTACTATTATTTTTAAATTCAAATTAATCTTATCATACTTAAGAGTCCTATTACGAATCGTAAACACTCGCTTGCCGCGCGCGCGCGCTGGTGTTCGTTTGCAACTTCGGTGGTGTTCGGTTGTACTTTAATTTTATTTATAGTAATTTTTCTGATTATATTGACAAACGAAAACTAAAGAAACGTATTAATTGTAGAATGAAGATTTATATCATATTAGTTTAAGAAGTTAAAATTGTATTTATTTGGAATATAATTAAAGCTGAATCAAGACATTTATGGCTTAAATTAGGCTTTCTTTAAGATTTTTTCCGTGAAAACTCAAGTAATTTAAAGAAATTCTAAAACTCCAATAAACAAGTAAAAGATTCAAGTTATATTTAATGAATTTTAGCTTTTAAAAAATTGAATGTAACAATGTGAATTTCAGCGTCAAAGTTCCATCGCCGACGGTTATGCTTGCAAACTGAGTTGGTAAAACATTTATAGAAAATTACACGAAAATAAAAATGAAAATGTGTAACTCCGACTTACAAGAAAGAGAATGGCACTATTGTTATTCATAATCAAATAATTAAAATATCTTACTGCTATTGAAAATTGTAGCGTCAAAAATCTTGAATTTGCGTAAAAAATCTCTTAATATTAGAAATGAGAAAGTTTGTATGTTTGGGTATTTGTTATTCAATCACGCAAAATCGGCTGAAGGGATTTCCTGTTCCAATGATATAGTTCCTACGGGTTAGTAATAAAATATTTTAATATCGTAAGCGCTTGAATATTTTAATTTAGCATCAATATATTGAAATTATTTTTTTTTGGATAAATCTAAATATTAAATTATATGTTAATATTATGATCTAAATTATTTTACATCTATGTTAACACAGAAATATAAGTAATATTTATTGAACTAATGAGATTCTAAATTTTACTGTTCAAATAGTTTAATATAGGGAGTAGAGAAAATGTTGTTTTTCTCACAGAGCCATAAAATACCTGATAAAAATAACAAAAGTATTTGATCGCAAACATGATAGCAAAACCTCCGAAATACAATCTCGTATAGTGCAGCGGTGATGTTGGGTTGCGATCTCGTTAAACTAATGCGTTGTTTGTGAAACAGAAAACAATAACAAGTGAACTTGCACCATATTTGATTATAGGAGATTGCCAAAAAAAATAAATTTTTCATTTTCCAGACCCATCAGAAATGAAAACCTTCATCATAACCAATATAATCAGTAATTACTAATTCCTGCTATTACTTTTGTTTTGCCGATGTGTTGATGCGTTATATCCTCGAAGATAGAGTGGGGAGAGGGAGTGAAGAAAAAATGCTGCGGCTTCAGCGGACCTTGAGCAAGAGCCCACAGACCACTAGATCCGCAGCATTAATAAGATGGGAGAGGGGGGGAGGGGAGGAACGCGTTACTCGGCTCTTACGAGATGCTCTCCCAGCGGCAGAGGGGAATTGTATTCTAACCCGTCCCCTCACGGGTGAAATATATTTTAGTCAAGCTGTCATACTATTGGTTTATATGTATACAAAAATACAGGGACCCGCCGTCTACATGGGCAAGGGTGCACGACGGCGCCAGGTGGAAAAAGGCACCGTAAAGCTTTTAGGGGGGCCAGAATGAAAATATAATAGAAAAAAAACTTGGTTGAAAGAGGCCCCCCCTGACACAAATATTTTAGCTTACTAAGAGGGTAAAGGGAATACTAGTAGTATGTGATCCATAGCGCTAGTAACCTTTTAATAAAAAAAAAAATTAAAAAAAAATAATTAAAGACTACTGGAGTCGAGCCAAGACAGAATTACCTTTCTTTGGTCTCATAAGTATTCGGCACGACGGCGCAGAAGATGTTTGGTTCGTGGTTGCTAGAACCAATGTCTAACACTAGGTATACTATAACAAAGAACCCAAAAAGTATTTAAACAATGTTTTATAATAAAAACACTATTCCAATATAACTTATATGCAAGTTATCAAATAAAAACGGTTTTCCCTTACAATATAAATCGTAGATGTTGGCAATAAATCAGCGTAAAGCCGTTACAGGTGGAGCGTTAAATCAGCCGTACAGACAGACAGGATAATGCGGTTTGCTTTTATATATTCATTGTTATATCTCATTATGTAAATAAGGTTGAATTACTTGTCCGACTTCACATACAAGATAATTATATAAACTGAAACCTCCACATGCGATTAATTCTTATGCGACGTTTCAGTTCCCGCGCGTCTGCTATGACAACAAAAATTTTTTTGTTGTATGCAGATTTCAGACATTTTCTCGTGCCATTATTTTTTGTACTACAACGTTGTATTAATTATGATGTTGGCAACATTAATCTGAGTAACATTTGATTTTAGAAGTTGGCTCGAACTGAATATCATTCGGTTGTGCCAACGTCGCCATGATAATTATTATTTTTCCAACGCGAGTATTGTAGCCGTAACTCTAACATCCCAACATCTAGTGATATTATTGATTACATTGTTTTTTTTAAACTTCAATATAATATATGTCGGGGATTTTAAAACGATGTGAAAGGAGATGGAAGGAGGGAGATGGGGAATATTGGGGAACACTACAAGGGGGTGATGGTATTGAATGGAATATTGGGTAAACGCGACGCAGATACTTCTACTGAACCGATAAATTATCAAATATGATCTCTAACAATTACGAGAGAAACCTAAGCAGTGCCTTGGACTTGTGACCAAGGTGTAGGTTAAGGAATTCCTTTAAATGATCATAACACTCACCTCTACTGCTCAGGATCTCTGTTTAAACCCAAGGTTAAACGCACATAAACCGAATCTAACACAAGGCTAACCTAACCTAAGGCTAACCTAACTTAACCACTACTTAACCACGTGGCAATTACATTGTAAGGACTTACGTGACCTTAGTTGGACAGCACTTCCACACTACACTGCACTTGACACTATCACTACCACTAGCACTACTTAGATGATGTTCACTTCTTGAGAGACCGCGCACGACTAAGACTTCAGTTAGACTGTCGATCGCATATAAAGGGTCGAGGGTAGATACTGTCAAAACAACTGAAGTGACTACTACCCCACTCCAACGCCATAGACAACGATAACGATTCGATTAATCGATAATCTTTTACTATGCTCCGACATATATAAAACTATTTATACAATTGAGCAATCATAAATGGAAGTGATATATTAATGAATACTTTAATACAGCAAGTGGTCGGACCGGTAGAGCGCTGCGCTCGAATACAAAATTAATTGATATTTTCAATCATTCCGCAAACAATTTCCTGTGTCGTCTAAAACGTTGACGTTGATGACGCCACTTCCGGGACGTTGGGACGTTATTATAGTGAATTATATCACGAATCTGGACATACATGAATACATAACAGCAGTGTGCACATCCATTAACCTATAATACTATAAAAACGGAGGAAAATAACCCGTCACCAGGCTGTATCTCATGAACCGTGATAGCTAGACAGTTGAAATTTTCACAAATGATGTATTTCTGTTGCCCCTATAACAACAAATACTAAAAGAGAAGTCCTTCTTTTAATTATGGGAGTTTAGTCATACAGTTGACTATGTCGTTTTTTTAATCATGGGAGTTTAGTCATACAGTTGGCTATGTCCTTTTTTTAATCATGGGAGTTTAGTCATACAGTTGACTATGTCATTTTTTTAATCATGGGAGTTTAGTCTTACAGTTGACTATGCCTTTTTTATTCATGGGAGTTTAGTCATACAGTTGACTATGTCGTTTTTTTAATCATGGGAGTTTAGTCATACAGTTGGCTATGTCCTTTTTTTAATCATGGGAGTTTAGTCATACAGTTGACTATGTCATTTTTTTAATCATGGGAGTTTAGTCTTACAGTTGACTATGCCTTTTTTATTCATGGGAGTTTAGTCATACAGTTGACTATGTCCTTTTTTAAATCATAGGAGTTTATCATCAGAGTTAGTCATACAGTTGACTATGCCTTTTTTTAAATCATAGGAGTTTATCATCAGAGTTAGTCATACAGTTGACTATGTCCTTTTTTAAATCATAGGAGTTTATCATCAGAGTTAGTCATACAGTTGACTATGTCATTTTTTTAATCATGGGAGTTTAGTCTTACAGTTGACTATGCCTTTTTTATTCATGGGAGTTTAGTCATACAGTTGACTATGTCCTTTTTTAAATCATAGGAGTTTATCATCAGAGTTAGTCATACAGTTGACTATGTCTTTTTTTATTCATGATAGTTTAGTCATACAGTTGACTATGTCCTTTTTATTCATGGGAGTTTAGTCATACAGTTCACTATGTCCTTTTTTTAATCATGGGAGTTGATCATCAGAGTTAGTCATACAGTTGACTATGTCTCTTTTGTTCATGGGAGTTTAGTCATACAATTAACTTATTAGGATTTTCAAACGGCAATGATAAATTTGTCCCTAAATCCATATTGTAAACTGCGTCAATAATGTCCATGGTGTCTATGGTGACATAATAATTTAGAAAGTTTTATGAGGATTTTAGTCTACATCTCATTTGCAAACGTCATATAAAAAACTTTGAACCAAAAACATAACCTATAACTATATATAACTGTACAATATAGTTAAAAGGAAACTGCACAGCTTCTAACCTGTATAGTCTCTGTATAGCTATTAATTGTACCCGGGCCGTTATCCCATCCGGGTAGAAATTGAAGATCCTTCCCGTATCCGGCTGCGAATGCCGTAGTTTACACCCGGCACCAACCGCCCGGATAACTTACACCACCGCTTTACTTTTATGCCTCTTTTACTTTAAATTAAAAAGAAAAACGTCTAACTTCAAACTGCTACTAACTATTTTCTACAGATAAAAGCGTACATATATTTATACAATTTTTACATAATAAAATTTATCTATTATAATTTAGAAAAGTATATAGTAGAAAATTATCAAGCGAATTAGTTCAATTGCAAATATGTATAATTAAAAATTCATAGATATCTGGGAGGGCTAAAATTTTTAACAAAACGTTACATCCGAAAATTATTAATTTACAATCACTATATGACTATATTTTAATTTATATATGACTAATTCCCAAAGATTTAACGGCAACAACTCGACATGCACTTCATCTCCACGTCGATAGATGGCGCAATCACACACTCATTTGTTTACTTTGAATTCTTAAGTATTTTTTTAGCAATAAAACATGGCCTATCTCCTTCCTCAAGCTTCAGTGATTTAAGCCTGATTGTGTATCAGACATACAGACTCCATCTATTAGTAGTCTTAGGCCTAATCGGTCACCAAAAAGAGCGCTCATTTTAGTTTGTTTTTTAATGGCGAACTAGTTCGCTCTTTTAGCTCGTTAGTTCAAACGAACGAGTAAAATCGTTTTTTTAGTCCTAGGCCTAGTCGGTCACCAATGAGAGCATAATTTTTAGTTCGCAACCCAAAGGTGAACTAGTTTTTTAGCTATTTCAGTTCGTTAGGTGTTTTTTAAATAATTTAGTAAAAATAATAAATAAAAGTAAAAATTATTTGGTTTGCAATCCAATGGGGAACTAGTTCGCTCTTTTAGTTCGTTAATTTCTTCGAAAAAAAAAACATCGATATTCTCAAAAGTGAAACATCGTTATCCTCGCGCGCTCGAAGAGCGGCGGCCCGCAGTGTTCGCCGAGCGGCCACCGCGAGCGCCTCCACTGGCTGAAGAAGATCGCCCAATGCGATCGAAACTGTAGTACCAATCTACCACAATGAAACATCAATCTTAGAAATATCGATGTTTATGAACAATATTTTGATATTTCTATCACCATTTAAATATATAGATATATATCGATTTTTTATTTAGAAATAATCCACTATTTTTATTTATTTTTATAAAAAACAAGTGAATAGATGAAACAAGCACCCTAAAAGTAAATAATTCAATTAAAAAAAAATATAAGAACTAAGAGCGAGATAATCGACGAACTAGTTCGTATAGTTCACCTAAAGGACCGCTCTTTTGAACTAGGTCGTTCACGAACTACCCAAGACTAGTCAATAGATGGCGTAAGTAGTATATTAAATCTGTTTCGTTTGCTAAGTTTACCTACGTTTCTTAAGTGTACTTTCGACATTATAAATTAGTTAGGATTAGTAAAGTTTATATTGAATCGTCGGGAGTAACACCGGAAAGTCTTGATTGTATTAAAATACTACAGACTGACGAAAATCACAAAAATCCCACACAAAATAACAGCACACTAAATATTCAGTTCGCAAACCGTTTCATTTTATTATTTCGCCAATTCCAAGTGAAATAATCGTGGGTAAACGTTTTTGCAGACCGCACGGGATTTATAGCCCTGGGTCGGGCTCGGGATAGATGGTGCTCCAGCTTAACCTGCCGACTAATCGTTCCTCAAATTGAGTGAGAAAATTTGCGGGTGAGACCTCACTCGATTTATTACGAGGTTCTTGGTTCCTGTGAGAATTGTAATGAATGCTGATATTTGTTTTTACCTATACTATATAAAAGAACAACGGAGTAAGGAACTAACTATTTAGAGTATGGGAGCCATACTGCGCAGTAACACAAACGACAATATTATCATATGATCTAGATAGAACCCGAGCCGTTCCTGGGGCTTAAGGCACAGGGGCAGGTTTAAATACGTTTTTTATAACCGTAAACTCTCACCACCACTCACCACTTTACCGCTCGACCCGCTACTAAAAATTTAAATTATAATTCTCATAACGGAGATATATATCTCGATAACGGAGACTTAGCACCACACCACCAAACAACACTACACTATTATTTTCACCACTTTTTTTTTCTTTAATATGTAGTGTGCGATATCTCTTGATAGACTCGAACACTCGAAATACTACAACAATATTTAATCCATACTGAAGCCTAGCAGTGCCTGGGGCTTGTGACCCAGGTGCAGGATTAAAAGGTCTGTACTACCAGTACGCACTCTCTTTCAGCTCGACTACTGACTAATATTAAACAGTTCCTCAGCAAAACAGCATTTATTTAGATATTCAGCAAACTATCTTTAAATACTTTTTATAATACAAAATACCCCCCTCATCAATTCCCACTATAATGACAGGTGGGGTCGTAGGCCTGTGTTGCCAAGTTAAAATTCGATAATCCAGATATTGATCAAATTATTCTAATTATATTTACTATCGATTTTATAGTATTAATATTGAACATTTTTTTATATTATTCAATACATATTTAAAACATTTTAATATACTTAAATAAAGAGGCGTCACGTATGAACCTGTACAAGGTTTATGGGTTTTCACCATTTTACCATCGAACCACCAGACGCCTTGAGGGTCTCCATCTTTGTAGTTGCATCTTCTTTTTTTTATGTAACTAGGTCGGTAAACAAGCGTACGGCTCACCTGATGGTAAGCGATTACCGTAGCCTATAGACGTCTGCAACACCAGAAGCATGGCAAGCGCGTTGCCGACCCTATCCCCAATTCCCCCCAGGAGCTCTGGTCACCTTACTCACCAACAGGAACACAACACTGCTTTAGAGTAGAGTTATTTAGCTATGATCTTCTGTAAGGTCGAGGTACTACCCCAGTCGGGCTGCTCCATATTTGAGCAGGAAATTTCCTTAGTTAAAATCCTCCTCCTCTTTTCTAATGCGGACAACTCAGGAGTGGAACAGAAAAAGGTATCTTCTAGAGAAGCGCGCTACATCTTAGGCTACATCTTCACTTTCCATCAGGTGAGATAAAGCCAAGCGCTAATCAATTATTTATTAAAAAAAAATACGTGACGCGGATGGAGTCGCATCGCTCATCACATGATTTAGTAATTACTCATTCCCAAATACTATATTTTCAACAATCATCTAAAGCTTTATTTACTTATAAGTATAACCCTCTGTAACTTCAGTTTATAATATAAACTAGCGACCCGCTTCCGGCTTCGCACGGTTTCTTTCTCTACTATAATATATATGTATTATACATATAAACCTTCCTCTTGAATCACTCTATCTATTAAAAATAACCGCATCAAAATCCGTTGCGTAGTTTTAAAGATCTAAATATACATAGGGACAGACAGACAGACAGCGGGAAGCTACTTTGTTTTATACTATACTAGTCGACCCGTCCGGCTTCGCCCGGGTGCAATTTAGCGCGTGTACTTAGCCGTAACCGCTATGTCCCTGCATTTTGAATCTGTAGTATCTTCAAAAATATTCGTTTAAATTTCACGCTGTAAAGGGCCATATTGATCTATATTAAATGCACAATGTACTTAAGGTACCTAATTGGATAAGGATTAATGCTGTATTGTTTAAAATCGCTTCGTAAATAAACCATTATTTTTTGTAAAAAGTAAAGGATAATAAATGGTTATTGTGGGTTATCCCTAAGAGGTAGACATATACCATCGCGGACTTATTTGTAGACCTTTATAAGGTGTACAATACTGTAGTACATTATTTTGATCTATCTCGTAGGGTTCAGCCAGCGTTTGCAATGTAAGCGCAAAAATGTGTTTATTTACGACATCACATTAGAAAACTCTACAATTATCAGTGTTTCTCTACTATATTATGTATGTATTATACATATAAACCTTCCTCTTGAATCACTCTATCTATTAAAAAAAACCGCTTCAAAATCCGTTACGTAGTTTTAAAGATTTAAGCATACATAGGGATATAGGGACAGAGTAAGCGACTTTGTTTTATACTATGTAGTGATGTAGATGAAGTAGTAGTATGTATTATATTACAGTAAAGTATAAGACCTAGAATGTTCCTACTCTGTCACTACCTACTACTATCTGCTTTTGATAACTGATCTAATGCAGCTATTTACTTCAGAATAAACCCTTTTAACAAACCATTTGAAATATTTAAGATAATAAATATGAAACACGTTATTCCTGTACAGCTGACCACTCGTACTGTAGAGCTAGTTGAAAGGGTGCCAACGAAAGCATTTATTGAAAAACTCCCAAAGCGCTCCAGTAATTGAATTTTGCTGTGGAATACTACAATACCCTATTTTATATTACACTAGCCACCAGATTTTATTTGTTTTTAACATTAAAACTCAAATGTAGTATGTATTTTCAGACATTAGGAAAAACCTGTAACCTATGTGTTACCTATGAATTTTATGTATGCAAAATTTTATTGAAATCTGTGTAGCCGTTTTTGTATGATTGAGTAACAAACATCTAAACATACATAGTTAAATATTTTTGTACTAGCAACATATTGAGAAAGAAATTTAAAAAATTTAAGTATTTTTGGGGAAGATTCTAATTTATGGCCTTAAAAGCGTTAAATTATAAAGAATTTATATAAAATATTAATAATATTTTATTATAATAATAAAATGTTTGATTCTTTATTGAGGTTTTCTTGCTTTGATTCCTTTTAAATCATGAATTTCCTTAAAGTAACGCCTGATTCAATTCAATAATGATAGAATATAAAAAAATATAATTGTAATTTATAAATAACTAGCTGACCCGACAGACGTTATCCTGTTTTAACAATAAATATTAGTCAAATGACTGACAGTCTTAAATTATCTAATTTTCTGCGCAACTTTTTTACTTTTTTTTTAACTTAACAACAAAGAAAGAATTAGCGAAATCGGTCCAGCCGTTCAGGCGTGATGCCGTGACCAAGGGAATGGCTTTCATTTTTAAATATAATACAAGAAGTATCGTAGAAATATGTTTCAGTAGAGAGGATGTTCCTCTGAAGATTCACAGATTTTAGTTAGAGTGTATATCTAGCTGTATGCCGGAATATCCGTTGAACGGAAGGAAATCCGTAGTCGTTTCATCTCTCAAATGCTTTTGGAGCAATGATTGTTATCGTTTAAAGAAAAATAAATAACAATATAGTTAAAACTAATTTCGATTGAGACAAAATCGCTTCTCTAGCATCTGTTTGCTTAGATCTTTTAGACTGCAGTTTTCACTAATAGACAGAGTGATTCAAGAGGAACTAATGAAATACAACTTAAAGTATATAATTAAGCATTAGGTTGTCTTGTGTGGTAAAGAGGTGCTAGAGTCGCAAAAACGTGAGAAGGCAACCAGTGGGATGTACTGATGACCTGGTGCAGATATCAGGAAGTGGCTGGATGCAGAGAGCTCAAGACCCGATGGAATAGGGTGCAATGGAAGACTCAAGTTTGGGTGTGGCAATGGCCGAGAAGAGAGGGAGTAATTTCTTGTGTTTCCTTTATACAAACAAATAACATGACCTTATTTAAAGGTTATATATATCCTCTATATTATAGTCATCAAGTATCATTAGTAAGAGTAATAATAATAAATGTCCGCCTAAATCTATTCCGGTCACGGCTCTCTATTTAAACGAGATTGTGCAACTATGTGGAAGATATTTCTGAGTCCAGTTCCTGTATAGATAATCGTACTAATATTATAAACGCGAAAGTTTGTAAGAATGTATGGATGTATGGATGTCTGGATGTATGGATGTCTGGATGTCTGGATGTCTGGATGTCTGGATGTCTGGATGTCTGGATGTATGGATGTATGGATGTATGGATGTATGGATGTATGGATGTATGGATGTATGGATGTATGGATGTATGGATGTATGGATGTATGGATGTATGGATGTATGGATGTATGGATGTATGGATGTATGGATGTATGGATGTATGGATGTATGGATGTATGGATGTATGGATGTATGGATGTATGGATGTATGGATGTATGGATGTATGGATGTATGGATGTATGGATGTATGGATGTATGGATGTATGGATGTATGGATGTATGGATGTATGGATGTATGGATGTATGGATGTATGGATGTATGGATGTATGGATGTATGGATGTATGGATGTATGGATGTATGGATGTATGGATGTATGGATGTATGGATGTATGGATGTATGGATGTATGGATGTATGGATGTATGGATGTATGGATGTATGGATGTATGGATGTATGGATGTATGGATGTCTGGATGTCTGGATGTATGGATGTATGTTTGCGACTCTTTCACGCAAAAACTACTGAATGGATTTTGATGAAACTTTACAATAATATAGCTTACACATCACAATAACACATAGGCTATAATTTATAATGATATATTGTGAATTATCGAAATTACAGCGGGTGAAACCGCAGGATGCACCTAGTAATGTTATAATTATTACTAAGTTTCTGTAAATCAGTTGATAAAGATATCTAAGATCAGATAAGCAGTGAAATTTTTCAACATTAAAATGCAATAATATATATGCTGTTATGTGCTTTAAAAAGCTTGATACTTTTCGCTATACGATACTTGATAGGAATCGAATAAAGTATCAAGCTTTTAAAGCTTTTCAAGTATCGATAGAAAGGTAGAAACATCGTTTCATGTGTACTCAGTGTAAGCAATGTGTGTTGCGATGGTTACGAGATTGTTATAATTGTCTATATACTAATATAGTGAGGCAACTCTCAAGTGAGCAATGAGCTGATAGTCTCCAAACGGGTGAACAGATCTTCACAATACATAGCTAAGAACCATCTCGATTAAATTACCTTTCTAGCAAATTAATCTTCATCAGAAACGGTCCATCACATTAGGCGCTAGGTATCATAAGAAAATAAATATTTATCTCATTAAATAAACATCAATAAAGCAACGAGTAGAACAAGAGTAATGAAGACACAAAACCATTAATGATTCGTACGAAGGCAATGTTTTTTCATTAACAATCGAGCAAGTTCAATCTTAATTAACTACCACTTCCGTATCCCCCAATACGTTTTAATGGACATATGGACATGGGGAATTTCCTCATTTTATACTACTAGCAACATTCGCTTCACTGAGGATCATAAAAAGCATATGTCTGAATATGTTGGTTTTTGATTGTAAAACTTCAGAAGTAATAGTTTTTGATATGATATACAGTGACCATGACTCAAAACGAGATGAGGACAACGGGACGGTAGTCTTTCAGACATCCACGGTTGAAGAAACAAATCAAAATTAAAAAAAAACAATTTCTTCTCGGCTATTTGTAATCATAAATTCATTAACTTTCATTTCTAAAAAAAATCTTTTCAAGAGATTTTGGAAATGGGAACAGTTTTACGTCCCGAAGCTCGCTTTTTGGACAACGGGATTAAGAACAGAATAACGGGACTGTCCCATTCAAAAAAAAATATATGTCATATTATATTTAGACTATGCGTTAAGATATTTCTAAAAGATTGGCAATATTCTCCATTCAAAAATGTCTTCTCTTTTACAAAAATGTCTTTAATTTTTTTTATTTTTTATCCTTTTAAACTTGTGCTATATCATTTTTGGTATTACTTTTGTATAAAAAAAATGATATTTAAAGTTATAATCATAATGTAAAAGTAAAGTAATTAAATATTTATATAGAAATGTTGGCGTAAAAGAAGGGAATCACTGTAACCTAACCTTACATAAGACGTGGCAACTACATTGTAAGGTACTCACGTGACCTTAATCAGACAGCACTCCAAGCACTAACACAACACTGCACTTAACACTCACTGACACTACCCAGAGACTACTTCACTTCTTGAGAGACCGCGCAAGACTAAGACTTCAGTCAGACTGTCGATGGTATATAAAGGGTCCAGACTGGCAAAACGATGGAATCCTTTATTATTCTCCGACAGAAATATATCTTTGAAGTAACTTGTACCGAAATACAAACAAACAGCAAAGACCTAAAAACGTCTCATCAGTCAGTTTTTAATATTTAGTGTTTTCTTCAAAAGCCGACTCGTAAGATAACGTCTCTACGTTTATTAATCTTGCTTAAAAAATGATTAATGTTTTTTCCTTCTAGAGGAGAAGGGTGGTTGCTATACTTTGTATGTCACCGTAAATTTTTTTTTTTTTTTAAAGATTACTAGTAGTATGGATCACATACTACTAATATTCCCTTTACCCCTCCTAGTAAGCTAATAAATAGCTTGTGCTAGGAGTGGGCCACGACAGTAGTCCAATGTCCGGGATTCGAACCCACGACTTATCAATCATGAATCCAACGCCCGCACCACTGAGCTACTGACGCTTTGCTTTACAGCATTTTAAGACTTCCCTGGATTTCTGCAATAATTTCAAAACCAAAATCAGATTCAGCCGTTCTTGAGTTTTAGCGAGACCAGCAAAAGTCAATTCTTTTTTATATATAAACATGTAAAAGGTTGTATGTTTGGATGTTTGTTACATAATCACACAAAAATGACTGAACGGATTTCGATGAAGTTTAGTATACAGATACTTTGTTAACTGCTCCTGCTCCTGCTCCTGGAGTCCTGTTTTTTTTAAAGCGGCGGGTCGACTAGTAATATAAATTTGATCATGTAACATAAAGTACTTTTTAAATAACCTCCACAAATATGAGCAAATTACATCGTTTTTTCTAAAAGTTGAAAAAGCCGAATCATGTAACGGTGATTGATGCGCTTATACCTCAAAAGATCTTTAAGAAAAATATATTTTTTAAAATAAATAGGGAATATAAACGAATGAAAACGGATAACCAAGTAATTCATAAGACTGAACTGATTTTTAAAACTTAGTATAGTAGCCGGCAGCTAAGTTTAGGTCTGAGAAAAAAAATTGGGGGAAAGTTGGGCATTGTGAGCGTGCTGCGTTCCACCCGTGACGTAGCATTCAAGGTCCTATACTTACGTGCCGGTAGCTATAAGTACCTATAGCTGTAATGCAGTTAATTAGAAGAGTCAAGCAACGAAACTTCTTAAATGCTGTGCTCTTAAGGAAGAAAGAAAATTATTTTTTTTTCTTTTTATTTCTAATGAGGCATTATTTTAGGTATTCTTTGCCAAAAGATATAAAAGATATTATTTGAGATTCACGACAAAAATATAGAGAAAAAGGGAAAAATCTTTTTATTCTCTATAAGAATACGGTTTTATACAAAGATATTGAAATAAGTTGATGAAGACAAAATGGCGGATATTTATGAATATTTATATTGTTTCAGATGAAGAGCTGGTGTTCAGAGACCGATGGGGAGGCCTGACGCTATTCAATGTGAAGAACTTCACAACTAGGCTATTAATGAATAATTCCACTTTTGTGAGTATATTCATATTATATACTGGAATCTAGAAACGTTTTAGAACTATATTTATTTTATAAACTTTCTTTGTTTTATCGCCTTTTACGCAACGGAAGCTCCTTTATGCTCCGTTCCTATGGGTCGTAGTGTGATGTTATATTACCTATATTCTTCCTTAATAAATTTGCTATCCAACATTAAAAGATTTTTTAATTAGAACCAATAGTTTCTCAGATTATCGCATTCAACCAAACAAATAAAAATACTCTTCATCTCAGTAATATAATAATAGTATTATATAATTCAAGTTATAATAATTATTCTAATTAATTCGGTTATAAATAACTCTGAGATTTATGACGAGAAGGGAGTAGGAGAGGGGGAACCCAACGTAGATACTGCTACTGAACCGATATATAAACAAACAATATGATCTCTTACAATTATAAAAGAAACTTAAGCAGTGCCTTGGACTTGTGACCAAGGTCTAGGCCCCCTTTAAGTAACTACAACACTGCGCCTCCACTGCCCAGGCCCTCTGTTCGAACCTAAGGTTAGGTCAACCGAAGCCTAACTTACGCGCCGACAAATATACATGAAATTTTATATCCTTTTGTATGTTAATCCTATATATATATTTCTAAATCATAGTCACAAACTATTAATGGCCTACTGCTGAGCCGGTTCTCCTCCTCAGATTAAGGAGTGTTAGTCCATAGTCCACCATGCTGGCCCAGTGCTGCTTGGCAGACTTCACACACCTTTAAAAACATGGAGAACTCTCAGGAGTGTAGGTTTCCTCACGATGCTTTCCTTCACCGTTATAGTAAGAGATAATTAGTTGCTTAAAATACACATAACTCCGGCAAGTCGTGGGTGTATATCTGTGTGGGGGTTCGGACTCGGACCTTCCAAGTAAGACATCCTCTGAATCACTAGGATATCACTGCAGTTTCTAATTCAGATTCATCTAATTGTGATATTGATCCAAAACTTAAGGATTTTTCTTTCTATGGTTTTCCTCTTGAATGGTGATGGCAAATAAACTTATATACTAACTTATAAATACTTTTATAATATTCCTGTGACCATTATCTTCTTTTATTCCTGTAAAACAATGAGTGACATCCCGGAACAGTCCAATGTACGCAGGTAATAGCACAAAAGGTACAAGTAGAGTAAAATATATCACAATGACCCGGTTGCTAACTCTCGTGTACTCGAGAGACGTAAAAACCATCGGAATATGGATTTTCAGATGATTACGTAAAGACATACTCTTACACCAAACAGTTTTATTGCCTCGCTTTCTTTATTAAGATTTTTTTTAATTGTATCGTATTTCTTTATGAAACTCTATCGTATGTTATATCAGTATATTATAGACCACGATTTCATCGCAATAAAAGTTAATCTTGATAACCAGATAACTGAGCAATACAGTGCTGCGAATTATTTATAACAGATTCTAATAACATCCAATGTTGCCACCGTCTGTTAGCAGTTTTTCTAAAAAATCTTAGAGATCTTTGACAAACGACTTTAATAAGGAAGCTCAAACTCAGTATCCTTTATTTGTCAAAAAACGTTAAGCTGTCTACTAATGAGTCATTCGATCAGAAAGTTAACAGTTCCATCCATCATAAATTAGTCATAATATTGTAATAATCATGGCGTGGTGCCGTAATTCTAGGTTTAAAGTATGTCAGAGGAGAAAGCCGATTTGAATGAATGAAGAGATCGAATATCACGATTCCGTCGTTTTTGAACAGGAACCCAGGCAGTGCCTTGGACTTGTGACCAAGGTGTAGGCATAAGGGATCCCTTTATGTAATTACGACACTCACCTCCACTGCCCGGTCTCACTGTCTAAACCTAAGGTTTATCTCACATAAACCTAACCTAACACAAGACGCGTGACATTGTAAGGTACTTACGTGACCTTAATCAGGCAGCACTTCCAGCACTAACACTGACTTTAACACTATCCAGAGACTACTTTGAGAGACCGCGCACGACTAAGACTTCAGTCGACTTTCAATGGCATATAAAGAGTCGAGACTAGCTAGTATTCCCCTCCACGGGTGGGGCGGAAGGAAGTGATTATTATTTTAGTCTTGCACCATAGATGCCTACTCGATTAATCATTTACTAGTTTGAGACTATTAAAAATCGTTGAATATTAAAATGACGCGACGGAAGCGATAATTAATTTTCTTTATTATTATCAGAAGTAAATCTACAAATAGGAAATATGGAGCTGGCGTCGCGACCAATCGACAATCGTTTACTCGTTCAAGGCTGACAAAAATCGTTGAATATAAAACTCGCGACGGATGTGCTAATTAACTTTCTTTATCATCATCCCACCCCAACTACAGCCCAACACGGCCTTCACTATTATCCTACTCCAACTATACCCCGACAAGTATAATCAGCTTACAAACCCTTTAAAACCCAAACTATTAAATTAAAATTGTAACTAACCCACGACTGAAACTCTAATTTATTACAGATACCCACATGATATCGATTTAGAAGAATCGATATTAACGTAAATAAGTATGACAGATAAAATATATGTCGGGGATTTTAAAACGATGTGAAAGGAGATGGAAGGAGGAAGATGGGGAATATTGGGGAACACTAAAAGGGGGTGATGGTATTGAATGGAATATTGGGTAAACGCAACGTAGATACTCCTATTGCACCGATAAATGATCAAATATGATCTCCAACAATTACGAGAGAAACCTAAGCAGTGCCTTGGACTTGTGACCAAGGTGTAGGCTTAAGGAATTCCTTTAAATTATCATAACACTCACCTCCACTGCTAGGCTCTCTGTTTAAACCCAAGGTTAAACGCACATAAACCGAATCTAACACAAGGCTGACCTAACCTAAGGCTAACCTAA
Organism: Limenitis camilla; assembly: GCA_905147385.1. Classification (NCBI taxonomy): domain Eukaryota; kingdom Metazoa; phylum Arthropoda; class Insecta; order Lepidoptera; family Nymphalidae; genus Limenitis; species Limenitis camilla. Next base: position 615,313 of record LR990231.1, read on the forward strand.
CCTAACATTGTGTTTACTTAACCACGTGGCAATTACATTGTAAGGACTTACGTGACCTTAGTTGGACAGCACTTCCACACTACACTGCACTTGACACTATCACTATCACTAGCACTACTTAGATGATGTTCACTTCTTGAGAGACCGCGCACGACTATGACTACTACCCCACTCCAACGCCATAGACAACGATAACGATTCGATTAATCGATAATCTTTTACTATGCTCCGACATATATGTTGTTATGTACTCTCAAAGCTTGATTCTATTCGATACTTGATATCGATAGAAAGGTATCGAATACCGTTTCATGTGTACTCAGTGTGTTGCGATGGTTACAACATTGTTATAATTGTCAATATAACATAGCTAATAACAATCTTGATTAAATTAAATTATACTTATATGTGATGTGTGTGTGTTTTTTTTTTGTTGCAGATTTACTAACAATCGCTACCTATTTATCATGTACATATAGTCAAATTAATGTTTAAATTATATTTTTTACCGTACTCTAGCTCAATTTGACTGTTTTCTCCATCTCACGTGACATTGGCGGAGTTAAATGTGCTCAAGTTGCACGCCTAAAAGCCATAAACCTAAAAATTGAATTGAATAAATTAAATTAGGCGCTACGATGCCTTACTTTTTAAATTTTATTTCTTGTTACTTATCTAACAAGAAAAAAAATTTAATATTCGGTGTAACAAACAGCAGCGAGCTCGTGTGTGACAATCCGTCTATACAACAATAGCTATAGAATGTTATCGGATGGAACTCCGAAGACCTTTTTACTATAATGACTTCTTTAATATCAGTATTATTGTCTCGCTATTGAAATACTTCGCTTTTCCTCCCCTACAATATAGAATACTGCACAGTAATGTGGAATGCTTTGCTATCACATGCCTGGGTATTGTGGTCCTAGTGTATGGTCATCTCTGAATCTATTCTTTAACCAATAGAAAGCCACATTATTTGTGAGTGTCATAGGGTGAACATTAACCCGAAAAATTAAGACTTTTCTACGATTTTTTGGGATTTGCTGCAGTAAGAGGAAAAACGGTCAAACAAAAACGTTTCTTATGAACGCCGGCTTAACGATGAGAGATATATGATTCATAATTTCGGGTAGAGTATGAAGGAATAAAGAGATTGAGCCAGTAAATGCATTTATAAAACAATACTGAATAAAGTCTATGAAAATTTGTTTTTAAATGTATCTTCATGTGAACAAACCGTCATAAGCTTATATAAAAATCTCTTAATCCCTTCACATGATAAAAAAGATTCACGTACAGATTATATTCACCTTTCTGTCCTTATATAAGCTGTGGTTTTTATGAACGATTAGGACCATATAGGGGATCGTAATAAAATTACAAATAAAATTTCATATTATTATAAGAAGAATAAAAAAGTCATTATTTATAGAATTTTAGGATGCGTTTCCACTAGAGATGTGCAAGAGATTTGTTTGTTAAGAAGCAACACAATCGCTTCATTTGACACACTATGTATGAGTATGGTTAGCCTTATGTTCTTAAGTTATGAAATTTCATAAAAATTTTAACTTTACTTTAAAAGATACAGCCGTTTAATGTCGAACAAACAGTTCTAATCTAACTAATTGCTGCAAAGAGTAAATATATATATTTTTATAAATTTATTATTTTTATTTAATGCATCAGCAAATCCTCTATATTTGCAAATTTCGTTGACCAAAGCTGTGAATTGTGGTAAATTTGCATTTGTGTACTCATCAGTAAAGGGTTTTATATATTTAAAAATTTTTAAAAATTATAAGCATTCAGCTCTCAGAGTTAAATTAAACTACATGACTTATACTTCAGACTATGTTTACTCTTTAAAATGAAGCGACTGTGTATGATCTTAGGCTGTGTGTCCACATGAGATGTGCGAGAGATTTGTTTGTTAAGATCGTTACTTACCTATTAATCTATTGTCATACTGAGTCGTAGCATTATTCTAGGTCCATATACATACTTCTAATAGATTAAAAATATTTTATATAAGTAAAAAAAATAAGTTAATATATATTATGTATAGTAATGTATTTAGTGGAACTCACTAGCTGCTCATAAGCCCTTAAGGCTTTTGCGGCTTTTATTACTTATTAAATAATTAGAATAAAATGAAATTAGAATATTAAGCATATACATAAATAAAATAAACATACTCTGAGCCAAGTAAATGGACGACTGTGTATAGTATCTTAGGCTGCGTGTCCAAGTGAGATGTGCGAGGGATTTGTTTGTTAAGACCATTACTCTACTTCCATGCACATCTCTGCTAGAAGCGTAGTCTTAGACTAACTAAAGTGTTGCTTTAATTGGTCACAATTTGGAGGTTTTAATATGATTAATATCTGCAATAGTTACGTATATGTGGGTAACACTCCAAAACCTTGTTAACAGTAACATTAATATGTAAATCACGATTAGATGGTCAGTTTACATTTGTTCGAACGTGAACGTAATAGAGAACTGAATGAGAGCGGAATTAGTATTCTGTCTGTTGCTCTTATTTCGGCTATTCGTGTAGATACACTTGTTTTGTCATTTCTACTGAAATTATAATGATATTGTATATGTGGAAAGAATGTTTATGAATGCATAAGTCAAAGAAAATTCTCTCTGAATTAATGAAAGGAAGAATAGAACTTGAATAATTGACGAATAGAAAAATGAAAACCTAAAGGCGCAAAAAAAGGAAAACAGCTGAACTGATTTGAATGAAATTTGACACACATATACTTTATAACCTGGATGAACATATAGGTACTTTTTATCCCGGAAAAAAGAAAAATTTATTTAAATAATGAGTAAATAAGGATTACAAATAGATTTTGTAATCAATTTAAATTCTTTATTTTATATTCATTGCGTATACTAAAACAGAATAAATTACGGGTTCGTTCTTTACTAGTTTTGTGTTTTGACAATTCCCACACATCGGGAGGCACATGTTCACTCTCGCAAGTATTAAAGGGCAGTAATAACTCAACGTCAATGTTAGCTGACAAGATATATCGATACAATTTATTTACTTCCACGCACATTTTGTTCATCGAATACAAAGAAATTGGAGGATAATGGCCCGAAAATGTAGGGAAATGAGCTTTTTGCTTTATCAAACGGTGCCAGGCGGGAATTGACGCCCTTACCCTCCTAGCCCTCCCAACCCTCACTATTATATCACAATGTTTTGACGAAAGTCTCTAGAATTTCGTTAAGTCAAGATTACTTTTATTAATTTTATCTTAACTTAGTTAAATCTTATTACATCTGGGTATTTCCAGATTCTATAATAAAGTTTCTACAGGTTATGTTCATCTTTTTATCCTTATATAAGCTTTGGTTTTTATAAACGATTAGGACCATAAAGGATGATTAGGGGTTGATAATAAAATTTCATATCGTAAGTACGTAAAAAGAAAAAAGTCATATTTATTTATTTATAGTCTATGGGATAGTTATAGGGCCTTAGGCTGAATTTCTACCAGATATGTGCGAGGATGTGTTTCTTAAGAACCAATAGAATTGTTTCATTCGACACACACCATCCACGCTCAACTCTGAGAATCAAATCAAATCGAAATTATTTATTTCAATTAGACTTTTTTGAAAAGTACTTTTGAAACGTAAAAAATTTGTCGGTCAGTTAGTTTGTCTGAAGCTACCACCAGCTCGGAAAGCAGTTTTCTGTTGAGAAGAGCCGGCCAGAAACTCAACAGTCACTCTTTTCAAAAAGCCATGTTTACATAGTCTGCTATACAAATCATTTAACTTGAGAGTCAACGTCACTTAGATTCCAAGCATTCTCATCATTTAAGTTTATTTATTTATTTATAACAGTATCACAAAAAATGGACTTAATACTAGCACTTTTGTATTCTGCCAAACTGCACAGCAGTTTGTCGGCAGTTAATGCTCTCATTCTTAAATTTTTTATAAAACATTTATAAATATTTTAAATAAAATAAAATATAGAAACAAAACTAGAAAAAAAGAAAGAAATAAACAAAAATTAATAACCAAAATAAAACTAATTATAAAAAAGAAATAAACTAATTTAATAATGTGTACATGTTCTTTAGTGTATGTGTAGGTAGGTAGTGTAGGTTGGTGCGTGTATATTTTGTACATGTATATACTTATAATGGCACATCATGCGTCTATTCTGTATGTTATATATGTATGTGTAGTATGTGTACTAGTTTCAATAAGCATCGTCACATAATAATATGGCGAATAAATAAGTAATCCTGTACATTATAGTATGCTTTATATATTAATGACTTCTTGATCCGAGTTTTAAATTGTTGAAGTGGCAAGTCTAATATAGTCTGTGGAATCTTATTATAGATGCGAACACCAAGCCCCATGAAGCTATTACTCACTTTGTGGAGACGATAGTAAGGCGTTACAAGTTTATTTCTGTTTCTAGTATTAACATTATGTTTGTCACTGTGTTTTGAATACAAATGAATATTCTGGTAAATGAACAAAATATTACAATATATGTATTGAGATGGGACTGTAAGAACGTCTATTTTTTATATACATCTCTAAGGGAATCCCGCGCTCTTAAGTTATAAATGGCCCGAACAGCTCTCTTTTGAAGTACAAAAATGGATTCAATGACCGCGGCCCTACCCCACAGTAAAATGCCATAAGACAATACTGTGAAAGTAACTGAAGTAAACTAGCCTAGCAGTATTGATATCAGTCATTTGTCTGACTCTCCTTACTGCGTAGGCAGCTGAGCTGAGTCTTCCCGCTAGAGATGATAGATGGGGGTTCCACTGGAGTTTTGAATCTAAAGTTATACCCAGAAATACCGTCGAGTCCGCCACATCTAAAATTTCATTATTTAAACGTAGGTTAAATTTTTGTTTTTTAACATTAGGTAAAGCAAACTCATCGCATTTAGTCTTTTTAGCATTAAGGACTAGGTTATTTACCGTAAACCATTGAAGAACCTGCGATAATGCACTGAGATGTGCGAGGGATTTATATGTTACTAGCGGCCCGTCTCGGCTTCGCACCACACCGGCCCGTTGGGCTGTATTTTTTGTTTATTTTGATATTTTTATTTCCTAATATCTTTTGAATGGAATATCCGATTTCAATATTTGTTAGATAGTAATTGATATTTGTTAGATATTATATTATTTAAGTCAATAATGTGACATTAATGTAAATAATAAATGTCACATTATTGACTTAAATAATATAATATCTAACAAATATCAATTACTTACTTGTGATAGGCTACATCTATCTAACTTTAGAAAAAGACAGGTAGCAAAATTGCTATCTTATTATATACTTTTTAACTCAGCCAATATGTTGGCTACCTCTAACACTGCTTCTATTAAGCAGTCAAATTGTGACTTGACTACCATTGCTTCTTTTGAGCAGGTAAATAACCCAAAAACTATAACTCCTATTGAGCAGATCAATAATTTGACATTTAATAACTTAGAAACCGTTCCAATTAATTTTACATAATAAGACAACAGAGAATTACTCTAGCATATTAAACCTAGACATTAATAAAAATAAAAATTGTTATAATCTTAATAATAATAATAAAATTGTAAACCTGGTGCACCAAAACTTACAAGGACTTTTAGGTAAAGAATTAGAACTGGAATTATTTATGAGATGTGAAAACATTCATTTTTTATGTATTACAGAGCATTGGCTTCGTAATTATGAACTCATATTTAATTTCAGTGGTCACCAGGTAGCAAGTGCGTTCTGCAGAGAAAAATCGTTACGTGGGGGCTCCTTAATAATTTTAAGTAAATGTTTTAAATTTAAAGAACGCAAAGACATTGTGAGCCTCTCTGTAGAACGTACTATTGAGATAGCCTGTGCAGAACTTGAGCGCTTCATTGTTGTGAGCATATACAGTCCCCCTGGAGCGTTATATGAATTATTTGAAAATGTGTTAGAAGAAATACTATTAAAATTATCTGAGTCTAAAAAATATATTATAATATGTGGTGATTTTAACATTAATCTATTAGAAAACTCCACCACAAGTGTTAGATTCAGATCCCTGTTAAATTCATATAACCTAGTAAATATATTTTTAGAGCCAACTAGAGTAACTGCAACCTCAGCAACATGTATTGATAATATATTTACCAACTTTAAACCCAATTCATATTCAATTATTAAAAAGTTGAGTTCGGATCATTTTGGGCAATTAATCTCCTTTAACTGTGAGTTAAAAAAAGGAAATAAAAATAAAAAGATTGTGTTTGTTCCTACGAACTCCAAACGTATGGAGAAATTTAAAGGTAGTATTATAGCAAAACTCACATACTTAAATTTTGACAACAATAACCCTGATATGTTATATAACACACTATTTAAATTAATAAAATCAGAGTTTACTGCTATATTCACTACCAAGACAGTCAATTCGGGTGGTCTCTTGTCATTTAATGATTGGGCAACTGTTGGTATTCATCGAAGTAGAGAAAAACTATATCAACTTTATAATGAGAGATCATACAACCATTCAGAGTCCTTTATAGCCTTTGTTAAAGCATATTCAAAGTTATTTAAAAAAGTGTGTTCCATGGCAAAGTCGTTACATATTAAACAAAAAATTTATAATGCACAAGACAAAATAAAAATGACATGGAATATTATCAATTGGGAAACTGGAAGAGTCAGAGATCGTAACTTCAAGTATAATCTCATTTATAATAACATTAATATCAAAACTGATCAGGAAGTTGCATCCACGTTTGAAAAATATTTCTCTGACATTCCAATCTCAACAACTTGTTCTCTCATTTCATCTGCCAGCGTTGCTGAATCATTATTGCTAGAAAATGTTAAAAAATGTGATGTACTGTTCGAATTTAGTACTGTCAACAGTAAAGATATAATTAAAACATTTAAAACCCTAGATATGAAGAAAACAGCTGATATTTGGGGTATTTCTGTTAAAATAATTAACTCCATAATTGATGCCATTGCACCGTATCTAGCTACTATTTTCAATACTTGTATTAAACGTGGCGTGTTTCCTGACCTGATGAAGCATAGTAAAGTAACGCCTATATTTAAATCTGGATGTATAACTGATCCAAATAATTTTCGACCCATCTCAGTATTGCCAACGCTTAGTAAAATTTTTGAAAAACTAATTTTAAACCAAATGTTGATTCATTTTAATTCACAGAGACTTCTCCATGTGAAACAATTTGGTTTTACTAAGGGTTGTTCAACAACGGATGCCGGTGTCGAATTAATTAAGAATATCTTCGAGGCCTGGGAGGAATCACAGAATGCACTTGGAATATTCTGTGACTTATCTAAGGCCTTCGATTGTGTACAACATGCGACTCTGGTCAGAAAGCTGCGCCACTATGGCATCAAAGGAACTGCGCTCGACCTTATGAACTCCTATCTAAACAATAGGGTTCAAAGGGTTGACGTGAATGGCAAGAGATCTCCTGGGGCTCGTCTGGATATGGGGGTCCCCCAGGGTTCTATTCTTGGACCATTTCTCTTCCTCATTTATATAAACGACCTGCCAAACCTTGTAGAAAAAAAGAACAAGATAGTATTGTTTGCTGATGACACTTCACTAATATTTAAAGTGAAACGCTATCAAACTGAATATGACGATGTAAACAATGCTCTCTCTGATATTGTACATTGGTTCAGTGCTAATAATCTAATGTTAAATAGTAAGAAAACTAAATATATAAAATTTACGACACCCAATGTTAAGAAAATAGAGAGTGGTGTATTTATAAATGGAGAGGAGTTGGAACCGGTGGAATCTACCGTATTTTTGGGCATCACTGTCGACTCTAAATTGCAATGGGGCCCCCATATTGAGAGGTTGGCCAATAGACTCAGCTCTGCAGCATACGCGGTTAAAAAAATACGCCAATTAACTGATATAGACACGGCTCGTTTAGTTTACTTTAGCTACTTCCATAGTATAATGTCTTACGGCATTCTACTTTGGGGTAACGCAGCCGACATAAACACGATTTTCATACTGCAGAAGAGGGCTATTCGCGCAATCTATGGTCTCGGCCCTAAAATATCTTTAAGAGATAAATTCAAAGAAATTAATATATTGACTGTTGCTTCACAATATATTTTTGAAAATGTTATGTATGTGCGTAAAAATATTAATGATTTTATTAGAAATAGTGACTTGCATGACATCAATACTAGGAACAAACACAAACTTGTTACTCCTACTACTCGATTGAGTAGAATTAGTAATTCTTTTGTTGGGCGATGTGTATGCTTTTACAACAGGATCCCAGAAAACGTTCAAAATTGTTCTATAGGAAAATTTAAAAAGTTAGTTAAAAAACGTTTGTGTGACAAAGGCTATTATAACATTAAAGATTTTTTGGAAGATGTCACGCCTTGGGAATGATGCGTTCGCTCCAGGCTTTCTCAATGTTTAAATATACTTGTTATAAAAATTGGCGTTTAAAAAATCAAAGATAAAAAATATCCAAAAGAAACAGTCCCGCTGAGTTTCTTGCGCCCATTCTTCTCAGGTCTGGGTTAGGTCGTTTCCGAAAGGGTGGTAGATTCCGACGTTCAATAAGAGAATGTAAATTCCAACATTGAATAAAAAATTTTGACTTTGACTTTGACTTTGACTTTGAATAATTCAAAGAGCACTCTACAGGTATTGAAACAGTCTTGAATACAAAATAATATATTTGGATAAGAATTAATGCAAAGGTATGGATAACATGGTCTGATTTTGATAGGCATTTTTATCAACATTTAAAATGTAAAAAAGTAGTTATAGTTTCATAACTAAAATAGTTGGACATATGGTCTCGCGGAGTTTTTTTGTAGATATTGATACGTTCTATAATATTGTAGAACATTTTTTGTTCTATCATCAGTACTTTCCGCAGCGCATGCGATGAAAGATATTTTATGGCTAATTTTTTTGCACCTTGGGTTGGTTTTAGTGAGAATTTCAGAGGATCTCTATTTTTTTCTTGTAATAAATATAGCCTATGTTACTCAGGGATAATGTAGCTTTCCAAAATCGGTAAAAAGAATTTTTGAAATCAGTCCACAACTTTTTAAGTTTATTCGTTACATACAAAAATCCAAAAATACAAATCTTTCTTCTTTATAATATTAAGTATAGAAGAACAAATAGAATCACACACACATTTCTCGCTACACATTAGTTTAGATTCTGAATAAAGTAAACATCACCAGTCATTCTTCTAATAAATTATTGGAAATTTTCTTGTTGATATATTCGTACGCGAATGTAGCACAAAAGAGTTAATGTATGAACAAATGTATGTAATTATGTATTATAGGATTATATATCCTAGGACAATGCTGAAAACTGTAAATTACAGTTGATTTTAGTATTATTTTTGCTAATGTTTTCCTTATTAGCAGAATTATTTTCTATAATCTGTATAACGACTTAAAGACGTCGAATATTGAGATGAAATGGAATCATATTGTACGTTGTATTGTGCTGGATCTATTCAGTTCCGTGAATAGGTAAATTCCTGTCTTTGTAATAGTTGGATATTCCATAGAGACTAGTTTGGTAGACATCGAAGATATTGTGTATTGTTAAACTTATGACAAGCTCAATAAACCTGTGAGATCAAACACAAGAGAAGAATACGTCTTCTTTTCTGTTGTTACACTTAATATATACTTTTTTGTGTTTGTTAAAGGAAATTTTAATGTAAATTAATTATTTGTTCTTACAATCTATTACATCTAACAGATGGTGTACAACCTTTTAATTTCTGTTTGGGAAAGCATAGATGGCGCCTTATTAAGTCATCAATCTATGTTTTGTCAACTCCAACTATTATAATATGATTGGTCGTTAGTATGTATATAAAAATGGATAGAGGATAGACAAAACACCTTCAACTGGAGTAATAATATATGTCAGGGTATAATTGGGGTACGATAATAATGAAGATCGTGTCGGACTAACAAAGTTGATCTATTAGTATTTATAAAAAAACCGCAGAGGTTTGAAAACAATGGCAATTTTTGTGTCTGTAAAATTAATAAAATAAAACTATTATAAATATACAATATACATTTTTTTAAAACTTTAGGTGTACTTCCGAAAAGCGCATAACACCTAACGATCTGAAATTTGGTATAACAACGTATTTTGACCTCCTAATCACGGATATCATAACGAAAATTGGCGCAAACGCTATTTTGAATATAAAAACTGAGGAGAACCTCGAACTTTTAGTTCGGAATTAGACAAATTATAACAAGAGTTTATTAGTCGAGGAACGATGTAGCATTTAGTTCGCCATACCTATTGCTCGTACGAATCGTGCACAACGAGTTAAAGCAATAATTTTTTTTTGAGACTGGAGCGAGTTCTAATAATGTATATTTTGTTCCAGAGAGAACTAAACGCAGTAGACTTCAAAGTGTCAGCCGACTTGAAGTTCGTGCTGCTGATATCCGACGTGAGGCCAGGGTGGAGGCACGCGCGCCTCGCCAGGTACCACGTCTTCGACGTTATTACACGGTAAGTATTCGCATACCTCAAATTTATCTATTTTCTATTGAACCTTCTCTTCTCCCAATATTTTTGATATTAGTTTCATTGTTAATACCCTAACTTTCCCAATTAACCTCAACCTCATTATCTTCGCGAGAAAAATCTAAAATAATTTAACGCCAAGACTAAACCCTCTCAAGTGTCGTCGTCGATAATTACAAGCACTTAATGTTACCCGTGGCAACTGGAAACACTTGACACCTACCCAAGATTCTGGATCGTTATAAGCTTTCGTTATTGAGTTTAAATTAGGTTGGCATTATATACCTAATAGTTATTGATAAATAGGTAAAGGTCTATTTTGGGTTTTAGGTCTTATGTATTCGTTGTTAGTCCTTTTTTATTTTAGAAATAGAAAGATAACTATATTGTTTACCCCTTTTTTTAAATAGGCGAACGCTTTTTTCCCTTTTGTAACATTATTCTCTTTAGACATTAAGGAAAACTATATCGGTGTCCTTTTACAATGGGAAAATAATTAAAATATATTTTCCTTGTCGACCCATCCCGGTTTCGCCCGGGTGCAATTTGCCACGTGTATTTAATTTTACATTTTAATTTATATATGACTAATTCATAGACATACTGGCCACACAGTTCGACATACTCTTCATTCCCACGTCGATAGATGGCGCAATCACACACTCATTTATTTACTTTGTATTCTTAAGTATTTTTTTAGCAATAAAACATAGCCTATGTCCTTCTTGAGGAAGGAAGGCTCTACTTTATCTCTGTATCCTAATACATCAAAAACTATTTAATGTTTTAAGTCTGATTGTGTAATAGACAGACGCCATCTATTCGTCAATAGATGGCGTAAGTAGTAAATTAAATAGCTGTTTTATTCGTTTAGTTTGTATTCTTAAGTATTTCCTACATTTCTTAAGTGTTACTTTCGTAAATTGTAATATATATCCCCTTAAAAAGTACAAAATTAAAAAGTTATTAGTTTCATGGTTAAAAAGCTAATATATTCAAAATACATATTATGTGTAAATGCGCGCGCGCGCAATGTAATGGAATAAGCAGATAAATAGCATTAAGTTTCCATGAATCTCAATGTAACGGAGGGTATATTCATACTTACTAGGGAGTCTCAACCACGATAACATATGTAATATAAGGAAACGAAATAAACATATTTTTATTTTATTTATTTTTTAATATTAGTTAGGATATAATTATATAGTATATAGTATTGGTATTACAAAATATCTACCTTACATGTGTAGAATATCTCGATATTTTTTTTTATTGTCTTAGCCTTTTCATTCAAGCTTTATACGTACATATACTTTATAATATGGATCTATTCAGATCGTATTAAATACGAGAATAAACATAACAAAATGTATTATTTATAATATTTTATAAATAAATGAATTTATTAATTAGTACCTTTTTATGCAGGAACAAAATCCCAATATCACCAGTGGAAGATGACAGATCAGCTCCATTGCTGCAGTACGCGGAGTGGTCTCCGATCGGCTCAGGGCTGGTCTTCGTGTACGACAACGATATATACTACAAGCCCAAGGTTCTGAAGGCTTTAGTGTGCCGGATCACTAGTAATGGTAAGATGAAATATTTAAAAAACTGTTCTCTGTCTTATCTAATTACGTAATATCTAAACGCTATGTGTCTTCTCAGTCAGAGCCTCCTTCTTTGTGTGGTTATGGTGCAGGATAAATTTTTCATAAGGAAGCCCAGGTTTTAGGTCTTAATAGACTAACCATAACAACGTGGAAATCAATATCAAAAGTATAATATAACAACTTGCTTTAATCCACTATCATTATGAAGATATTTAAGATCTACGTACGACGAACGTACTTTACGAGTTTGATATCTGTACTAATATATAAAGCTGAATAGTTTGTTTGTTTGAACGCGCTAATCTCAGAAACTACAGGTCCGATTTAAACAATCCTTTCAGTGTTAGATAGCCCATTTATCGAGGAAGACTATAGGTTATATATCATCACGATAAAACTAACAGAAACGAAGCTACATGTGGATGAAGTCGCGCGGGTCGACTAGTATCTTATAAAAATACGTTATTAATAACTAGCATAGATTATAGTGTATGTAGTAACAAAATATATATTTATACAGTTTGTTCATTAAGTATTATGTGCAAAATTTTACCCTCGGGCTCGTTTTACGTATAATTTATTAAAAGCCCTCGGAAATGAGAATCAAAGTTATAATCAACAACCATTTGGGGGTGAAAAATGATATAACGTTTTAATGGAACTGGGGGAATGGGTGAATCAAAGTTTTACATTTCAACGAGCAATTATAATGATTATTTTTAAACATTCATAATATGAAAACGTATTGTTTTTATTCAAATTGTTCGCCTAATAGAAAGCTATACTGGTAAACTACACAGGCTATTGAATGTACACAAATCTCACGCACATTGTTCTTGTTAATAATAAAATACTCGACGTTGGTTATTGTGCAGGTTGGGAAATATCCCATATTTCGTATTATATGATCTATATATAATACCAAGGATTAGATTACGTTTATATAGAAATAATTATTATTGTATGGCAATTCAAATACTCAATGTGCTACCGGCCCATCAAGGAGTATGCAACATTTAAATTTCATATTTACAGGTAGTTATTGGATAATTGAATATTTCAATCACCTTTAATTAATTATTATTAATTTTTTTTAAATTAATATTTAATTTCTTGACATCTGTAAGTGATGTTTTTAGTAGTTTATCTAAATATATTTGTATGTTGTTTAACGGCAGAATACGCGATCTATATATCTTATGTTTTAACACACAACCTAACCATATTCATGTAAATAAATGATTTGATTTGATTTATTCTACTATATTATAACAGTGTACACATAAGCGCTCTAAGCTGTGGTTGCCAGGTCGAATTGATAATGCAATATAATTAAATACATTTTAGAATTATGTAACTGCTACTCCTCTACGCCGTAGCACTGTATCGTTTCGATAAGCGCAAACAAACATACAAACTTTTCTTCATATGACACCTATTGTTACTTTTTTTATGTGAACTATTAACTTGTTTAGCCTACGTTGCTGCTATGTATGCTACGCTGTATTATCTACGAAAATTTGATGCTACGCGGTCTTAGCTACAAAAGTTGCTACACCGTAGCAAGACGATATTATTAGTCAAACCTGATTCATAGTTTCTAAAATTTACACAAATAATAATGATACTCCCTATTGCCTTTTTTGTGAACTACACGAGTTTAACTGTTTAACTTAATTGCTATTACATTTCTAAATAACATCCACAAAGCGAGTGCTACGCCGTAGCATAAAGTATCTTCATAAAGTATAAAGTTCTAAATATTTTAACTAATTAACTCAATAACTAACTCTCAACAGCTTTACAATATAATATGAAACTAGTCAAATTTCGAGAGCGTTCGCAGTCGTTTTTAAAAAAAGAATTTTATTTTAAAAACTTATTACAAAGTTTTACTTAACTGCGCAGAGTTGTATGCGCTCTAACTTAAACTCTAACTAAAACTAGTGAGTCGACCGTACAGAGTTGGATGTTCAAATCAGACTGAGGCTTCTTCTCATGACGTCCATCCAAGTAGCATTCGTTTCCTTGCTGACACCATAAGAAGATTCCGAGTAATGTTATTCAACCAGCCATTTTGTCGGAATATGAAAGGATGAATGTGCATGAATTATAAAGAATTTAAGACTCATTAAAGACCTGTTAAGGCTTCTTTACACGTTCCAACATAACTAATCTAATTAATTACTATCTAGTTTCAAATCATTTACAACTCTAACAATTGCATCTTGTCCCAGTTTGGATGGTACTAATACCCTCAGTATTAGTTGTATTCGCACTTTGCCGTACTGTGACACTGATACATTACAACAGAATTACACAAACACATAATTGTTTGCTATGTCTATCCTATTTTTTTCTTATGTCTTTTAGACACGTTTTCATGAAATTTTCTCCATTTACGAGTTGTATTAGTTGCAAAACCTGACTTACAGTTACTAAGATTACCACAAATATACGAACTTTTTACTTTGGCCTATAAACCTGTTTATTTATTTAATTTTTTCTCTGTACCACACACTTAAAAAAATGTTATGAACTTAAGATCTCTTTTAGTAACCCTTTTTGTGAGAGAAGTAGATGTTCCTAAACGAGGAGTAGGTACAATAAAACAAGATACAAAAATTATACGTAAAAATATATATATCTCTGAAGATTAATTTTTTGGGCTTAGCTATGTCCGCTATGTTGCCATTATTTGCCTGTCAGTACGCTTATTTAATATAAGTTGTACCATCGACAATCAACCACAGATACATTATACCTTCTATAAATCTGTTACATTACAGTGTTGCTATTCAAATAAATTAAATTACCACCATTACAATTGTGAGTGACAGTAGTTATTTGACAGTTTCCAAGTACCTGATAGACTATTGGAAAAATATACTGTAAAGGGTATGAGTGTGTGAACTGCTTCTTGTATTTGATAACTATCAGAAACCGGTGAAACTGACCTCTTATCTTGTAATGTGTATTTATAGTAATTCAGACTTGTCTCAAGTTCTATATTGATATCCTATAGTATTTGTTGATTGGCTATAAACTTGTTTATACAAAAGGTTTCTGAAGGAATATCTTGATCGTGTGGATTTTATTAGGTCGCATTGAAACGTATATACGAGTATAACCCGATCGGAATTTTCTCAAAGGACTATTGTAACACAAAGTAGACACGAGAACGGGTACAAATACGAGCGTTGCCTTCACACGAGGGTTGCATGTTAACTTTTATAAGTATTACAAACTAAATCTTATTCTTAGGAAACCTTTCTTCTTAAAAACCTTTAAAGGAGTATCAAAGGAAAATTGAACATTCGGTCAACTATTTATAAGCTATACTTAAAGTGACCATTTTATTTTTCCTTCACAATAGTCACTAGGACACGGCCAACGGATGGGAGTCTTTCAGACAACCACGGATAGAAAGAAAAATTACAATGAAATAATAATTATGAGGACGATAGTTTCATCAAAGAAAGAAATAAATAATAAAATCATAACCTTTCATTTGGTAGGTAAAGTTATGTGGTATATCTAGTATTTTCGAAAAAGATACTATACAATAGAAATCGGCCTGTCTTATCGCCGACTACGCGGTAATTTTCGCGCGATTTCTGAAAACAGGAAAGTTTTATATCCCGAAGATTTATTTCGGGACAACGGGACGTATAGCCTATATACTGCACAATAACACGTTAAAGACAATATTAATATATAGTTAATATTCAATATTCCGAGGTTATTTTTGAGACAAACCAGTAAATACGACTAGCCAAACAGATATCAGTCAACTAATTTTGAATTGAATGTACTCCAGTCTTGAAAATGTGCTTGATTTTGGGGTAATTTTTAATTCCAGGTGTCCC
The DNA here is from genome assembly GCA_905147385.1 of Limenitis camilla. Taxonomy (NCBI): domain Eukaryota; kingdom Metazoa; phylum Arthropoda; class Insecta; order Lepidoptera; family Nymphalidae; genus Limenitis; species Limenitis camilla. The sequence continues at coordinate 631,401 of LR990231.1, forward strand.
TGGTGTAATATTCAATGGAGTACCAGACTTCCTCTACGAAACGGAAGTGTTGCGGCTGGACCGAGCTATATGGTTTAGTCCAGACGGGCAAACCCTCATGTATGTGACGTATAACGACTCCTCAGTCCAGCAGCATAAGTATCCATGGTATGGGTTGGACCAGCAGGAACCCCCAGCATATCCAAGTATCCGGACTTTGAGGTATCCTAAGGTTAGATCTTCGGATATTTTAAAAATTAAGTGATCTCTATCACTCATCTCATGAAGAAACGCAGCCTAATGCTGAAATAAATTCTGTAGCCAAATTCGTTTAGGACGTTGTTTATAAATCTTCGTCTTCTCCAACTGTATTGGAGTTTTAGATACTTTACATTTTATTATTTCCAAAATTTATTTCAATTACTAAGTGTTTCGTTTCAAAACGGTTATGAAAATATTTAAAGTGCAATTAAAATACAATATCAATATAAAGATAAAATATATAATTATCTTATTTATTCATTAAAGTCTCTATCAGTTAATAAACTATGGGAGAATAAAAAATAAAATAAATATATCTACTAAACAACGTATCTACCTTGTTTTGATAGTGAAAGGAGGGTAATAAGTAGAGATGCCACAAATTTTCGGTAACCTAACCGAGTATTCAGCCATATTTTTTTTCACTATTCGATGTTCGGTCCTACATTGCTGATGATATTATTGGGGATTATTCTGCTGAATACCGAATAGTAAATCATGATAAAAAATAATGCATAATATTACTCACAAATATTTTTATTTTATAAATAACTTAACATATTAATACATAAAATCTACCACCAGTGGTAAGTTAAACAATTTTTTTTGTATTTGTTCATATATATTATACCTGCTTCCGAAAACGGGGGATGATAAATAAATCTTAGCGTATCCTGCTAGATTAAGAGATTGTTTTGCGTTTGTTGGCCACCACTTCTAAGGGTCCTATCAACAAACAAAGCGCCCACGACGCATCGTCATTATACGTCCTTTAGTAAAACACACTCAATCCAAGTGTCGTCGTATATTGGGAAGGCCAAGAGACTCGCCGAATATTCGTGGCATCTCTAGTAATAAATTAATAATATTTGAATAATTTTTAGGTGAATACAAATAATCCAGTAGCAACATTATACGTGGTTAGTGTCAAGACACCTAAGTTCCTGTTCCCTCACGCCATTGAGTTCAACAGCCCTATTGATAGCAGTAAGTACATCAACTTTTTCATTACAAAAACACCTAATTTTTGAAGAATTTAAATATTTATTTGTCTAGGTTGGTACATCCGTTGGTCAAGTTGGATCTCAGAGCGACAAATAGCGGTTCTGCTTCTCAACCGACCGCAAAACGTCTCCATCATCAGTATTTGTAATGCTGTCCAGTATAACTGTCAAGACGTAAGTTAAGAAAGCTCTCTCTCTCTCTCTCTCATAAATAAAAGAAATCAACCAATAAATACGTTAAAAAGATATTAAATGATAGTATGAACAATGTTAGGAGCAGGTACCGGCACGTAAGTATAGGTTTGACCTTGAATGCGCAGAAGTCACTATTAGGGGCGCGTCGCATGCGATTGGTTCTTATGCGACGTTTCGGTTCCCGTGCATCTGTTACGTCACAGATGGAAGGCAGCTCGCTCACAATGCACAACAAACCCCCACTAGACCTAAATTTAGCTGTCAGCTACTACAAAAAATATCCTCAAGACGATGCTTATTAAAGTTAGAAGAAATCTTCAGATTTAATTTTTTTTTAAATCTATGAATTAGATAAGTAAAAAAATCAAATTTGTAATTCAGAAACAAGACTCGAGTGGTGCAATATCTTAAAATTGGAGGAAAATTGCTAGTAATAGCTAATAGATAAACGCAAGGCCTCGCTTCCTTTGTATTTCACTTCACTAGACAGTTAATTTCCTCTTATGTCTTTTTCCTTTTCGTTCAACAAAGAACCCTATCTGCAGATCTGCGATCTATTCACGAAAGTCTTTGATTAAAAATTCAAACAACAATAAAAGTAGTATAGGTTAATCAAATTTCAGTCTGAAATATTAAGTTACTCAAAAACTTGAGAGTTTTCTTTATAAATTAACTTTAAACTTTTAGCATAACTTAATTTAAACCATTGTAAATATATTTAGATTGTAGTCATAAATTCGTATCGTAATCCAATAGATAAAAATACTCAATGAATTTAGAGCTAGGTCTTAAAATCCTGAAGGTCACAGATTGACAGTGGTTATAACTGTAAGCACTATATAATCAAAATTGAGTCTAATTAATCTCACAGATATACCGAGATGAATCAGACGGCAGCCGCTGGTCAGGTCTAGGGTCGGATCCAGTAGAAGAAGACTGCGGATGGTGTGGAGGAGGTGCCTTAGTAGGGGGGCGCAGTGGGGTGTTCACTACAGCCCCTATCACTGACCAGGGAGGAATATGGCGACATGCAGTGCATCTGACACAGGATACTAGAACTACTATCACACAGGGAAACTTTGAAATTACGCAGCTTGTTGGTTGGGACGAGAGAAGAAGACTTCTGTAAGGATTAACTGGTTAACTAATGATGTTTCTTTTAGTGGTCCAGGAATGCTAGTTTGGTATATTTAAGAATCATTTTGTTTTATCCAGGTATGTAATAGGCACAGCACCAGAAAAAGCTGGAGAGCGTCATGTGTACCGCGTAGCAGTACCAGTAGACGGTTGGCCACCACCGCCATCGTGTCTCACTTGTCCTGGATCCATCCCTGAGAGCACTATAGAGCCTAACACTGAAGAACCTGTAAGTATATTTCAACAGTAACGCCTACACTGTGATCCAATTATTTACTTATATCGGCTTCATTTCAGGAATATGATAACACAACTTCATCTCTCCCTGCATGGCCGACCTCCACAGTACTGCCTCATGTAGTGGATGAAAATGATTCTTTACCAACTGTCTGTTTGTACAACAGAGTGCTGTTCAGCAGAAACTTCTCGTACTATGTCCAGGTAACAAAATTACATTCACTATCTTCAATTGCACGCACTTCTATTACATCCTTCTGACCATACCTATATCACAGGAGTGCCTGGGTCCAGGTCCACCAGCAATATTCCTGTGTACAGCAGGCGGCGTGCGTCGCGCAGTCCTGTGGGATGGTGCAGTATTGAGACACAAGTTTGCTGCGCTGGCTGCTCCGCAATCCAAAGTGTTTAGAGTTGAGGTAAGAACATAACCTTAAAACGTAAACGAAAATGTGGAACCAGAAGAGTTCTTTATATTATTACATTTTCTTTATATTAACACCTATATTTGTTCTATATTCGTCAGGTTCAGGCGCATAGGGAAGCACGTGTGCGCCTGTTGCTGCCACCAGGTCTGCGCGAAACTGACGATCTACCACTGCCATTAGTTTTACACGTGTAAGTTGATAAATAAACATTATTCGTCTACTTCTATTATTCAAAGGTCCAATGTTGACATAATTATATAACTTTAGGTCAGCATTGCCTGGCGGACAGCTGGTGACTGAGAGATGGAAACCAGACTGGAGCTGGTACCTGGCCACTGCTAGGAACTTTATCGTGGCAGAGATAGACGCGAGGGGTTCCGGGGGACAAGTATGTTACGTAAACTAGTAGAAAATATTAAAATTATAATATATGTGTGTGCTTTTTATTCTTGTTTTAATATGTCGTGTTACTTTTTTTTAAATTGTAATTTATATGATAAATTATAAGTTTTTTTTTTAAATGGACCTATTTTGAATTTAAATTTACAAATCATTCCACCATTGTCTCGTACAATAAAAAAAACAGCCTACATATATGTAATAAAATATTAATGCTTCACGGCCAAATTACTGATAGATAAACTAAATTGAATAAATTGAAGACAAATTGGACCATGTTACATTTGTACCTATTTTTTTATAGGGAGAAGAGTTGAGAACTGAAATATACCAGCGTCTGCTATCAGTAGACGTAGAGGACCAAATAGCTGTGCTATCGTGAGTAACTACTGAAACAAATGCTTACTAATATGATAAGAGAAGTGTAGATGCATATTGCAGTTTTTGCTAATATTATCAGTTATATAGTAAAGTTCTGTTAAAAAATAAAATATTAAAAAATGCTGTAACCATAAAACAAACATGTCACTAAGGACTCTAGAACATTAATGTCATTTGAGATATTAAACATAGTCTACTTCTTCCTCTCGTATAAGCGAAATATGAATAATACATTTACATAAAGTAATACAAATCTTAATTATTTTATTTTAATACAGTTATCTCCGTGACAACTTAAAAATGGTAGACGGCAGTCGCGTGGGAGCGTGGGGGAGTGGGTTCGGTGCCGGGGCTGCGCTGGCGCTGGCTGCTGGCGACGCCAGGAACCTCACGAGGTGTCTAGCTCTACTTGCTCCCTTGGCTGATCTTAGACATCACAGTAAGTTCAGTGAGCTTATTTGCAGTAAACAACACTAGCTTCTCCCAATTATTAAATTCCAGCTTCTTCTTACACATCAATGTAAAACATAAGCCAATTCGCTGCTCCATTACAAAGTGAAAGACAAACCAACATACATCCTTTCAAATTTTATTAGTATTGTTTCATTCATTCATCACAACCCTTCAATGGCCCACTGCTGAGCCTGGTATCCTCCTCAGAATGAGGAGGGGCCATAGTCCACCACGCTGGCCCAGTGCGGGTTGGCAGACTTCATACACCTTTGAGAACTTTGGGAACTCTCAGGAGTGCAGATTTCCTCACGATGTTTCCCTTCACCGTTAAAGCGAGTGATATTTAATTGCTTAAAACACACATAACTCAGAGTCAGAGGTGTGTGCCCAGGATCGAACTCGGACCTCCCGAGTAAGACTTGAAGTCTCAACAACTGGGCCATCACTGCTTTTTATTATTAGTATTGTAATGATTGCTTTTTCAACAGATTCATACTGGACGGAGCGCTACTCAGGCTACGGCACTGGAGGGCTCACAGGCGTGGCTGGGCTGGCTGTGTGGAGACGAGCAGGGAACCTTCCACCAAGGAGGCTGTTGCTCGCACACGCCACCGCTGACCTGATGGCTCCGGAGCCACATGCGCTGGCATTAGCGAGGGCTTTGATTAAGGCTCAAGCATTGTATACTCATCAGGTGAATCATCCACGAATCCACTACGTTCACAAGAATTATTAATTCAACATAATATAATTAAATCCTTTTCAATTTTCTCTAATTGTTATCATTCGGTTATAATTTTTTTAGGGCAATTTATATATGTAATTATTTAAATATATATTATCAATTTATATATCTAATATCTATATATTACGCCCAGTATCTATCTATATTATATGTACCAATAATCTAAATGTTATAATTAGTTAGCCTAACATAATAGACAAATGCCGAGGGGATTAGCCCTGTAAGCCGAAACAGAGATTGCTCTAGTTCAGTTACAGTTGCTGAAATTATTCTTACGTTTTAATATTTAGCTACTGTATATATTAGGTTGGGGAAAAAGTTTCTTCGTATTTTTTAAGAAAATTCAAAACATTTTTTTAATATAGTTTATTTACATTTAACTAAAGTATGTAGGTACCATTTTATTCGATAAATTTTTGCCATCTTGTAGGTATGACCTCATTGCTATAGAAATTTTGGGGTTTCTGATCAAAAAACCGAAACAAGTAGTTTTGGGAGTCCTCTCGTGATGTTAACCTGACACTGTCTAAAGAATTCTGAAAAGACCGAAACAGGTGGAAATCTGAAGGTGCAAGGTCAGGACTATACGGCGGATGGATTAACACCTCCCAGCCAAACTCTCTTAATTTTTGCTGAGTGGCTAAAGATGTGTGACGTGTAGCGTTATCATGATGAAAAACCACATCCCTTCTGTTGATTAATTCCGGCCGCTTTCTCTCAACTACTTCTCAGTAGACTTCAGGAACGATGGTCCTGCCTGGTGATAACAGCTCATAATTAATAACCCGGGTTTCGCCACAGTCTGTGAAGCCTGACCGGCCTTTAATCACGACCTTTTTCGCGCGTTCTTGTCGTACGTGATCCATTTTTCATCACCAGTTATCAGCTTCTTCAAAATTGGTTTTGTTTCGTTACGTCGTAATAAAGAATCATAAATGAGTACACGGTTCGTTATGTTTCTTTCAGTGAGCTCGTGAGGTACCCAAATATCGAGCTTTTTTGTGTACCCAGTTTTTTTCAAATGCGCCAAAACTGTTCTCTGGTCAATTCCCAGTTCTTCAGCTACGTCGTAAATACTGATATGCCGATCTTGCTCCACTGTTTCCAAAATGGCATCCATTTTATCCGTAATAGGGCGACCAGAGCGAGGTGTATCTTTGACATCAAAATTTCTGGATTGAAAACGCTTAAACCAGATTTCTGCTCAAAATAATCATCGCAAAAAATTTTCGCGACTTGCGTTGCATTTTTACCTTTTTTGTAGTAAAATTTTAAAATGTATCGAATTTCTTCATTAGCTTCACTCATCTTCACAGTACGAAAACAAATAAAAATCACACATTTTCGTAATTTGAATTTGGAATTATCTTCTTTAAAATGTAAACTTGTAATGATACCAAAACCAGGCAGATACAAATAGTATAGCCAAAGAGATTTTATTACAAGTTCATGTATACTATAATGCGAAAAGACTTTTTCCCCAACCTATTATATAGATATTAAGAGATGTAACTTTTTGGACAATAATATATTTTTTATACAAAGTTTTTTATTTATAGGTGTATCCCGACGAAGGTCACAAGTTCGAACGGTCGGTCCTTCACGTACACAAAACAATGGAGCAATTCTTTGACGAGTGCTTTGGCCCCGTGGAACTGGCGGATTGGGACGCAGGAGGTGTGGGGGGGCTGTTCCCCTTTCGAGACTAATGATATTAACAATAACGGTCGGAGTTACTGCTTATGTCGCAGATAACGCAAGTTGGTTAAATAGCACGATGTTGCCTGTTATGTATGTGGAGTGACAAATTAAAGAGATGATGCTAGAACTGGATATGACACATTTTTGTTTAATAATGGATTAGAATTGGAAAAATTGATATTTTTCCTTTACTATGCGTTATGTTTAGTCAGCAAAATACTACTATGTGATTGGATTTTTGAAATCATTTAAAATGTGATGAAAAAAATTATTAAAGGATTATTCCCACTATACTTTAACAAGGAATTTTTAATAAATGTTAAGAATGGCGAGTGGAAACAAGTAAATAAAAAATTTAGATTTTTTTAAGGACTAAGTGATATTCTGAATTATTATTTAAAACATTATATATTTAATAAAATAGTTTTCTGAAATATTATCAAATTTCTTAGAAGCAGTCAGGTTTTTTAAATCTGGTAACCCTTAAATTAAGTTTGATCTGTGGTAGAAACTTAATTATAAAATAGAAATGACATCGACAACAGACTGCCATAACCCGAAACTTATTTTCGTATAATCTCAAATTTCGTCTTTATGTATTAAAGACATATAAAATACATAATATGTATATTTAAATAAAGTGATCGCACCAATATTTTCCATAGAGAAGTAAAATTGTAGAATAAAAAATAAATCGTTATGGTGCATAAAAAAGTTGGAGATTACATGTGTGTTTCTTATTATTAAAAAAAAAGGATTTTTGGGCACTTTAATAATTGTTGTTCAATTTTTAGTAATTTAATCATAATGAATGTAAGCTGCCATTGGTGACGGATATATAAAGAAGCACAGATAACTTATGCCTAAATACATATTTATTAGATGGATTTAGAACAAAGGATATTAAAATAAAAACTTTTTAAATACATTGATGTATTATTAGAGTATTTGATGTATTTGGAGAATAGTGTGTGAACAATTTATAGTTTGTAAAAGTGTTGCCATCTCATATACACTGAGTCATTGACATTATCTAATATCTAATATATAACATAATATATGAATACACGACCTTATGTCATTTTTTTAAATATAGCTTTGAATGTGCTTATCATAGAAATACATAAAAATCCCAAAAAAAAAATTAAAAACCAGCCGTCATAGAAGGTCAGAAGGTAAAAATTATGAAGTCTGCGTTTTGTTTTTAACATAGCCTATATAAATGAAATTAATTAATAGTGTATCGGAATCGAAATTCTTTTAAAGACATCCTTACGTGGCAGTCATTCTGAGTGAGGCCAAAACTTTAGGTCACTGACCTCTTGCTTTAGGTATACACCCAATTTTAGTAAGTAGTGCCAGTCTTCTATACAGAGGTCAGTGGTGCTTATGCACAAAATATTCCAATGTCACGTATAATGACCAAAACACTGAGGTGATTGCGTGGTACCTTATGTCATGATCCAGTGATTGATTTATCACACTATTATTTAAACGATTATTGTGTTCTCAGCATGGTTTAATAATTATTAAAAAAATTGTTCACAAACTATGAAAGGAGTCGTAGCTCCGGTGAAATTTTCTTATGATTATTGTAAGGAATAAAAAGTTCTATATTTTAGTGTAAATGTATCAACACCTTTATATTTCTATGTCGCTTTGGATGTCATTGTAAAAGTAGCTTTAATTATATAGAGAACATTGTCCCAAATAAATGTTACTAGTGGAAAAAATAGTAATATGACTTAATTGCACATTTTTCATTGGCTGAAATTGTGATAACTCATTAAAAACATAAACTGTATTAATGGTTTACGTAATAATTGTATTCTTAGGAAACAGTAAATACAATAAAATATTTTAAGAAAATTTATTAAATACCTAACTGCTATTAAAACCTTTATAAAAGTATCAGCCAATAAAAAATATGCAAACTATATGTGTGGCTACATCAATACATTTCATAGAACAATAAACATTAAATGTTGCTAGTGTAAATAGAAATTTAAGAAAACTTTCCAAATATAAATGTTAATGTACACGTCCTCACCCGATAATAAAAGAGAAAATATCACTATATTTCATCTAAAAATCGATATATCAGAGTTGCCACTAAATAAAAAATGTAATTTTTAAAATGTTACCATATTTGTGATATCTTCTACTTAAAATTATTATTCATACTCGTAGTTGCTATCTAATAATTTTATCAGAACTTTAAAATTATTCTATTGATTATTATGGGTTATGAAAAATATAAATGTTGCCATTAAACTGCCATGTATAGATAATATACATAAGCGCACTTAATTTGACACACATTTTCGTAAGTGTCATAAGTGGAAGAAGAAAATACACAGTGATAATAATAAAAAATGCTATTTTTATTAAAAACAAATTTTAATAAAAACATAGCATAAATTCAAGGAATTTATATCATAACTGGAACGCTCTCTTAAAAATATTGTATTTTTCAATATGCACCTTGAAATAACTACTATAAGGTTCACATTTGTTTCCAACAAATAAAGAGCAAAAATCGTTCCGAGCAGGACCGGACTAAAGGGGATTTTGTCTCTTTCTTACGGTGTTTATCGTAGGGTGTTCGTGACAATATGCCATACAAATAATTTTAAGCAGTTAAAAAGACAGAAGTTGATGTTATTAACAACACAATATCTAATTTTTCTCTATTCCTTAAAGCATGTTTATACTGGTAGAAAGAGATGCAATCCCCTATAGTGGCTGTACTCTTCGGAACGTTTTCTGAGTGCACGTGCGCATTCCAGTTTGTATGTAAAATCCTTGATTTTATTATATTGGTTCGATATGTTTTTTAATTTTTTTATCCATACATTTTTGCTATGGTCTATAAAATTTTGTATTGTCTATGTTACTTTATCGTTGTTAAGTTTTTGTTTTTAGTTCAAATTATCGATGAAAACTATTAAAGACCATTTCAAACAAATTTTCTCTTCCGCTCTCCTCTCATTTTTTTAAAATAAAAATTGTCTAATGTCTATTGATGTGTACGTTTTGAAAAAAGTCAGACTAGCGTCGGTTAAGCTGGATCTGATTGTTGGTGTTTATTTATATAAATGTGAGGTTAAATTCCATTAGATATTATAATTGTAATATAATAGTTACGTATGAAATTATGTATTTTTAAATGCTCAGTGTCAGCGGACGCCTGGACGGATACGTTATGTTGAAATGTTGTTTTATAAAAAAAATTGTTTCAAAAATGAAGTTTTATTTAGACCTTTAACTATTATAAAGAAATAGAATAGTAAATCTATGTTATCAGTGCAAACAGCACAATTTAATAAACATTCGTTAAAATCCTTCTACTGGATCCACACATCTCGACATGCACTTCACTCTCACGTCGATAGATGGCGTCTCGTACGCACGCACACATTTGTTCACTTTGGATTCTTAAGTATTTTATCGCTATAAAACATTGCCTATCTCCTTCCTCAATATCTACTTTAAGTATCTCTGTATTTTTCATCGAAATCGGATCAGTGATTTAAGCTTGATGGTGTAGCAGACATACAGATGCTATCTATCCATGTAGTTTGTTAAGTTTGTATTCTTAGGAGCCCCATAAACCTACAATAATATTGCACAATATTATTCAACGTGTAGGGATAGTATTGAACCATTGCGCAATGATTTAACAAAAGTTTGAGCGAGCCCCATTTTTATTGTACAATATTACAATAATATTGAATACCCCCTTTGGTTCCAGAAGGTCAACAAATTCTCATAAAAAAATTGACAAACCAGTCTGATTAATATTTCATAGAAGGCTCCCGATTTAATAGAATTGATTTATTGTGCGATAATATTGTAAGTAGTGTTACTTTCGAAATTACAATATTAACTAGAATTAGTTAAAACCCCTACGCATTTTTCAGTATACAGGCAGGTAAGCGGAGAGATCGCCAAAATCTTGACTAGCAATTTTTTCAAAAATAGAGACAAAACATTTTTTTAGTTCCTAGTTCCTTTTTTAGTTCAAAGGTAATCAAATTATTCTGTCTCCAAAAGGCAGAAGCAATTTCAAAAGAATCTGAAAAACCGGTCAACTATTATCAACATTGCTGAAGGTAAACTGGAAGAAAGTGCCTCAACAAATTAAGTTCTGCCTTTTTTTATTTAACAAGGTTACCATGATGTCGGTATGATACTAACATCATAAGTAAAAGGATGCTATTCAAATTAGTGTTGCCAACCTCATAATTAACATGTTGAGTTTGAGTTAAAAATATGTTACCTCTTTAATTATTTCATTGCAATATATCAAATGTCTGCCAAAATGGCCAAAAGTAAGGCCTTACTCGCATTAATATTTATCAATTTATATCTGGATTTATTTCTAAGTTTTACGAATAATAAATACAAATGTATTCTGTTGATAGAAGTAAAAGAAGACAATAGATTGGAATCACAATTTATTAGATTATCTTACAGATTTACAATTAAATATCTACTCTACCGCCAGCGAGCGCCATCGTGACAGCCAAGCACCAGACACTTGCGCATCTGGAACGATAACATATTGTATAACTACCTTACTTTTCAACGTGTTAATAACATTTCTATCCGGCACGAAGGACCGACTTTTGTTCGTTATTTTTTCTAAGAGATATTAAGAAAATAAAGTTATCTAAAATTACTTTATATAAATAAGGAATTTAAATAGCAAGGCAAGTAGCGCCTTGGACTTGTGTAGGGTTAGTGGGGCCCTGTGAACAATTATAATGCTCCACTCTATAGGCCATCCACTAACAACAATATATAATAAAGTAAGGTTACATGAAGCTGGAGAAGTGTGACTTTAACCACAAAACTAAATGACACCACTTGTATAACAATGATAACCAATGACCACCTCAGATTGATTGGAACTGTGCATATATATTAATTATAGACAATTAGGGTATTTTTAATAAGACAATGATGGACAATCAAAAGACAAGTGTTATGTGTGTGATACATACAGTTTACTTCCAGCGGTTGTTCTCGTAGTCCCACTTGGAGGATAGTCCATCCACTGGGTTCACCTTCAAGTCCAACATACGCCTCAGCTGTGCCTTCTGGCTCTCCTCGTTCAGGGATTCAGGGATGGGGCTGTACACTGCAATTAAGCAATAAAACTTATATATTAAGTTTTTATCTTACTTGTATCCTCAAAATTAAACACAATTGTCTTATCTTAATAATAATAATTACATTTATAAAATGCTATGAATAGGAAAACTAAATATAAGTAACAATAAGTAAAATAATTTAAAGACAAGTCTGTGTTTTACACAGTGTTAAAATCGATGACTTACAAATTTAAAGTTTAACAAAAATGACCCCAAAACAAGTCATTCACAATCATATATTGTTCATCATATTGTTGAAAATAATTATAACAGACACCCTGTTCATGTCTCTTACTTCTTAAACAAGCCCTGTAGTCAGTAGTCATTTCTAGGAAATCATGGATTACCTGCTTGGAAGAAGATCTGAGACGTCTAGGGCAGCTTGATGGATGGAGGCGAACAGCTTAAGACTGTGAGGCCAAGACTCATACTGGGTTGTAGTGCCATAGGAAGTAAGTAAGTCATTTTTTTAGGTTATGTAATGAAAATGAGTTATTAAGTTGATCCCGTGTGTGAGCTCACTCTTTGGAATACGGTACAAAGTAACTAGTCATAAATGGCTTTAAAAAAACAATATGTGACCTTTTTTCTGTTTCCTGATTATCACATAGGTTTCTATAATAAGAAAGTCAATGCTACTTACCAAAGAGTTTCATTCCCATGTATACCCATAAGGACAGAGAAGCGATACAGAGAGCCCAGCCCACAGCACCCTTCCACTGTCCTGTGGGTGCTTGGAATTCAGCAAAGGTCTGGCAGAAAGAAGCTCTGTAGAGTGCTTTCTTCTCTTCGACGGTCAGTTTGTGCCAGTCACCCTTTTCCTTTTCACGGAGAACCTGAGGAGTTATTTTATCCATATTACTAGTCAACCTGACCCGGGTGCAATTTGCCATTTGTGTCTATTTAGGTTTATTATTTTCATTTTAGTTTTTAACATATTAAAAGACATATGCGGTCCAACAGCTTGCATTCAATTCAAACCCTTTTTTATAATATAATACAATACAGTTAGCTACAATTATAATATAATACAGTTACTTTTGTATTTATAATATTAGTTACAAAATTATGATAGTAAAAGCATTTTTTAAATATTTAAAATTTCAACAAAAGTTTTTCGAACAATTCTTTAATATAGCAATATAACTGATATCACAATAAATAATTTGCTATAGAATGTTTTTCGCTCACACTTCAAATACAAATATTGATTCACAAAATTAACCATAAATAATTTTTCTTCCATTTTCTGGTATAAACTAGAACTTAAATATACTAATTAATAAAAGATAGAAGAAATCTCCCAATGGTACATTTTTGTACTATAGGCTTTACATTAGTTATGTAACAAATGGTTCAAATCAAGAACCTCTCAACATATAAAACTTTTGTCAAAACATCTTATTTAATTTAAGCAAATTAAATGTTTCACAAAAAAAAAACATCTTAAAAATATTAAACTTAAATATAACATTATAGTTACCTTAATATCAGGTGTGTCAGGGCGGAACCTGACAGCGGGTAGAGGGAAATCAGCCCTGTCAACATAATTAGGCTGTCCATTGAAGCCGAAGCCTACCCATTCACGGTTGCCAACCTTATAAAACAATATTATGTTTAGTAAGCCACAAATTTTATAAATTTTTATACAATAAATATTCAACAACTAATTAATAGAAAAATTAAATTCTTTAGTTTACCTTGGCAAGCTCACTGGAAGCACGAGCTCCGACGGGCACACGGACTGCATCTAACAGTGCACGGCGCATAAGTAGATTAGCCATATCTGAAGTAAGAAAATGTATATACTAAATTATTTCCGACAATACAATGCATTAACTTAAAGAATAAAAAGAAAATATTTATAAAATTAGCGTGAATGCTAATGTATTTTGTTTCATTAGTATTTCATTTTGTGAACATGTTGGATTATATTCATATTTATGTATATAATTTTTTTTGGTTCTAAATTTTTTTTCATAAATAATAAAAAGGATTAACAATTGTGTTCATGAGGATTTGAAGTTAAATAATAATTATGACTCATTTTAACGTCCTTTTTACAACTATAAAAAAGTTAATTAAGATGTACTAATTAAATAGAAGGTATCTAAAGGGACTAAATAAGTAGTTAGCCATAGTAAAATAAATCAATGATAAAACTATTGATAACAACATTTAGGTTAGGACTATTGATCGATTGTTACATAACGTCAAAAGTTTCGCTACAGTAACACTAAACGCATACAAGTGCTTCATTATGAATTGTATTAACACAAACTTTAATTTACAAGCTAAATGAATCTAAACAAGTGAGAAATGACTGCGTAATGACTATTTTGAAATGTTGCAATGACATGTTCGTAACAAGTACTTTGTACTTACCGATGTATATGGAGATATTACACTTATTCAATTACCTTAGTTAAACTATTTAAACACTAAGTCCATCTACAAATAATACGACATAAAGTTTTTAAAGATTTTTACCTTACAATTACTGTCGCACCACCCTACACAGGAAAAACAGCGACCTCTAGTGATCGAGAAATCCACAAACTAAGGAACTATGACAGCTATCAAAATTGACAGTAAGTTTAATGTTGCCACCTAAAAATAGCAAAAATCCATAAACGGAATAAAAGGGACCATTTCTCATTGAAAATTTCGTAAGTATTCATTGTAGGTATATATTAAACTAGCTGACCCGCGCGATTTTATCTGTGACACAAGAAATATTAATACATTTTCCCCGTTTTCGAAACATTTATTTATGCCTCGTTCCCTTGGGTGGTAGCGTGATGTTACATTGATATTATATATATATATAGTCTATAGCCTTCGTCAACAACTTCCAACACTAAAAAAATATGTCATGTAATTAATTCGTTCGTTCGTAGTTGTATAAATAAAATAAAAAAAACATTTTACTAATCATACACCATGATGGTACACCATGTCTACGCTTACTCCGTTTCTGGCATAAAAATATATCTAAAAACAAAAGTAAATAAATGAAATAAAAATACTACAAATGTTTAACATCTATATTACGAACTTCCTCACCAATAACTTCAGATAACAGTTCATATAACTCACTCTCCGGTAGTACACTAGTCACATCTTTAGTTCTCGTTAAATCATTAAAATTATCAATGGGAATACTCATTCCTTCATCAGAGTTACTTTCTTTCGTATATTTTTTTGAAGATAATTTTGAATTTTCATTTTCATTATCTGATATGTACAAAAGAGTTAAAACGCTCTCATTATTCGATTTTGTTTCAGAATTGCCTTTACTCTTTGGCCTACCTATTTCTTCTTCTACTATTTTCTCTATATTTATTTCTTTAATAATTTTAGCTATTTCATCATCAAACGTATCCGTTGTGAGATAATTGTCTTCCATAACCGTATACGAGGTTTTATGATCTAATTTTCCTTCTGAAGAAAAATCTTCAATCTTGGTATATCTTTCTGGGACTTCTTCAAATTTAGTGACAAATTCTACGTTTTCTCTTACTTCTAATTTATTTTTACTATCCATACTTTCCGGTTTTTTATCATTCTCTTTAAGAATATCTTTGTAGTCTTCTATTTCCTTACTATTGAACATTGTTGCTAGAAAATCTTTAAAAAGCTTCTCATCAATGATTCTTAGTTGATTATCAATTTGAGATATAGGTAGAGGCGTCATTGTCTCATCTGTTATAGGCGCTATTTTGAACGTTGTTGGTTTTGGAGGTATGGTAGTTTGAAGAGGTCTGAATGGATCAATATAGGGCTTAATAGTTGTCTTTGTCTTTGAGACAGGTACATTCTGGCAAAAAAACTTTAAGTAATTAAATATTCCGATCATTTTCATTATTAGAAAAAATACTATAATGTTTAATATTACCTGTTCCATAATTTGTTCAATCCAATCGGCATAATATCCTATCTTAGTGAATACTGTAGGGGCATTGGGTGTTCCACAAACTGGAGAACCGAAGCTTATAACGCCCATAAGTTTTCCATCAACTATCCCTGGACCTCCAACATCTTTCTAAAATCAATTAACACTAATCAAATATTTTTCTGATAGCAATCTAATATTTTTAAGATTTAATTAATACACATCATACGTTGCAAGCACCTCCTCCTCGTGATAAGAAACCGGCACAAAAATTCTTTTTAGTTACATATTCTCTGAAATAAAAGAGATAACTTTAAAGGAACATACTTTATCATAAAACATAAAAACATCATTTTCTTTCTACATACTTTGAGTAGACATCTTGGCAGTCCCATAAGGGATACACATCTAGGACAGCATATGATATTATATATTTCCACGGGTTGCCAACAATTGGACTGTGCTATAAAAAGTTGATTTTTAAATAAGATAAAGTTATAACATTAAGAAATATATAAACATAATTCATGTAGTTGCAACTAGTTCTTTTCTTACAATGAATCAGATAAGACTATGCTAGGTTTAATAGGATTATATACTTCTCTGGCTCCCCATCCAACGACAGTTATTCCGTGAGTGTTCAAAGCAAGTGCAGCTTCACTTCTATCAATGTCAATCTTCTTAACTTTCTTGCTCTTTCTTCTAAACTTTAGTTGTCTGGTCAGTCGAAGAATACAAATGTTATTCCTCAACGTCTTAGGGTCGTAGAGCGGATGAAAGTAGATCTCAAGTATCGGTATAACTTCTCCACCGCTATTATAGAAGCTGCTGCCGACACGAGCTGTGAGAAACGCCGGGTTTTCACGGAAAAAACGATTATTCCATGCGCTAAAATTTTCATAATTTTATATTAGAAAATAAATAAAATCATAATGATTAATGTATAAATTAATATTTATAGTTACAGCTGCAAACAAGACGAAGCTGTGATTATAAGATCAGATTTAATAATAGATCCAGCGCAGTGAAAATTATTGAAGAATTGTATAGTTGCCATGAACGGAAAGTGTTTTATTTTGCTCCTTTCTCCTTTAAATATTCTTCTCCCACTCGGCTCTACGGATTCAACAATATCTCATTATACTTTCGTTCCTACCGTCTTAAATTTAAAATAATTTCTTTTTCTCACCCCAAAATTCGTTATTATCCAAGATGTCATCGTCAGATTTGTTTGATTCATTTTTATGTTCAGCTGAATCTTTTAATAGTGTACTACTGAAAGTCTTTAGAACGTTTAAAACTTCTATATTTATACCTGCATAAGCTTTACTGACCCTATATTCTTCATTTAGTTGTTGTAGATTATTTAAAAATCTATCTATATACATTTTAATATCATCATTTTCGTTTCTATCCATTTTATCTTGTATATGATGTGACTCCTCTTCTAAGAGTTCATCAATTACTGCTATAAGATCTCTAATATTTTTATCATCTTCTCTTGCTTTAACAATTCTGACAATTTCGTTTATGTTCATATGATCTTGTAAGGTCAAAAATACAAAATTTTTATGTAATGTAGAATATTCTTGTAACCTTGATTTTGGATGGACTTTCTTCAGTTTGATCATTGAAAAAAGTTTATTAAAAGTAAGACGTATTACCCTGTCTGTGGCT